>CM076580.1:1790262736-1790430909 GCA_034641835.2 Pinus albicaulis
TGCAAGATGTCTGAGCTTGAATGAATACTTCTCTTTGGAGTATATCTGAATGGAAAGGGTTACAGTTGAATGAAAGATCTGAATATATGATGCACCGATGAAGGAGTGATGAAGAAGGGGATCTAAATCTGAAATGCACTTGTATTTGCTAGATCTGTTTATGGAATGATTAGATCCGAGATGAGGCGAACATCTGTCTGAAGTAAAGGGTTGAATCTGAACTGAATGTCTGATCTGAAGAAGTATGCAGCTCTGTAATGGTTGAAGATCTATATGCTACTTTGATGTAGAAGAAGCACGTATATACGCGGCTTCGATGAAGAAAAAGCGTGTATGCGCAATAAAATTTTCCCTATAATATGTACTGAAGTATACGCTGGTTTATGTGAACGGAAGCGCGTATATACGCGACATCAGTGAAGGGAAAGCGCGTATGCAAAATAGGGTTTGTTGAAGTCTATGGTAAGAAATGTCTGATCTGTTCTGGTGGTTTACTGATATCTGTCAGTGAGTTATATGTATATGTTTCATGGTTGACTGTGCTTAAAAGTATGGAAAGGGTCCAGTATGAAAATATGATGAAACGTGGCCTGCAAGTGGTGTCCTAAAGGATGCTTTGGATCCAGTGTGAAAATTGATGAAACGTGGTCCATAGAGGTGCTGAGGGTTGTAGCCTTCAGTCAGGGGGTTGTAGCTCCCTTCCAGGAGAGGCTGGTAAACGAGATCAGGGGGTCGTAGCTCCCTTCCAGGAGAGGCTGGTAAACGAGTCAGGGGGTCGTAGCTCCCTTCCAGGAGAGGCTGGTAAACGAGTGTAGGTGGGTGCCTGCGTGCTGGTCAAGTCTGCGCCAGCACATATGTTGTAAGATGTTTTCTCTATAATAAAATATTGAAGGCTGAGCAACTGCAGCGGTGGTTTTCTCCCGACTTGGGTTTCCACCTAAAAATCCTGGTGTTCATGTGTGATGCTTTGTGTGATGATTTATTCTGTTCTTACTGCACATGTTTACTGTTTATAGAATATCTAATGAATGAATGATGGAATGATATAAGTGAAGAACTAATGGCATAATTAGATCTCTGGGTATACGCGAGTTTTATGAAGGGTATCCGCGTGTATACGCTAGTTGGCTTCAGCAAAGTAGCGTATGGGTTTTAGAGCATGAAAAAGTAAAAATTTTTAGTTTTCCCTAAATACTGATTCACCCCCCCCTCTCAGTATTTTTCCCAACAATTGGTATCAGAGCAGGTTCTTCTGCAGAAGCTTGATCGCTTGAAGGAGATCCGTCGCAATGGGAAGTCAAGAAGGAGTGATGTCTATAAATCCACCTCTATTCAATGGAAGCAATCTGATATTCTGGAAGGTACGAACAAAAGCATATCTGCAAAGTCTTGGTGCAGATGTATGGGCAATCGTGGAAGAAGGTTATCAATACCCGGCAAGTATTCCTACCGATGCAGCTGAAAGGAAGAAGTATGAAATCAATGCCAAAGCAGTGAATGTCTTATTAGGAAGCATGTCTGAATCAGAATTTGCTAAAGTGATGCAGCTACATTCAGCAAAAGAAATATGGGACAAAATCATTCCGAGCTATGAAGGAGATACAAAGGTAAAAAGTGCAAAACTCCAAACTCTTAGAATTGAATATGAAAATTTGAAGATGCATAGTGATGAAAGTGTTGCCAGCTTCTTTCTTCGTCTAGATGATATTGTAAATCGGATGAGAAATTTGGGTGAAACCATAACCGATACTACTCTGGTGGAAAAAGTCTTAAGATCCTTGACTTCAAAATTTGACTCTAAAGTTTCACCTATTGAAGAAAGGCAAGATCTGCAAACTCTTACTATTGTTCAATTACATGGTATTCTGACTGCTTTTGAAATGAGACAAGGAGGTCCTTCTCAAATCAAAGAAGCTGCTTTTAAGGTATCTGCAAGAGGAAAAGAAAAGGAAGTTTTCAAAGAATCCAACTATATATCCGATGAAGAAGAAGCGAATTTCGTGAGAAAACTCCAACTAGGAACTGGAAGATTCAAAGGTAAGCTTCCCTTCAAATGTTTTGAGTGTGGAAAAGTTGGTCACTATGCCGCTAAATGTCCTTATAAAGAAAAACATGGTAAAGGGAAACAATTTGAAAAAAGGAAGAGTTATTATGCAAATGAAGATGATGATGAAGTGTCCAGTGAAGATGAAGAAGATTCTGACCATGATCTGAAAGTGCTCATGGCAAAGAAGCAAAAGAAGAAGGCTACTCAAAGCAAGCAGATATCTCAGAAACCATGTATAGCAGAAATTGAAGAAGATGAAACAGGTATTAATCGTTGTTCTTGTATTTTACTCAACTGTATATGCAAAGGTTATGATAGTGAAAGTGACAGTATGGATCTAGAAGATTCTGACCAAGCTCTACAAGTGCTCATGGAAAAGAGGAAAAAGAAGAAGGCTACTCGAAGCAAGGAGATATCTCAGAAAATTGAAGAAGATGAATCTGATAGTGATTTGGGCCCTTGTAATCTTCTTTCTGCAAGCAATGGTGTAGAAAGTGAAAGTAAAGTTGTGGATATAGAACAAGCTATCAAGATCAAAGTTGAAGAACAACAAAAGGAAATTGATAAGAAAGATTCTATCTACAAAGAGATGATCTCTCAAATGAAAGATCAAATAGAAATGCTGAATGGACAGGTGGACAAGTATCAAAGGTTTCATACTTATGCATCCAATCGAATTAAAGAACTAGAAGAAGAAATCAACGATCTAAATGCAGATCTCGAAAAACCAAGCAAGAAGAATGAAGGACTTGAAGCTGCAATCATCTCTCTGCAAGAAGATCTTGAAGCATCAAGTAAGAAGAATGAGGAACCTCTACAACCATTTGAAAAGGAAGGCCTTGAAGCATAAATCATCTCTCTCAAAGAAGATCTGGAAAAATCAAATAAGAAGAATGAAGAGCTGCAACAAACATGTGAAGAAAACGAAAATTGGTTGAAAGAAGAAATTCTAAATCTGAAGGATCAAGTAGAAGATGGAAGAAGGAAAGAAGAAAGCTTGACGAAGCAATGTCAAGCCTTGGAGGTTGAGGTAAACATTCTCAAAGGTAAATTAGAAGAAAACGTTAAAATTTTGAGGTTTCAAGACAATACTAACATTTTGGACAATATTATGAGTAATCAAAGGTCTCCTGCTATCAAACTTGGTCTTGGTTTCCATGAAACTGTTAAAGGAGAATCTAGCTCACAAGGAAGTGCTAAAAATTTAGAGGATGTCAATGCAAAACCTGAAGTGTTGAAAGAAACAAAAGGTCAACCAACAATGATAAAATCTCAAAGGGTATCATTCAAAAATGTTGAATGTTTTAAATGTCATAATTATGGGCATGTTGCAGCAAATTGCAGGAGCAGATCATTTCAGCCACAAACTAACAAATCCTACATAGAAAGGTACTCTGGTTTCTTCAAGGGATATTGTTTTTCATGTAACAAGTATGGACATAAAGCAACTGATTGTAAAAGGAGGAAGATTATAAATACTCATTATGATTCTTATGCTTATTTCTCTGGACACATGAGATGTTATTCTTGTAACAAGTATGGACATGTAGAAAAGGAATGCAGGTTGAACAGATATGAGAAATTGGATAACTTCCAGCACACAAATAGAAAGTTCAAACAAATCTGGAAAAAGATGGAGGATCGATCAGAAACGTAGGGAATTTTGACCCTACTGCAGTCATCCGCTTCTGAAGCTTACTTCTCTGATTGACTGCAGGAATGATGTGGGATACATTATGAGATTTAGTAATGTATCGTCACAGGGGGAGAAATGTATGATGTCTCTCATGATTGATTTGATTATTTTGGTTATATGTATTTCTGACAAAGCATCTGATATGAAGAAGACAGGTACAGGAAGTACAAGTTCAGGGGGAGATGAAGGAATGTGAAAAATTTCTATGCTTCACTTTCCATACGCGGGTTCTATTAACAAAAGTAGTGTATACACACGAGTTCCAGCAGACACAGTCGCGTATGCATTGATGATAAGATAATTTATATGATAGCTGAA
This sequence comes from Pinus albicaulis, assembly GCA_034641835.2. Taxonomy (NCBI): domain Eukaryota; kingdom Viridiplantae; phylum Streptophyta; class Pinopsida; order Pinales; family Pinaceae; genus Pinus; species Pinus albicaulis. Next base: position 1,790,266,798 of record CM076580.1, read on the forward strand.
GATCTGGAGCAGAGGTTCAGGGGGAGCATCAGTCTAACTGTTAATAACTGTATTATTGACTCAATATCAGCTTAGTTTCTCAGTTCTAAATAATGATGATATGATACATGGTTTCTTATGTTGAAGATTGTGGATGAGTCCTGTTTGTTTTTTTGATGAAGAGTATTCATTGTTGAGATGAAAGTCTTATAATTCGGAGATAAGGGCAGTTCATGCAGAGATTGTTGCTGATGACTTGCTGATGAACGTATTCAGGTTGCACAAGTTAAGAAGGAGCACTGGTTCAGGGGGAGCAGCAGGTTGAATACTAATGATTGCATTGTTGGCAATATGACTGCTTATTCTTTGGTTTTTGTGATACTCATGCTCAAATGATGATGACTTGGTACATGGTTTGTTATGATGAGATTTTGAGCCCTGATGTGCTGAAATATATCTTTTGTGCTCACACATGGATGAGTTGGAAGTCGTTTGATTCAGAAATAAGTATAGAACATGCAGAGTTTGTTACTATGGTTAAGATCTTTTGCCTACATATGTTACTTCATGTTAAATCTTGAAGATCATGGTGATGTTGGACCACACGGATGATTGCTTGACACCTATGTGAAGATGTTGTTCTGATATGAAAATCTCTCTTGGAAAGATTGTATTGATGCTGCACGGAATATGAAGACTTGGTTCCTAATGGGCTTATGCTACAACCGTTGGATGACGCTTGAAGAAACAACTCACTGTTCTATCTATCTGTAGTCCAGGGAAGCATTCAAATATCTCAGAAAGAAGCTGAACACTGTATTTTTCTCATAGAGGATCAGATCTGGTTAAAATATAGAAGATGGTATTGGATACGCGGGTTTCCTGAAACACAGTCGCGTATATACGCGAGTTCATGCATAGAAAACCGTGTTTGTCGATTCTTTGGCAATTTACCCATTTGAATCTGACTCTCTTGACCACAGGTTTTACGATCTTTATTTAGTATCTATGATGGTGTTCAGTTCTCATAATTCTATTTCTAATGTTTTGATAAAGATGCCTTGATGATTTGTGCCGGGATTCGGGATGCTCATCAGGAGAGATAGTCTGTGGGAAAAGGTGCTTAGATGCCATGATTCGAGAGAGCATTAGCGTTCTTGAGTATAATGCATTGTTGGCATTGTGTGGTTCTAAAATATGTTATATTTCTTGAGGAATTTAAAATTGTTGGTTATGAAAAGTCACATTTGTAATTTGATGAAAAGGTCTTGTTAAGACCCATGATGTAAGATTTTAATATTCAGTCTTGTAAGGACTTGTCGAATTTGTAAACCCACTTGGTTGGGTAGCTGAGTCAAATTTTGTCAACCCACTTGGTTGGGTAGTTGAGTCTCATATGTAAATCCACCTGGATGGATCTTTGATGAAAGTATGAGTCATTGGTGATAGGAAGTTCATAGAGTCATGTACTTCATTGAAAAATATGTTTGAATATTCAGCATGAACTCAGGGGGAGCATGGTAACTTCAGTAGCGCTCTTATTTCTACATGAGGAGAAAAACCTTGTATTGGTTTTTGATCCGCCCTTTGCCCTTGATGTCAAAGGGGAGAGTGACATGGTGTTTGAATAGGGGGAGAATATAATTATTCTTAATGTACCTATCTGTTGTGATGATCAAATACCATCGTGGTTGCCATCAAGTCCAAATGGGGAGATTGTTGGCAATATTATGCAGAGTGTTGTCCTTGATGGCAACCCACTGAATGAAGATGAAGACATGAGATTGTTAACTTGTGTTGTCCTTGATGGCAATCCACCTGATGAAGTTATTCTTGACTTGATGGACTTGGTAAATGATGTAAATCTGATGTGATATGATGTTTGTTGACAATATGATGCTGGGTACCCACTTGACAGAGTGTTGTCCTTGAATGGAAACCCACTTGATGAAGTTGTGCTTGATAGAATGTGTCTTGATGAATTGAATCTGGTGTATCTATAGTGAGTATAAAAGGTAATGAAGAAAGGAATCCAGTATGTGATAGATCTATGATGAAAACAGTATGTCTCTAGGCATATGCGGATTTTCCTAAGGGAGGTCGCGTATGCATGCGGGAAAGAACGTGCCAAGTCATGTATGGGCAAAAGCGCTCATAAAGTGAAAAACCAGGGGTAACCACCATGGTATTGACCCATTGTATTGGGTAATGATTCTTCTAAATGACACCATCCAGGAATACCATGAAGCTGAATAAGTTTTGGGCTCATGGTATTGTTTTAGCCCATGGTATTGAAAAAGGGGCTCATGGTATTGAAAAGGGTAAACCTATATAAGGAGAAGAAATTCATTGTGCAAATCATGAGGGTGAGTGCAAGATGTCTGAGCTTGAATGAATACTTCTCTCTGAAGTATATCTGAATGGAAAGGGTTACACTTGAATGATAAATCTGATTGTATGATGCACCAATGATGAAGAAGGGGATCTAGATCTGAATTGCTCTTGTATTTGTTAGATCTGATTATGGAAGGCTTAGATCTAATTTGCATAAACTAAGTACGAGTAAAAGGTAAATATGGCGAATATCTAGGTAAAGAAGTATCTATCTATAATAATTGAAGAGCTATACGCTAGTTCAACAACGGAAAGCGACGTATATCGCTGAAAGCCATTGTGAAACGTATGCGCAATGAAATATGTACGAGAGGTATGCAGCCTTTATGTGAACGGAGAGCTGACGTGTATGCAGCGACATCGATGAAAGTAAAAGCGCGTATTCAAACTAGGGTTTGCTGGTCTGTGAAGTAAGAAATATACGATCTATTGCTCTGCGGTTTTTAACGTATCTGTCGGTGAGTTATTGATATGTCTGTTCACTTGGTTGGTTTGGTTGTTGTGATTAAAATTATGGAAAGGGTCCAGTATGAAAATATGATGAAAGGTGGCCTGCAAGTGGTGTCCTAAAGGAAGCTTTGGATCCGAGTGTGAAAATTGATGAAGCATTGAGCCTTAGAGGTCTTGGGGTTGTAGCCTTGATGGGGGGTTGTGGCTCCCTTCGGTGAGGTGGTAAGCAGAATCGGGGGTCGTAGCTCCCTTCCGGGTGAGAAATTTGAGTAAACGAGGAAACGAGAAATTCGTGGCTCTCTTCCCGGGAGAGGTGATGGCAATCCCGGGTTGTAGCTCCTTCCGGGAGAGGCTGATAAAGCGCGAGGTGGGTGCTGCGTCTTTGGTAGGAGTCTACCGTGACACATATGTTGTAAGATCTTTCTCTATAATAAAATATTGAAGGCTGAGCAAGCTGCGGCGGTGGTTTTTCTCCCGACTTGGGTTTCCACCTAAAAAATCCTGGTGTTCATGTGTGATGCTTTGTGTGATGGTTTATTCTGTTGTTACTACACATGTTTACTATTAACATAACATCAGATGAATGAATAGTGGAAAGAACTAAGTTAATAAATGTCTGCATATTTAGATCTCTGCTAATACGCGAGTTGTATGAAGGATATCCGCGTGTATACGCGAGTTTACTAAAGGAAAGTAGCGTATGGGTTTTAGAGAGTGAAAAAGTAAAAAGTTTTGAATATGCAGTAAATACTGATTCACCCCCCCTCTCATTATTTTTCCCAACAAGAAGTAGCTTGGACATTTGGAACCATGGGGGTTGAAAATAACCAAACTGGAAAACCAATGGTTAATCCCGGGAGGGACAACATTTCCATATAGGGAGCGTCAACATTTCCAAATGAAGGAAAAGGACCAGGATTCCCATTTGAGGAGATTCCTTGATTGATAAACTCATGAACTGTTTCCATTAGGCCCAACCTAATATTTACTAAAGAGTCATGTATGAGTAAGACATTATTCCGTGGGAAATAAATTTTAGAAATTAACAACAAATAAATAAAAAAGGGGTAAGAAAGGCATAAAGCTAAGCAGCCATTAATCGTAGAATACCTCCTAGCGAACCAAGAAGTACTGCATCAAATATACCCAAATGTTGTGTTTGGTGTATCACGTTTACAAAGCGGTTGACTCAATTACCTATGGCATGATAGAAACCTAGTTGGGACTCCCAAAATATACACGATGGTATGTGGGAGTGCAATTCTATAGTAGTGTTGTATGATGCGTAACCGTTCTATGAGAGCGTTCCTATATACTTTCATATGTGGAGTGCCTCTGATCTTCCCGAGAGTACTAGAGAACGGTCCTATATACTTCCGTACGTGGAATGGGATATCACCCCCGGGATGCAATGCAGGTAGTTAACGACATCTATTACATTTTATGATGCTAGAACATGTCTCTAGCCTAGACTTCTAAATGTTTGCTTTAAGTTTCAATTGATCCTTAGGGTAATTGAGGTAAATTTTAATTTTATATTGAATTAAAGTTTCAATTTCAAGGCTCAAAACGATGTCACCTGAACACCTATAATGCAAATCGAATGAGAAAATGATTCTTTCAATTCAACACAAAAGGTCCCTTTTCATAGATAGTCCCTTAAATCCGAAAAGGTATAAAACAATATTCGAGAGAAACTCCTAGTCATTTTTTACTAAGGTATTCCTTTTTCGTAGTTAGCTAGTCTCAAATCAAAAAAGGGTTAAACTTATACTGAGACGACGTCAATTAATTTACTTTAAAGAGCTCAAAAATACAAGTGCTCGATAATCTTTTCATATTTTTGGAGTCTGAAAAGCGCTGAAAGAGGACTCCTCCTGGAGGAATGAGTGGTATAAAGGGTAGCAACTGGTTCTGGTGATGATGAAACTACTCAAAACAAATAAATATCATGAGGCTGGCTAATAATACCACTAATCATAGCGGTTCCTCTGGAAGGGGGAAAACAACCAAGTGAGAGCGTATGATCGGCCAAGCAGATGGTGATGATGGAATGAGAAAACTAAGGATGATCACACAGAAGAGGCATATAAAAGGGAAATCATGAGAGGTGTATAGGGATGGTTTCATTTTTTTTTACACAATCTTGAAACATGGGAAACTTTGCTTGAAAATGGTTTCAATTTTTTCATAAACTTGAAGCATGTGGAAAAACTATGCTTCGGAGTGGTTTCATTTTTACACAAGCTTGAAACTGAGACAAAATATGCTTGGAATAAGTTCGCATGTCCCCAACATAATGAATCAATTTGAGGTACATGCCCCCTAAGCTTCATCTCATTCACCTAGGTAGACTATTGGTTACTAACATGTGGATGAACTAAAGGTTCATTTACAAGATCAAGTGAAAGACTCGACTAGGAATTTATGAGATCTAATCAAAGATTCGATTTGAAAGGGGATTTGTTTCATTTTTTAATGATCTTGACATAGTGAAAGAACTATGCTCATACATACCTATTTCATTTTTTAACGAAGCTGAAATAGTAAAAGAACTATCCTCATGACACCTTGTTTCATTTTTTAAGGACCTTGACACAAGACAAGGAACCATGCTCCAATGGAACCTTGCTTCATTTTTTAAAGGGGTTTGACACAAGACAAGGAACTTTTCTATGACATTTTGTTTCATTTTTTAATGAGCTTGACACAAGACAAGGAACTCTGCTCCATTGGAACCTTGTTTCATTTTTTAAGGAGCTTAACACAAGACAATGAACTTTGCTTCTAAGAGCCTTGATTTATTTTTTAAGGAGTTTGACACAAGCAAATGAACTCTACTTCCTCACCTTGATCATGAACTATACAAGGTCATGGATTCCAAGAGTTTCTCATCGAATGGGAGGAAAACACTCCATCAGGGATACAGATCAAGGGATCTAAAGGAAGGATTGGGCTCCAATATCCCTAGTGCATGGTTCACTGTATCACTAATTAGATCATCAGTAGAAACGAGCATGGAACAGGTGGCCACATAATTAACATGTGGTGAGGAAGATACCACTTTCATATAAGGACCATTTAGGGAAGATGGTTGATTGTGAGTCAAATTAGGACCAATGAATGAAGGCTGATCAATGGTCAAAATTCTTTCTTCATGTGGGAAACACATCACATGAAAGAGATAAGAGACAATAGTTCCCATGAAATAAGTATAGTCATGCCTAAGGAGTAAGTTAAAATCCAAGGGGACTTGGAAAACCATCATGTCTATATAGACAATCTTTCCTACTAAATTAATAGGAAAATTAGGAAGAATCCCTAACGGTTGAATAATTCCTATGTTAAAAGCCAACATATTCTAGGTAACAGGCACAAGTTCTGGATAACCCAAATTTGGAAAATTATTTGAAGACATAATACTAACAGATGCACCTTCATATATTATTGTTCTAGGTACAACCACCTTATAGGCCTGTATCATGATCTGAAAGGGCATGTAAGAAGGAAGATGATATCCTGTCAGTTGATACTAATCAAAGGAAGCGACCAGACTACTTGGAGGGGGTGTCGTGGAATGGGAGAACTATCTCCTTTTGTTATGGGAATGGGAGGATCATCCTCTTGTATCGTGGGAATGGGAGGATTTCCCTCCAATTCATGGTAATATGAAGAAACAAAAAGAACCTGAGTGGTATGGAATTCACTCCCTATGGGAAAGGTACGATCAACTAAAGGTGGAATCGAGTCAACCGTTTTCTCAACCAATGGTTTGTCGGAAACAAACTCATGGGATTCACTTTCCTAGATAGTGGGGTTGAACAAAGATGAATTATAATCAATCACTTGATCAAATAGCGGAGGATCAGAGGAAAGCTTCTAGTAACCAATAGGAAGTCAAGGATGAGAAGCTATAAGGCTTAAAAAAGCTTTGGAGGCTTCATCCATATAAGGAAAAAGGTGAATTGGATGATTCTCGTCACATAACTTACAGGTAAAATTGACTTTACCCTTTTTCCCATGAACCTTACTATCACTAGTTGAGGTTTGATCACCAGCATGATCTCTAGAGGCCGATGAAAAAGGCTGATGTGAGATTGTGGACCACACTTCTAATACCTTTTGAATTCCAGGACAATATCTAAGAAGGTGGTCACCCTTACATAACTTGCAAGGGAAATTGACTTTACAGGGTTGATTGGAAGATTTTTCAACATCATTTGCATGGGTAGCAATGGTTGCTTGGTTGCCCGCTTGCTTATTTTTCTTCTTCTTATTTGTCCTCTTCTTATTCTTCTTCTTAGCTTCCTAGTTATTATAATCTAGACTTTCACCAGGTGAAGATGAAGAACGGGGTGAAGAAACAGGAAAAGAAGACTAGGGGTCAACTTTAGGATCAACTTGAGATTGTCATTGTTTAGGTGGAGGAAAATTTAGTTGAGAAGCAGCTTGGACATTTGGAACCATGGGGTTTGAAAATAACCAAACTGGAAAACCAATGGTTAATATTGGGAGGGACAACATTTCCATATAAGGAGCGCCAACATTTCCAAAAGAATGAAAAGGACCAAGATTCCCATTTGAGGGGATTCCTTGATTGTTAAACTCATGAACTGTTTCCATTAGGATCAACCTAATATTTACTAAAGAGTCGTGTATGAGTAAGATATTATTCCGTGGGAAATAAATTTTAGAAATTAACAACAAATAAATCAAAAAGGGGTAAGCTAGGCATAAAGGATTACCAAGAAACCGTGAACCGTAGAATGCCTCCTAGTGAACCAAGAAGTACCATAGATAATATCCTTGAATATTGTGTTCGGTGTATCACGTTTACAAGGTGGTCGACTCGGTTACCTATGGCATGATAGAAACCTAGTGGGGACTCCCAAAATATACATGATGGTATGTGGGAGTGCAAGTCTATATTACTGTTGTATGATGCATAACCGTTCAATGAGAGTGTTCCTATATACTTTCATATGTGGAGCGCCTCTGATCTTCCTGAGAGTACTAGAGAATGGTCCTATATACTTGTATGTGGAACGAGATATCACCCCCGAGATGCAATGCAGGTAGTTAAAGACATCTCCTACATTTTACGATGCTAGAACACGTCTCTAGCCTAGGCCTCTAAATGTTTGCTTTAATTTCCAATTGATACTTAGGTTGATTGAGGTAAATTTTAAGTTTCTATTGAATTAAAGTTTCAATTTCAAGGCTCAAAATGATGTCACCTGAACACCTATAATGCAAATAGAATGAGAAAATGATTCTTTCAATTCAATGAATGCTATCTAGTATAGGGAAGAGATTCAAACAATTATGCAACAACAAGAATGAAACAAACACAGATTTCCTAACTAGATCTTCTACTTTCACTATCCCAATTCAATTCAAAGCATTAAAATATGTGAAACCATGTAATGTAATCTATGCACGATTCCCTTGAAAACTAGATATTATTCCCTGAATCAGTGTGTTCGATGTATCACGTTTACAAGGCGAACGATTTAGTTACCTATGGAAAGATATAAACCTAGTGGGTACTCCCAAAATATACACAACTGTACATGGGAGTGTAAGTCTGTAGTAGTGTTGTCTAATGCGTAACTGTTCGATGAGAGTGTTCCTATATACTTTCAAATGTGGAGTGCCTTCGATATACCCAAGAGTATTGGAGAAAGGTCCTAGATACTTCCGTACGTGGAATGGGATATCACCCCCGAGATGCAATGAAGGAAGTTAATGAAAAATCCTATGTTTTTTGACGTCGAAACACGTCTCTAGCCTAGACCTCTAAATGTTTGCATTAATTTCCAAATGCTACTTGGGTTAATTGAGGTAAATTTTAAGTTCATATTGAATTAAAGTTTCAATTTCAAGGCTCAAACGATGTCACCTAAACACCTATATTGCAACTAGCATGAGAACACGATTCTTTCAATTCAATGAACGTTATCTAGTATAGGGAAGAGATTCAAACAATGATGCAACAAACAAAGATTTCCTAACTAGATATTCCACTTTCACTGTCCCAATTCAATTCAAAGCATTAAAATATGCCAAACCACTCAATGTAATCTATGCATGATTCCCTTGAAAACTATGCAAATGTAATCTATGCAAAATTTATTTTTTCTTTAATGAATGAGAATGTACTCAATGCACTTTTTAGTTTTCATTCACTAAAATATGCTATCTATGTTCAATGATTAATCTCAAAATGACTTTTCAATGCAATGTGATCTAATGAACTTTTCGAAAAGTAAACTTTGAGATGAAATATAAATTAATGAAAAATCAGTTTCTTTTATGGTCTTGTTGGCTTGAGGGGTCCTGACCCAAGTTCAAAGTGTTCTGCGCAACCAAAAAACTCTCCAACTACTTTCCCTTTCATCAATGATATGCTTGCGCAGACCAAAGTCTCACCCGAACTAGTATGGGGGGTGTTGGAACCAGGATTCAGCACCTTGAGGGAGTGTTTGATGTGTGCTTTAACCTTACTTATCAGATCTAAGGATTATAGGCCTGTGCAAGAATTCACAAAATCCAGATCTAAACACAGATAAAACCTTTAATAGATATGCGCAAACTTATTATTACACTTTAGTCAGATCTAAATTATAAGAGCAGAAACAATACTTGCGCAATCACATAGACAGTTTTCCAATAAAACCCTTAACACTGATTTAATCCTTGTGCGAAGACAGAGATATTTTTACAGATAATTAACTCAGATAAATGTGCATTCAACAAAAACATATCTATAACTTGCAGTAATCAACATACAATTAACATGGCCATGCATAAACACATAAATTGCAACAGAGTTCGACAATTTTATTTATTTATTAATAAGTATTCAATCCAATACAATTCCTTCTGTCTGTGGACACAGAAGTAGAATCCTTGCACACAACTCAGTACTAGGTCTCCGCGCACACATCCAACAGGAGCCTTTCTACACAGATTGAACACAAACTAGTCTGAAAATTAGATCAAAAGATCAACATACATAAAGATCAACAAAGATAAGATATCCTTACTCGACTCAACCCTTACATATTTATATGACTTTGGACGCACACATACCATGGTCTCAAACCATGGTTTGAGACTCATGGCCTCCTTTTTTACCCATTACAATTATAAAGGAGCTTTGACCCGCCCCAAATCCCCTTGACTTTTGCGTGCAACGCGTTTCAACAAATTTTGATGCTAGCAGTTTATTCTTGCACTACTTTGGCGTGTTGTGCACGAACTTCTGGAGGCGTCTCGAGCTACAATTTCATCTGCAAATATGTTATCTTCTGATCGAGCTCTACATGCAATGTGGCTACTTCTGATCTGGATGCTTTCAGTGCAGCTACTAGAATTTACGATTTGGAAGTGGGCACTGCAGTAGCGGGCACTGTGATCTCAGGGAGACCAGAGCACATCTGATCGATCATGGTTTCCAAATGGGTGCACTGGCTTTTAGCGACGCGGAACACATCCTCAACTAGCTGTTGTCCCTTAAGTGTTGTGGCAGCTTCCTGCTGAGCCATCATGGTGTCCTAGAATGCCTTGTACTCTCTATAATACAGCTCGTTCGTGATCATCATATGTATAGCATGCAACTTTCCATTGGGGAAAACAAACAAATCAATCCCAACCTTAGATCCTTCAGGAATGACTACGCGCAACTCATAACTAGAAATTCAAAGTGTTGTGCCTATTAGCTCCCTGTAATTAGCAAGATTGGCAAAGTCCAACTGCAGGGAGAACACTATTTCAACCACTTTGGGATTCTAGGATCTAGCCCTCCTGAATCCGGAGAGGGATCTCTCCAATAAGTGCAAAGATGATTTATCTTTTAAGGTTTTGGGTAATTATATTAGGCTAGTTATGAAGTCCGAGGGTTTTGTTTTGTTTTGGATGGTCGATCATGATTATTATTTGGGCGGAAAGTCCTAAATGGAAAGAGTTTCAAAGGTATGAAGTTGCAAGCAATCAGAACAAGTTTTGGCTGAAAAGATAGATATAACGCTGGTTTTTAGTCCATTGGGCTATGGAGTCATAATAGGGTTTAATTGAAACAACAAGGTCCAAGAGTGGTCCATGGGGCAAGTCATCTATGTCTAAGGATCTCTTTAAAGTTGATTTTATGGAATGAAATGATACAACAAGAAGGGGAAATAAACAAATGAAGAACAAAGAGCAGCCTAAGATCAGGTAAGTACTTTGAAACTATCCTAATTTTGGCATACACTTAAGAGAGACATAAAAGTAATCTTAGATCTTGTAAGTACTTCGAAACTAGCCAGCTTTTGATGCACTTTCAATAGAAAAAAACTTTAAACACAAAGGGAAACTTTAAAAGAAACTGTTGGAGAAGAAACTAGAGGATATGGCTCACCATAAACTTCCCTAGCTCTGCTTTACTTAGTAAACTTTCAAGACAAACACATAAGATAACAAAGAATGGTCTAAGATCAGGTAAGGACTTTTAACCTAGCCTGCTTTCAACACACTCTTAGGGAAACTTTCAGCTAGTTTTTGGGGATAAAAATCAAGGACAGGGCTCACCATTACTTCCTTAGTTCATCTCTACTTAACATAAACTGAAAATAACATTCAAGAACAACATTTAGCCTAGACAGTAGGACGAGGGAACGCTAGCATTTCTAATTGCTTGAACTGAATTAAATCATTCCTAAACACACAATTTTAAAAGAAAACATATAGATACAAGTTATCAGTTAGAGAAGGGTACTGATATACAGTAAATCCTAACTCTATGCTTACTGTTCTTTGTCAGAGAAAATGGACAAAGTGAAAATAGAAATAAAATAACGATTTACAATAAGAAATAACATCACCGTTGACATAGACCAGGATCCCATAAATCAACTTGTATTGATGCTTCAAATCAGTTACAACTTTAAGTCCAATGTTTCAGTTCAACAATCATCTTCACTTCTCAGCCTAACTTATTTAATCACAAGCAGAGCTTCAAGAGCCCGTGAACACTATTTACAAGTAGAAGTTTCAAGCTCAAGTATATTTCAAAGTTCTGCAACCAACATTTTCTCATCTTCTACAGAAGTATTTATAGAAGGAATGAGGAGGTGAGATCTGATAAAATATCTTCAAGGTAAATTAATACAGACTTAAGACTTCTCGGCCTTTGAGGGGCTCGATGGAGAAGTTTACAGATGTTTGTCTGTATTAATTGTTTTATATTTAAGAGTTAAGCTCGGTGGGAGAATTTGTTGACTTTAAGGCTCTGTTTCATGTTGTAGTAACTATGCTGATATTTTTTGCATTAAGTTCCTTTGGTAGAATTAACTATTCGGCTGCGTTGAGGCAAATATCCTTTTTTTTTTTTCTGATAAAAATTCAGCCTCTGTTGAATGCTTGAGGCTACAAGTGGCAATGGGTAGCTGAGAGGAATCAATTAGCCTCTGATGTGGCGGTGGAGGCTCTTTCTGACTGATAAATCCTTTTGATTTGTCTTTAATTGTGTTTAATTTAATGGATTAGGCTTTTGATAATCAATCTTAGCCGTAATCCATTAAACTGTAGAATTCATCTTCAATCTTTAGTTCTGCTGTGGTAGGTCTTCAACACTGATAATCTTTTGATTATGTTATGCATTGCTGTGTCTTGTTGATGTGCAGGTGCTACAAAGGGCTCATATGGCATCAATGCCCATGAAGCATCGACGAATCGTGGAGGTGAACCCTGTGAATAGATATTTCTTAAATAAACAAAGCCTAGAGGATCGTCATCCTCGGCTTTATCATTTCTTTCAAAATATTTGAAATTCATTTGAACCTGCAAAAAATACAAACTGCTATGAAATCCTACGTCATTTGGTAAAACTGCTTCAGAGGTTGTGGGGAGAAGCATGGCCGTTGGATGGTAGCATCCAACGGTGGAGATCATGCGTAGAAGTCAAAAGGAGAGCGGTGGGAGATTTTAAGTCAGAACCATTGATCTATGATCGACCAAGAAGATCAACGGTCGAGATTTAGCAGTGAATTAATAATGTGAAGGGGTCATATTATTGTGAAAATGGAAGAAAATGCGAAGAAAATTATAAGGTTAAAAACCCTTTGGCGGAGGAAAATGCATAAGAATCGAAATTGGGGTTTCGGACATAACCTGGGCCGTCGGATGAGATCGGCGCAGGCGATCAATGGTGGAGATCACTCATTGAAATCCTTTGGTGAAGGTGGAGGGCGATAATGTAACCGAATATTAGATCCAAGCCATTGATCTGCAGAGATCAACGGCGGGGAGCGCGCGCGATAAATCATAATAGAAATGGAGTAAGGTGGTTTTGGTGGAGAAAACCACGGGTTTCAAGCGGCGAGAGGGCGGGTAGACGGTTTTGCCTTTTTGAACGCGATATGCATTAAAGGCTGCCACATGTCCTTTAAAAACAACTTATATCGCGTGATTTTGGGAGATTAACCTTCGCGCTTGAAATTACACGAAAATGCGCATTGACCATTGGATTTGAGTTCTCAGATCTAACGGTGAAGAGTGAGCACGATACAGACCAGATGCGCGGGTGATAATAGGTGGGGCAGTTTCAATATGGGCCGTCGGATCAAGGATTGGACGGTTGAGATTTAAAACTGAAGAAGGCAGGACCCACAGGAGGCAGGCCTTTCGGGTTTAATATGAGCCGTTAGATGGAACAAATCAACGGCTAGGATTGAACTGGGGTTTGAACGAAATAATAACAAGGCGGAGAAAGGGTTAATAAGGGCCGTTGATCTACAGAGATCAACGGCTGTGATTTGGCCAAAAAAATTATGAAGCGGGGCGCATAAAGTTTAACCAAAGTCAGGAGATGCAACCTGGACCGTCTGATCTGGACATGTAGATGGCCCAGATGCAATCAGAGGCATGCGATCGGTGGGGAAGAACTCTGAATGGCGCCGATGCGATCGAGCGCTGGCCGTCGATCTGAGGATTAGATCAACGGTGGGGAGTGAATCGGAGGGGCTCAAAAGGCGGAGGAAGGGTTTATGATCGGAGCAAATGAGGGCCATCGGATCTGAGAAGGCGGGGAGGAGATCAACGGCTCACGATTGATCGAGAGATCGCCAATCGGGGAGAGGTAAATACAACATGAAATGTGCCCCTTGAATTTTTTCGATGCGATACTGCGCGGCCCGTTGATCATTTTAGATCAACAATGGATATTGTTTCATAACATGCACCGACGGAAACCCTTTAATACTTTATGAAAACCCAAAATTTTATGAAATGCAAAGGTTTTGGTGGCTCGGGGCATGTTATATATATGTGGATTGGCGCCCAGTTGTGGGGCCTATGGTTTATATGGAAAAAAAAGGCTCGGGGCTTATACATAGAAAGGGCCAATCGGGATCGGGCCTTTGGGATTTTCAATCTACCCATTTAAATTTCTTCGATGCGATTAGCGCTTCGGGACTTTAACTCTTGGTCCTGGGTGTAGGTTTATATGGAGAGAAGTGGAGGTCTATACAACAGGGCTCAATCGCATCGGAAAAATGATGCGGGGCTTTTCAATTTACCCATTTTCATTATAAAACATCGCTCCGGCGGGTTAAGACCAAAACTTAGGAAAAGTGGGTTTATGAATTTACAAAGGGAAATATGCATAGGGGATGGTTTATTACAAGTTTTTAAGCACCAGATGCGGGCCCAAGGGTTATATGAAGCGGTGATTGGATCGGCGCTATGTAATAAGGGGCCAATCGCATCGGAGGTCTCAATAAAGAAAAAAGACTTGTGCACTGTGTTTTGTTCCGATGCGATAAGCACTTGGGACCATTAGCGCTCAGTTCCAGCACCAAGGCATATGGTGGGGAAGTGGTTAGGACTTAGCCCAAAGGGGCTTAAGCCTTAATACAAAAAACTATATTTTTATGATTTTTTAAAGATTTTCTGATGGATTTGGGGGTTTCAGAAAAGTTTAAAAGTGAGTTTTAAACTTTGTAAAGAGGATATTATGAAGGGGAAATGGGAAAAATGGAAAATAGAGGAATTTTGGGAAATGAAGGGGTAAAAATAAAGGTTAGTTTGAAGTGAAAGGAAGGGAAAAAATGGTGATTTTGCAGCAATCTTTTCTCTATGAAAATAGCAGATTTTCAGAGTTTGAAATGGAAACAGCAGTGAAGATTTAAACAAAGGGCATGATGTCTTCATGAGTCTTCAAGAGATAAAATTTTTAGTAATAATTTTTTTTTCTTGAAGGCTCCAAAAATGATTTAGCCACCTTTTGATATAAAATTTTTTATAGGTGGCTAACAGCGCCTAAAAATTGAAAGATGAAGATTTCTGAGTTGGATGGGTTCTGAATGGCTAATTTGCTCACCTGTCCCATGCTCGTTTTTCCCGTGCTTGATTGACCAACGCTTTCTTGTATTGTGATCACTTTCATTTTGAGCTGTTGGAGCCCTTGATGCATGTCATCAAGAAATGACTTGTACTGTGCCTATACCTTGTTCCATACATCCTCGGTGACTGCCTGGACTTTGTCGCCAATTTTTTCAAAATCCTCCTCTATTATTATTAATGGATTAGTCTTGGTCTTCTTAGAGGCTTTCCATTTGGTGTGCAACCCCAGGGTGGTCTGAGGCCCTCTTGTGGTTCCTTGCCACGTGTCTATTGGTTTATCAACACTGTCTCCATTCTTATCTTCCATCCCATCATCACTGCACATGTTAACTTTATCTGCCATAGTGGTTGGCTCTTGGTCCTTCTACACATCCTTTGGATGATTTGTCGGCATGCATGGCTTTGTAGGGGTCTTAGGTGGTACTAATGACGACGCACCACCAAAAATAATTCCTTTGAGCCATAAGGGGGGCCACTTGGTCATAGTGTGCGCAAGGTCATCCTACATAACCATGTCTGGAAGCTCATGCCAAAACCTACCATATCCCTCTTTGCGTGGACGTGCACATTATGAAAGGTGGCCTTGAAGTCCATAGTGTGTTTGTATTGCTCGTACATGGTAGGAGACATTCGTGGCTTGGACTACACCGCTTGAAATATTTATGCATCAAATAGCACCCAGAAGATTTTAGTTTCTATTATCCTATATGGAAAATTCGAGTTCCATAATGACGCATACTTGGTGGCCTCACAGAGATCTGGCTCAATATATAGAAACTAGGACTGCGACAACGGTCTCCAACCAATCAGCGCGACCTGTTAGTGTCAGTCTTGTCATATTGCCATCAGTGATCAAAATTACTCTTTTTCATTTGCATATTAGGAGTCCCATACCATAAATTTTCATCATTCCATTAGGTCATGGATTCATTGATGGTAGTGGTCTTTCATCAGTTTTTCCTCATGTAAAACTTGCTGATTCTCCTCTCTATGGTCTTCAGTCATGAATCACTTTCACTCCCAATTAATATTATTAGGTCATAGGGTTGGTCTCATTAGGTTCTAGGGTCTCATCATGGTTAAATTAATGAGTCAAGTGTCAATAAATATCAGCAAGGACATGAGGAGGTCAAATAAAATCAAAGGCACAGTATCTGGAAAAATCAAGAGTAGTTCTACTAAACTTGATGTAATTTTCAACTCAAAACATGTTTTGAGGTGAAAACATGGTACTTTGATTTTATTATCATCTCTTATGTAATTTTATGTCTTCATATGTAATAAGTTGCACTTCAGAAGCTGCTATCTCCACATAGCCACCACCCTGCTGTTCAAATGTGTTTTCCACAATATTTTTAGTATAAAATCATGTTCTAAGTACGTCCATCAGAAAGAGCCTAGAAAGAGCTTTCCAACGATATATTATACTCTGAAAACTGACTTCTGGATTTGAAAATATGCCCAAGTGAACAAATGTCCCCAAAAGCCTAACCCTACCCCCCTTTTTTTCATTTAGTCCCTTAAACTTTATAATATAATTTTAAAATTTCTTCAATCACATCCCCTTTCTTGCGATCCTATCGCACCCCTTTCTTTTGATCTAATCGCACCATTCAAATCGCAAAAGTCCCTTTGACCCTTCCCCAATTACAAACCTCCGATGCCATTGAGTTACCCCCGATTGACCCACCTCCAACTGACCATCTCCGACGCGATTGAGTCCCTATGATCCGATCATATCCGGACTGTCGATATTTTCAACAATCTGATGGCCCACATTTAATTGCATCGCAACTTTGCAGCAGTCCCACAGCTCATCACCACGCTCTTCCGATTTCTCGATTGCGATTGCGATTGGCTGGGTCCCACCATAAACCCTTCCGCCTTTTCCCAAACAAAGTGGTTTTTCCTTTGTAAAGTGCGATAGATCGATTTTAAAGATTTCTTAAGCCTTTTTGCATGTTTTAAAACTCCGCACTCTTTCCCTGCCGATGCGATGAATCGCACATCGAAATCGGCAGTTCCCATAAGTACTTTGCCTCCGCTCCCTTTCTCGATTGCGATTCCGATTGTCCCCAGTCCCACTAAAGTTTTCTCCCATCACATCGCAAGCCTGAAATCACATCGCTCTATTATAAGTTGTTTTCTCCCCTTCCCGATTGTGATTGCGATCCCTCCCCCGGTCCCACCAAAACCCTTCCGCCTTTTCAATGAAAAAGGGGTTTTTTCCTTTGTAAAGAGCTAAACTCATTTTTATTTGTTTTATAAAGGCCTTTCCTTCCATCGCATAGTTTTCACTGCAATGTTCTTTCCCGACCTGCTGATGCGATGAATCACATGTGGCTCATTTCATCGCACGTTTTCCCTGCTATATGTCACACCCCTTCCCTTCCGAATTGCGATTGCGATTTCCTTATAGACCCCATCGCATCGAAAATTCCCAATCGCATTTCCTCTGCTATGTGATACTCCCCTTCCCCTCTTCCGATTGCGATTTGCGATCGCATCTTGGGCCCACCATGCTTTCCTTTTCTCTTTTTCACCCGAAGGGGACTTTTCTTCATTAAATGGAAAAATTTCAGTTTTATTGGTTCCAAAGGGCATTTCTTGGCATAAAGGGATTTTCAACAAAAGAAAATAAATAGTCAAGGCCGAGAGCTAAATATAAACACAGAACACGACAACAATCATAAAAAGGAGAAATGGTTCTAAATTTGTCTTTCTTCTCCTCTATTTGAGCAACTACAAATCCTCCAGATGATCAAATGTACTGTTTCTCCTTCTTTTCAGGGGTAGATTGTTGGTTTTATTCCTATGTTCAGATTTCGGTTTATGGGCTGGTGAAACAGCTCCTTTTTCTGTGGATCTACTCCCCTTAAATTCTGTATATTTAATGTAATTCTTCATCATTGTAAAGGGGGGAATAAAGTGTGGAATAAGTTTGAAATCACTGAGGATGCTCTGCGCTCCATTTGTAACAGTTTGGCAGGGAATTAATAAAGATATGCAGCTTTGATTTGTGGGATCCCTGTGGTATGGATTTTAGCATTGTTCTTTCTTTTGTGTTCATCTATTAATTGTTATGTTCACCATTCATTCACTCACATTTTTGGTTGAATGCTTTCAAGATAGATAGGTAGAATCCATTGTATAATGCTCTGCCTTGGGAAATTATTCAACACTCTATGTTTTCTGCTATTTGAAAAGGATCCATCTCCTATGCCCTTTTCATCTCCTCACCAGTCTTAAACATTCCATCATTATTTGAACTAAGTTGTTAAAATCCCTACCTACCTTTCCCCATGAAATACCCTGTATCTCTGATTTAATTCCCTAGATTCAAACTGCCCCATCTGCTCCATACAACCCTGAAATTTATAAAAACATTTCCAATTATTATACCTAGCCTAAAATCAGTTTACTCTTATATTTTATTGAATATTTTTCCCAGAGAGAGCCCCCTCCTGACCTTGTAGGGCTAGCTACAAGGCTGAGCGTGGTTTGAGGTTACCCTGATTTGCCTTCTTTCAGCCTAAGGTTCAAATTAGGTGCTAACATTTATGGCGACCATACTGGGGAACTATTTAAAACGAAAGGAAAGATATTCCCCGGTAAAGAATGAAAAAGTATCATATCTAAATGTTGATGGTGAACAATAGTTGGATACATATGAAGGCTGAATCATTCACCTGGAAACTCCATTCACTGAAAGATCCAGAAAATCAATCCTTCATGGTGAATCCACTGCAGGAAGATCAGTAGGTTTAAGAGATGGAAAGTGTTGCAAGAAGGTATGCTCCCATGAGCCGAGATCACATTCTAGGTTTCCCAAATAAAATTCCTAAGGAAAACTGGCAAAGGAATTTGCCTATGTTCAAAAATGTGGAAGTTAATAATGCTGCTCTTCATCTGGTGAGATTTCACATGCATGTGCGTAGATTAAAGATTTATTTTCCTGAAGATTGGTTGATGAAGTTATTCATGGCCACTCTAGAAAATGAAGCTTGATCTTGGTATGAAAAATTTCCACCTGCTTGTATTTATTGTTTAAAGGATTTTCATACCATATTCTTTGAGAGGTATAAAGAATCTTGTCCATCTTTAATATTAGTTCAGAATTGTTGTGAACATGTTAATAGTTTCATTGAAAATCTTGAGAATTTTTATGGAGATGATGAATTCATGGATGATGAAATCATGGAAGCCCTGTATGAAAATCCGTTTCAGCAACATAGAAAAAGCTTAGAAGACACTTATCAAGATGAGCAGGCTGAGGATTTTTGTACAATTGAAAATGATGGAAAACAAGGTCTTATTTTAGATCTGATTGCAACAAATGATGGTATGCAGGAAAATAAGGTCCCAATCTCAGATTGTGATAAGGTCAAGCTGGCCAATCCAGATCTAGATTCAAAATGTGATGATGACGAGTATGTTGTTCCCGATCCCATCAAGGAGTGCTCTATTATTAAGGACACCTCAAATGAAGAAAACAGAGTTACAGACCTAGACGCTCTCATACCATCAGAACTAGATGTTCACGAGGAGGTAAATTTTCATGTTTTTCAGGACCCAGTGGAAAATATATTGTAGTCAGCAGTGAAGGTAATTATTGCAATATTTGGTGATGAAGGAGATCATTTTCAACTATGTTTTTGGTTGCCCAATTGTAAATATTTATTGTTTTACAGAGAATCTGATTGGGAGAATCAATCAAGGAGGCATTTTCTTGATTGGTTACACTGGCATTTTGATATCGCTTGATGGTACACATGTTTAAAACAAAACAAGTGGTTGTCATCAGTATTTGAAGCCTCAAGTCTTGGTGATGTACTGCCATCACTGTTCAATTTTAAAGTTTTGTTTTAGTTAGCCTTGAGTCACTGTTGAGTTAGTTTGTCGTGTCAAGTCTCTTTCAGTCTTTAGTTTGGCTTTAGCTATTGACCCCATTGCCCAATGGATAAGGCTACTAGGTCTACGGTGTTCTTGGCACCTCCAAGGAGATACCATCCCCATTGGAGCCAATGTTAGTGTCAGTCTTGTCATACTGCCATCAGTGATCAAACTTACTCTTTTGCATTTGCATATTAGGAGTCCCATACCATAAATTTTCATCATTCCATTAGGTCATGGATTCATTTATGGTAGTGGTCTTTCATCAGTTTTTCCTCATGTAAAACTTGCTGATTCTCCTCTCTATGGTCTTCAGTCATGAATCACTTTCACTCCCAATTCATATTATTAGGTCATAGGGTTGGTCTCATTAGGTTCTAGGGTCTCATCATGGTCAAATCAATGAGTCAAGTGTCAATAAATATCAGCAAGGACATGAGGAGGTCAAATAAACTCAAAGGCACAGTATCTGGAAAAATCAAAGAGCAGTTCTATTAAACTTGATGTAATTTTCACCTCAAAACATGTTTTGAGGTGAAAACATGGTACTTTGCTTTTATTATCATCTCTTATGTAATTTTATGTCTTCATATGTAATAAGTTTCACTTCAGAAGCTGCTATCTCCACATAGCCACCACCCTGCTGTTCAAAGGTGTTTTCCACTGTATTTTCAGTATAAAATCATGTTCTAAGTGCGTCCACAGAAAGAGCCTAGAAAGAGATTTCCAACGATATATTATACTCTCAAAACTGACTTCTGGATTTGAAAATATGCCTAAGTGAAAAAAAAGTCCCCAAAAGCCTAACCCTACCCCCCTTTTTCTCATTTAGTCCCTTAAACTTTATAATATAATTTTAAAATTTCTTCAATCGCATCCCCTTTCTTGCGATCCTATCGCACCCCTTTCTTTCGATCTAATCGCACCATTCAAATCGCAAAAGTCCCTTTGACCCTTCCCCGATTACAAACCTCCGATGCGATTCAGTTACCCCCGATTGACCCACCTCCGACTGACCATCTCCGACACGATTGAGTCCCTCCGATCTGATCATATCCGGACCGTCGATCTTTTCAACGATCTGACGGCCCACATTCAATCGCATCACAACTTCGCAGCGGTCCCACAACTCATCACCACGCTCTTTCGATTTCTCGATTGCGATTGCGATTGGTTGGGTCCCACCATAAACCCTTCTGCCTTTTCCCAAAAAAAGTGGTTTTTCCTTTGTAAAGTGCGATAGATTGATTTTAAAGTTTTCTTAAGCCTTTTTGCATGTTTTAAAACTCTGCACTCTTTCCCCACCGATGCGATGAATTGCACATCGCAATCGGCAGTTCCCATAAGTACTTTGCCTCCGCTCCCTTTCCTGATTGCGATTGCAATTGTCCCCAGTCCCACTAAAGTTTTCTCCCATCGCATCACAAGCCTAAAATCACATCGCTCCATTATAAGTTGTTTTCTCCCCTTCCCGATTGATATTTCAATCCCTCCCCCAGTCCCACCAAAACCCTTCTGCCTTTTCAATGAAAAAAGGGTTTTTTCCTTTGTAAAGCGCTAAACTCATTTTTATTTGTTTTATAAATGCCTTTCCTTCCATCGCATAGTTTTCACCGCAATGTTCTTTCCTGACCCGCTGATGCAATGAATCACATGTTGCTCATCGCATTTCGCATTTTCCCTGCTATATGTCACACCCATTCCCTTCCGAATTGCGATTGCGATTTCCTTATAGAACCCATCGCATCGCAAAATTCCCAATCGCATTTCCTCCAATATGTGATACTCCCCCTCCCCTCTTCCGATTGCGATTTGCGATCGCATCTTGGGCCCACCATGCTTTCCTTTGATCTTTTTCACCCAAAGGGGACTTTTCTTCATTAAATGGAAAAATTTTGGTTTTATTGGTCCAAAGGGCATTTCTCGGCATAAAGGGATTTTCAACAAAAGAAAAGAAATAGTTAAGGGCGAGAGCTAAATATAAACACAGAACACGACATCAACGATAAAAAGGAGAAATGGTTCTAAATTTGTCTTTCTTCTCCTCTATTCGAGCAACTGCAAATCCTCTAGATGATCAAATGTATTGTTTCTCCTTCTTTTCAGGGGCAGATTGTTGGTTTTCTTCCTATGTTTAGATTTCGGTTTATGGGCTGGTGAAATAGCTCCTTTTTCTATGGATCTAATCCCCTTAAATTCTGTATATTTAATGTAATTCTTCATCATTGTAAAGGGGGGAATAAAGTGTGGAATAATTTTGAAATCACTGAGGACACTCTGTGCTCCATTTGTAACAGTTTTGCAGGGAGTTAATAAAGATATGTAGCTCTGATTTGTGGAATCCCTGTGGTATGGATTTTAGCATTGTTCTTTCTTTTGTGTTCATCTGTTAATTTTTATGTTCACCATTCATTCACTCACATTTCTGGTTGAATGCTTTCAAGATAGATAGGTAGAATCCATTGTATAATGCTCTGCCTTGGGAAATTATTCAACACTCTATGTTTTCTGCTGTTTGAAAAGGATCCATCTCCCATGCCCTTTTCAACTCCTCACCAGTCTTAAACATTCCATCATTATTTGAACTAAGTTTTTAAAATCCCTGCCTACCTTGCCCCATGAAATACCCTGTATCTCTGATTTAATTCCCTAGATTCAAACTGCCCCATCTGCTCCATACAACCCTGAAATTTATAAAAACATTTCCAATTATTATACCTAGCCTAAAATCAGTTTACTCTTATATTTTATTGAATATTTTTCCCAGAGAGAGCCCTCTCTTGACCTTGTAGGGCTAGCTAAAAGGCTAAGCGTGGTTTGAGATTACCCTGATTTTCCTTCTTTCAGCCTAAGGTTCAAATTAGGTGCTAACACGACCAACATCAACAACCATGCATAATAAAAATTATTTCCATATTCTTTCACCTCGCGAATGTTTTCCGAAAATTCATTATAGAGGTACTTCACCCAATTATACTACACTCCTCTCACGCACTGCGCAACCAACTTAATCGCATACGCAGGTACCTCTGTTGTGTAGCACTTCCTGATCATTTTGCAGGAAAGGATCATGGTAGAAAATTTAACTACCAGAGAATTGATATCTGAAACGACAAAGCATTTGGTGTTCCTGTTTACCCCATAAGTATTCTTAACCTCGTTAGCAAAATTTTTCTCTAGTCCCTTCCCGCTGAAGGCTGCCCCTAGATCCTCCCCTTGGTAAGGCAACTTGGTGATCCGATGAATTAGCATGTCATCTATCAGAATGGGCTCTCCTAGCAAAATGAAATTATCATGCACCATGGTGAGCAATTGGCATAGACAAACATTATTAATTGTGTTGCGCCCAAAGTGCGGGATGTTTAGCAGGTTCACCAGCCCGGACTGCTGCAACCCCAACGACCATGTATTTGGTTCAACCTTGATGACTCCTCCGTCATAGGGTACCTACACCAAATACTCTGATGGCGCAATTTCAGGGAACTTCACACGGTCAGTCAGGTCCTAGTCTTCTAGCTTTAGTAAAGCCACTTTTGTAAACATGTCCCCTTCAAATGACACATTCTCCGGGAGCAGCGACGTGCTGATATGGGACTTGACCTTATCCAGGTCCCTTGTGACTTCCACAGATGGCTTGCACGGTGCCATGTAATTAGGCAGCCATGACATTGGGTCTCTATATTTGACAATATCTTCCTCGATGATCAATTTTGGTTCTTCATCCATTGGTCTCTTTTGTCACTTAGCTGTGGTTGACTTAGGCTTCGAAATATTCTTGCGTGGAGACTTCTGAGTCTCTGAGGTCTTCCCTTTCTTCTTCTTCTGAGGTTAAGGTTCTGATGCAGGTGTTTCTTCAGCGGACATCACAAAGGGGGTAGGCTCTGTAGTAGCCATACTTGGAGGGATTAAATATCCTAACCCTTTTTGGCGTAATGTCTCCAAAAAGTATTCCGAGTTCTCAGGTAGAAACTCAAACAAGAACACTGATGGAAATGGACACAAATCTATTAGAAATAAAAGGGAACTAATGCGACCCATATTGCCATATTTATAGTGATGGCACAGCCTAAATGACCTGATATCCATTGATGAAGCCTCATAAATGCTAAAAAATATCCAAATCTGGCATAAGGTCCTCCATAAATGCAGCTTAGCCGCTCCTCCAAATGGTAATAAAGTTGTCTTATTTAGATTAACTGTTCCAACGGCTAGATTTTTTCCCATCTGTGACTATTTAAACCTCCTAGCGCAGCCTATGCATGGCTTTTGCAGATACCTTCACTTTCTCAATTTTTTTTGCATAGTCATACTTCTCCAATGCTTGACAAACTTCTTTATGGTCTTGCACCCTCTCGAAACTTTCTGGGGTACTTAGACACTTCTCTGGCCATATAGTCATTTGGCTCACGTAGGGATGGGATCATCCCTATATGGTTTCAACCGACTTCCATTCACATATCTAGGAAGTACTTCGCCACTTAAGGTAACTAGATGTGCCACACATCCTTCCTTGATCTCCTTGACAATATAAGGTCCAAGCCAATGCATTTTTAACTTTCCTGGGTGGCGTGCAAACTTGTTGTCATATAGAAAAACCAAATCAACCTCCTTGAAAATCTTCTGCCTGATGTACCTGTCATGCCAAGCCTTTCCGCGCACCTTTTGCACCTGCTGATGGAAATCGGAAATGAATCTATCCTCCTCCAGCACAACTAATTATGACAGTCGCTCTTCCATAATATCTTGATCAACCATGTTAGTTACCACTACAATGCGCAAAATAGTGACAATATGCTCCATCATCATAACAAATTCTTGTCCATACACCAACTTGAAAGGGGTCTGTCCTGTTAATTTCTTGCATGTAGTTCTGTATACCCACATAAATGCAGGTACGCTCACATCCTAATCATTCCGATTAACATTACAGACCTTTGTGAGCGTAGTCTCCAAGATCTTGTTAAAGGCTTCTACTGTACCATTTTATTTTGGATGATACGACATACTCTTATGATGGTGCATCTTAAGCTGCATTGTTAAGGAATGAATGGTATCATTCACAAAATGTGTACCCTGGTCTCTCATCAAAATCTTAGGACACCCAAACCTTGTGAATATATTCTCAAAAATGAAGTGCGTAGTTATTTTTGCGCTGCAATCCTTCACAGGCTTAGCCTCTTCCCATTTGGTAAAATAATTCGTTGCAATGATGATATAACACGCACTAGTCTTCTTCCCGGGAGGGTTGATCGGTCCTACAAAGTCAATGGCCCATTTATCAAAAGACTGCAACATCACTTGTGGTTGTAGTGGCATTTCATCTTTGCGTGAGGGTTTCTCTGTTCTCTGGCACACTTCACAAGCACGAAAATACTCTTTTGCATCACTATGCACCATAGGAAACCACAAACTAGCTGTTACACAAAATTTTGTCACTGTCCTTGCAATCCCCATCTCGCCCATTGGAGGGTCATTTCCGTGATCAATAAGTAGTGTCATGCCTTGCAAAGACCATCATTGTATCCCTTTACATGAGAGTAATGATTCCTTCTGTTGACAATTCCCTGAGTAGAGACTCAAAAAACCTTGTTTTTGCCTTGGCGCGAGTAGTCAGTTATTCCCTCGAGCTGAAGAGGAAGATTAACACTGGGCCCCGTGCCAGCTGGCGCTCTGTCTCAGTTAGCCACCCGCACCGAGCTGTTTATGGAATGATTTTTAAAAATAGAGGTGGAGATTCCACTCCAACAACCTCGAGGATGAGTCATTGGGAGTGGTTGAACTGAATAAACCACAAACTCCCTCCTTTAGTTTATGGTTTCCACCTCTTATGGGAACTCCCTAAAGGATAGGCCTCCCTCCCACCTTTGTAGGGATCCTAACCTCCTCCTTTTCCTCTATAAAAATAAGCTATCTCTCTTTGCATAAGCTTCTTGAACATGTATAATTGAACATACTATAGCTGAAATATTGAAGAGATAGAATAAGAAGGAATTACATTGAGAGAGCTTCAGTCTATGCCTTCTGAGAGAGCTTGAGTCCATGTCTTCATCCCGTCCGAATTCCCTGACGAGCATCTGAGATGCACTTTGGCTGAAATCTACTGAAGGAGACTGCGACATCAAAGCATTGGTTGTAACTCTTCCTTCTATCAATACATATACATGACTATTGTTTGGTTCCCATTTTTTATTATGTTAGTTGTTTAATGAAATATGCTTAGCCCTCTTTTACTGGCTAGTAGTTATGAGTAAAATTATTATGTTGTATGCTGTTCTTGTTTGCAATTCTATGTGCAGGTATCCGAGAATGACTGCGGAAGGATTGTGACTTGCCAAGGCAGGAGCGAGAGGCCACCACCACTACAACAACGACGACAACGTTGGAATCTAGGTAGGTCGATCTACCGTGTTCTCTTTTCATTCAGTAATTAGGAATCAAAACTCTAGCATGTCTCTTTTTTTCTAGAGCCACTCTAGGGCTAGAGGGATCGTCTCTGTCTGCAGAGAGGATTTACCTTCTTAACAAATTGGC
This sequence comes from Pinus albicaulis, assembly GCA_034641835.2. Classification (NCBI taxonomy): domain Eukaryota; kingdom Viridiplantae; phylum Streptophyta; class Pinopsida; order Pinales; family Pinaceae; genus Pinus; species Pinus albicaulis. The sequence goes on from CM076580.1 coordinate 1,790,293,429, forward strand.
GACTGGATCTGAACAGTGTTTGGTGGAGGAAGAGGAAAAATACCCATGAGGGCAGGATCTTTAAAAAGACTTGGCCCTATGCTCTTGTAGGGAGTAGGAATATGATCCACATATGAAACGTTGTTCTCGAAAGAAGAGGTGAAGAAAGACAATTGATCAATAGTAACAATCTTTCCTTCGTGTGGAAATTTCAGAACACGAAAGAGAGTGGACGAAACACATAACATGGCATGATTCCAACTGCGACTGAGGAGAAGATTATAATTGAATTTAACATCAAGGACTTCTACCTCGACATTGATTGTCTTCCCTTTCAGAGTAATCGGTAAACTAGTGAGAACACCTAAAGGTTTCAATTCTATTCCATCAAATGCTTCAAGGGCATTTGGTGATGAATTCAGGGCTGGAGAACAAATAAGTTTCCAACATGAAGATGAAATGACACAGGTTGATGCACCTTCATCCACAACTGCTTGATGGATTTCGAGACCATTAATAACAACTTGAATAATGAGTTCAATTTGATGCGGAAGTCGTGGAACGAAATTCTCTACATCGAAAGCAAGAAGGCTAGTATCGATAGGATCAATCCCGCCAATTGCAGATAACAAAACTCTTCGCTGAGACGGATAACTCTGAATTACTTCTAATGCAGACATCACAGATGGCGCCTGAGCCAAATCCTCAACAATATTATAATGGTGAGTGTCATGGGCGTTGGGATTATAAGAAGACTTGTGGAGTACACCTTTAGATGGTGGCCGCACAACGGATTCAGAATTGAGTCATTCAATTTTGATTCTTACACAATACTCAAGCTAGTGTTTGTTTCCATATTTCATGTATTTAGTGCATCATGTACTTCTTTTCATTGAAAAAAAAATATATATATATATATATATATATATATTTTTCATTCTTTCTTTGCATCGAAAGTGAAATATTCTTTTGCATAACTAGCGTCTGATTGTCTAGGAAAGAGTTTAATTTTCGTTTGATTGTGTTAGATGCATTAGTGAATTTCTTCACATTCTGTCATTGTTTTCTTTTGTTTGAAAGATCTCTATCCTTCTCGTAACTAGCATTCATTGAATCAGAAATGATGTTCATTTGCATATAGCTTGCATTTAGGAAATTTGAGATCCAAATTCGATAAGGCCTTAAAAATGAAACATAATCCAAGATCAAATTTAAAATTCGTTTAATTAACCTAAGGAAGCATTGAAACCTAAAGAAACATTTTTAGTGGTCACTAGGCTAGAGACGTGTTCCGACGTCTTAAAACCTAGTAGCTGTCGTTTTCTATCTGGCTTTAGACAGCGTTAGTACAGACTTGTGCTCCCCGTACCGTCGAGTATATAAAGGGGGCCCCCTCTAGGTTGCAATCCTTTTATCTATAGGGAGCCGAGTATGCCGCCTTGTAACCGTGATACACCGAACACATCATTCAAGGAGATTACCTACATGTACGTTAAGTCCTTGGTCATTTCTCTTTCATTTGATCACCAAGGTGTATATGGCAGTTCACGGAAACCTGGTATACCCTCTTGCTTAGAGTACCAGAGTAGTCATTTTGATCTTTTCATTACTCTTTAAAAAGGAGAAGAGATCGTCGAGCACTTTTCCTTTCACGCTCGTTTAAAATTGAAAGTGACTAGAGTCATCTTTTGCCTGTTTCTTGACTCTTAAAATATGAAACAACAAAATCTGGTTTCAGTGTCATAAAATTAATCACCTACGATCACACGCTCGTTAAAAGTTTTATTACTTGGCCTATTGTTTTTCCTTAGTTTTGATCTTGGAGCCTTCGATTGGTTTTATTTTTTCCTTTCTGTTTTGATATACAGTCACGGTGGCGGAACCACCAGTTTCATCGTCCTCACTGCCTCCTAGTGGTATTTATTTCCTGAACGTTTCTTTTGAAACCCCTCAGTCCATTAGGTTTGCCGAGTTTTCGCAGCCTATTCTCCCATCTGTCCTGCCTCTTGATACTTGATCTCCTCCTGAAGAGCTATTTGAGTTCAATTGGCCTCCTTCTGGTGCTTGGTCTAGTTTTGGGGAAGAAGGATATTTTCCTCCTCTTACGTCGGGCTCACCATTTTTTGCTGCTGCTGTGCCTCCTAGTCCCCGTAGTATTTTCGAAGATCTTACGGCGGAGTCAGACATGGATTCATCTAGTCCCGTTGGTAGTGAAGGAATGCCTGTTTCTACAGGAGAATATCAAATTTTTCCGGAAGATGTCCCTCATGTTTCTACTCAGTTTTCTCCACCATTGGTGTCACTTCCGCTTGGATATAGGTCCTTGAGTTAGATTATGTCTGGTGTTGCCTCCATAGCGCAATCCAGTACATTAAATCCCTTCGTTAGGACTATCACCTTTGACACCTGGTTCATCGGTTACTGTTACATCTGTTCCAGTACAACAGACTATCTGTGTGGCTTCATCCACACCAGTTGTTACCACTCAGTCGTCAGGATCTTTTCACACTCGCAGGTCTATTTTCCTCAATCCAACGTGGCCTATTAATCCCGATCCTAGTAGATCACAATCTAGTGCCGTGGAGGCCCCACCTGCTTCCAGTACAATTTCTACTACTCCTGTGATTCCTGTCGGCCTTACTTTTGAAGAGTATCTATTGGCTGTTCAACAGTAGAGCTCTCAGGGTTCTCAGCCACTCCAAGCTCCTGGTAATCCTCGATTCCATCATTATGATGCTGTTGGTAATCCTGTTTATTCATTCCCGCATCATTATGACGTGTATGGTAATCTTGTTTATTTGCCTCCTATTGATCCTCATCAAGCTGTTTATGATCCTTATCATACCATTTCTCATCTTGGACCTACCTTACCTGCGCAACCCTTTGGCTTGCAAGGACAACCCTCATTGGGACAACCTTTAGCTCAGCAAGGCCCTGTCTCTGGTCCATAGGGAAAACCATACGGTCCACAAGGCTAATATTCACTAGGTAAACCTTTGGTCCAACGTGGCCAACCCTATGGTCCATCTGGTCAGCCTCAGAATCAACTAGGACCATCTTATGCTCCTGGGGGGCAAAACTATCCGCTACAACGACAACCTTTGGCACCACAACCACCACCACATGTTTCATATGGCTAAAAATTTGTGCCACAAGGAAAACCATACGCTCCTCCTCCAGGTCAACCTAGTTATCAGGGAAAACCTGGTTCATCGCAACCATCAGGCCAACCTTTCCCACAAGGCCAACCCGGTGGCCCTCAGTACTCGATTCAACTAGCTCAACAATCGATTCAACCTGCTTCTCAATTGGTTCCATCGTTTCAGCAGGAATTTATACCTGCTTATAGTTAGCCAGGTTTACCCGCTCAACAGCCTACTCAACCTGCTCAGCCAGGTCTGCCTGCCCAACCACAAGGCACTTACTACCCTCAAGGTTTATATCAATCGATATATAGTGCGCCCCAGGTTTCTTACCCTCAAAATCAACCTGTATATCATGAACCTCAAATCGATGCTTACATTCCACAAAAAAATCCATACGCTGCTCAACAGGGACCTTAATGGTCTACTCTGACTCAGTATCCTGGTCCTCAACCCCAGTATCAACCGAATTATCCTGCTTCTAACCCCTATGATCCGAATCCTCCGCGATAGAATGTATGGGGCAGAATCTCGCTCGGACTGGGTGGAATGTACACACGGGTCCTTATCAAAGACCTTCGATGACTTTCAACACTCAATTACTGTTTCTTTATACATTGGAATTACTTGATGTGTCAAAGTTGATGAACGATCCCATTCTTCATAACCTGTATTGGCCTTCGGTTCCGACCAAGATTCCTGGTGATTGTCCTAAATTTGAGGGCAAGTCTGGCGAAGACCCCTAAGTGCATGTTATGACTTACCATTTGTGGTGTTCCGCTAAATCTTGGGTTGACGATTCTATTCAACTCCGTCTTTTCCAATGAACTCTTACTGGTGCCGCTACAAAGTGGTACATTGAGCTATCTCGTGGTGTGTTCCAAGACTTCAATTCTTTAGCCATGGAATTCCTCACACATTTTTAGCTACCAGTCCGCTATGAGACCGATACGCACCTCCTCACTTCATTGAAACATGACCGAGCTACTCATATCTCAGATCATATTCATGAGTGGTGACGTCATTGTCGCATGATCAAATTTGAAATTCCTGATCAACTTTTGACTCATTGGTTCACCACCTCCTTTGTCAATCAGATTTCCAAAGACATAACTATGGGGGCATGTGTAACCGTGGAACAAGCCATTGCTTACGCCCAGTACCTTGATCTTGTGTACTCTAAGTCTGGCGCATTATATGATATCTTGCGTGATGATCCCTGACCTGGAACTTCTAAAACACCAACGACTCCATCTGTTAATGGTATTATTGGTTCCGTGTCTTAGACTTCTCAGAAGTCTTCTTCTTCAAACTCTGGGAAGCTGAAGTCTGCTTCTTCCAATAATGTTGCTTCTCAGTCCACTTCGAATTTTGGTAAACTCACAGAGGTTAATGCCATTCAGGCCAATCCTACGGATAATGCTTATAAAGGTAAAAATAAGGGTAAAGGTAAGGCCAAAGTAGATACCCCGAAACAGGATTCTCAGAAACCTCGTGCTGGCGATGGTTCTCAACGCAAGCCTAAGTACCCTTGTTTGATTTGAGATGATGAGAATTTCACCAAGGACTGTCCTAGATGATCCTAAGTGAGTCGATTGCTCAAGGGAACTGTTGACGGGAAAATATGTCTGGTCAACAGTAGGGGATCTCCCCGGTAGAAAGTCCCAATTAGACCTTGAACCGTTTGGAGTAGGGATCCCGTCCGGGGTGTGGGTCCGGCTACTGCTTAAGATGCCTTCCCTTCGGTCTCAAAAGAACCTAATTGAACCTGCGGACACACACTTATTCACATGATACAGAATACATGATTGATGCATTAAACAAGAATAAAACACTATGCGTAGCGAGGAAATAAATAAAGCATGTACACCTAAGGAGGTGTCGTTAGCAACACATATTTGGGGTACTGCTTGCAAGGTAGTCTGACCACAAAAGAAATAGTTCTTTATGGTGAGATATCCCTTTACTTTCTGAAAGATAAAATGAAATTCTAATAAAATAGTTCATTAACATTCATTAAGAGAGCAGATGATAAAATGAACATCATTGATACAACACAGATAGCCATGACTTATAAATGATGACATGAAGAGTGCAGCTTCATTAATCAAAGGATGTTTGAAACTGTATAAGGAAATACACATAGTGTTCGCACAGAAAAACACATAATAACCATAGGGTGTTTTGACAAGTATCTGTATTCATATGCACAAGAGTATAATCTTTCAATACAATGCCATGTAGCTCCTGAGTTTCCAAAAGAAAAAGCCCCTTTTTACAAGCTCCCGAAGGAGTATTTATAAAACAAAACCTGCCCTTTGGGCTTCCTGGACCTTTCATCTTCTTGACCATTGGGCTGCCTTGCGACCCAGTCCTTTTGCGACCTACAACCTGAGCCGCTGTTGCGACCTGCGACCTGGCTGATGTTGCGACCTGCGACCTGGCTGATGTTGCGACCTGCGACCTAATTGGGTCGCGGGGTCGCAAGCTGTAATAACATGAGAGAATGCGACCTTGCGACTAGGTTGCTGGGTCGCGAGGTCGCAAAGGTGAAAAAACCGAAGGTATGTGACCTTACGACCTTGCGACTAGGTCGCTGGGTCGCAGGGTCGCAAAAGGACGAAAACCGAAGATATGCGACCTTGTGACCTTGTGACTAGGTCGCTGGGTCGCGAGGTCGAAAAAGGTGGAAAAACGAAGAGATGCGACCTTGCGACCTTGCGACTAGGTCGCTGGGTTGCAGGGTCACAAAAGGTGGAAAACCGAAGATGTGCGACCTTGCGACCTTGCGACTAGGTCGCGGGGTCGCAAAAGGCAAAAAATCGTAGATATGCAACCTTGCGACCTGCTGGGATTTGCGACCTAGGGCAATGCATGACCTGGGTTTTTATCCTTCTGCATTTATATTTCAGAGATATCATAACCTTGTTCTCCGAAGGCCTAGCTTAGCCCTCGCCATGTGAGACATCAGCCTCTATCTGCCGGCGGTGTTATTTCTGCATTAAGGGAATTTGCATGAAATGATATGTTACCTGCAAGAAAACAAAATCAATCAACATAGTCCCTTTTTCTTCTCATATAACTTGCAGATAAATGAATTTGTATTAGCCCTGTACATACATATAATTATCCACGAATGTTAGGGAATCAACACAAGAAATGCAATAATCTATCACAGCTAAAATTAGTTGGACCCCTGTGTGGTCAAATGTTGCGCCATTTTGTCATCAGGGAGAATGGCTCAAGTGGGTTTTCTCTGTGCCCTTCGAACAACTTGTCTTCGTGGTGGAAAGTCAGGTTATAAGCAGACCAGCACCATTTCTACGCTATGTCCAGTCTTCCAAAGGAAATCTAATAACATTAATTTTCTGGACCGATTTAACATCGAACCCTAAGCCTCCTTGAATCATCATCTTCGTTATAATTTTCAAGGTGGGACTCTTGCGCTTGCAACAGAGCATTTCGCATCTGCTGTATCGGAGATACGTCCCGTAGTCATTGTTGCACTGGTTAAGATGGGCATTTCGTTTCTCTTGGAGGATCTATATCCTACGGCAATGGCAGAAACGATACAGCTGAATCCGTATGCAATTCAACATGCATTAAAATAAGAGCATGCAGCTTCGAATACCAATTTTGGTCGTGCACTTCGATCCCACCTCCAGAAAATAGATCTATCATTCTGCAAGGCAAATGATACGTGGTTTCTGCTCCTCTAAGTCCAAAAGCACGCGCGCGACCTCACTGTCTCGAAGGCTGCCTCAGAGATGACTCGCAGGTCGACTGTGCTGACTAGGTATGCGGAGGATTCTGAATTATCTTGGTGGATTTAGAATAAATCAAACGGTCGCTCTTTCCGTGAGCCCATTTCTTCTGTGGTGAGCTTAGCTTTCCTTTGCGGGCCTACAATTGAACGTGATGCAAACAGTCAGGAATAACTCTACGTGGGATGCGAGATCTGGTCAGTAGTGGCAGTCCCGGAAATTTAGTTTCCAACGAGCATGTAATGATACCATCTTTATAAATGTGGCTAGCGCAGGTTACTAATAGTAGATTTGCAGCGTGATTGTCTCCTGGAATATTGCTGTCGAGGCTGCAAAAATCGGATCTTATCCGCCTCTCTGAAATGTAGTGCAGCATGCCTTTTATGGCGCTAACTTCTTGGCCCACGACTACAGTTTGTAATGCATTCGCCTTCAGTACTGATACGCTTTTCATACTTACTCAAAACGCGAGGTCCTTTTGTGATGTTGTCGCATAAATTTTGGGATAGCCACATGGAAAACTCCACCTTGCGGTTTTTTGACTATCAACATACCAATATTACAACGTTGCCACTGTAGAACGTAAATTTTGACTGTTGTATACGTGCGTCCGCTCCACAAGTTTTGACATAAACTAATACTTTGGCATAAAATATTTGAGCCCTTCTAAACGTTTCTCGTATGCTTTGCTCGGCGGTCTTACGTGGTTACAGATTGTCAATCACTGCGCTTCATGCTTGAGTTGAAAATCGACTGCCACGTATATACATCAACGATTACGTTGGCTCCATGCAATGTAAATATTTCACGTTGGGCTCCATGCAACGACTTTGAACGTTGGAACATAAAACATATATTTGCTCCACGCATTTACCTGCCAACAACGTTGGACTCCGCATTATGTGGCCATGTAGTTTGCGCCATTCTCCCAACGTGCAGTTGACCAACACATCGCGCCCATTTGTAACTGGTTTATGGTTTTTTGAAACCATATGTCTTTATCATAACGTTGGACCGCTTTTTTATATGCTTTGGAAACTTCATGTTTTTGCGATTTGGTATTTAAAATTACAACATCACCTTTGTCTTTTGAATGTGCACCCTTCATAATGTTATCACTTAGTTTTTCTCCAGGGTATTTTATGGTTTTCGAAACCATATGCTTTCGAGCCTTGTTTTGATTTGATCATTTGTTTTACCCCATAATACGAAGGCTTCTTGTTTCGAAAAATGCTTCTCAAGTCACAGTGATGGCTCTTTTGATATGAACCCTTTCTATCTCGTGGTTCTGGAGGCTCTCTTTGCATATGCATCAATGAGCCTAGCTACAAAAGGTGTATGCATTTCAACATGAACCTTTAGGTTCAATTTGAAATTCCCCGTTTCTTATGGTCTCGTTTAGACAACTTTCAAAAGCAAAGAAGACTACGGTTTTAAGGCCTTTTCATTCCTCCACGCGTACTCCTTGCAGCCTAAATAATGCCGCAGTATGTGTCTCAATATTAACAGATGTTTCTTCCTCAAAGGTGCGTTGCCATATTTGAAACTCTGCCGTCGACTTGCCACACCCAAATGAGATTGTCATTCTCTAGGGAGATCTCCTGAGGCGGCTATGTTCACCGGGCTATACTTCAGGCTAGATTCATCGAAGTGGCGAAATATGTTCCTTTGCATACACCATCGACATTTAGATGATATAATGCAGGATCTATACATTTTCAAACGGAGCGTTTTAAGCATCTGGTGCCCTCTAGTGAAGGAAGCCTTTGCATTAGTGACATAGAGGGTTCTTTTTTTTTTATCGATGTGCATCACACCATCCGTCTTTTAACAGTACTGATCACTGGCTCCTAATCCTCCGCAACTTTGTCCTCGTCGTTGAGCCCAATTTATTACCCTTGATGTCGTGACACGACTGAGGAGTTTTTCACCTGTGGGGTCGACATGCGTGGAACATTACGACATCATAATTATTCTTTGATAATGGTGACCACAGATAAAACATATGAAACTAACAAGTTTAAGAGGAGTATTCGAACAACATGCTTAATGACCTACATTGGGAAGGCTTTTATTCTTCAATACACAAAAGGTTTTCGTTCAAACATATGCATGGAAATCTCATTACTCATGGCGCGACTGCAGTAAGAATGTTCGAGCGTGCGCTAGATGATCCCTCCCACATATGGCATGATTGCAGTGATAGCATCAAGTCATGGTGATGGGACAACTCGTGAGGGGTTGGGGATAGGTCGGCGGGATGTCGTTGACTGCGGGTCAGGTGAAAGACTTTAACGCCTAAGCGAGCAGAGGGGGAACCCGAAATTTTAAATATACCCAAAATTTTGGGTGGTGTTGTAGCGGCTACAACAGGAACCCAGGGAACTCCGGCTGTTCTTAAAGAACCTTTCCCATCTCAGTAGACTTAGATGGTAGAGAAACCTCAGTCCTCTTCCCCATTTGGCTCTCAGGGGTTCATGATGAACGGTTCTACAACCGTTTCTATTGCTACTCGGTCGAAAGATTATACTGGATCACGTCAGGCCACGGGGAAGGAGATCAATGATGGTCCTCCTCCTCTGCCTGTTACTGGCCCTCTTGAAATTGAAAGGCCCAATGTTGAATCTGTTGTGCGGCCACCATCTAAAGGTGTAATCCGCAAGTCTTCTTATAATCCCAACACCCGTGCTACTCACCATTATAATATTGTTGAGGATTTGGCTTAGGCACCATCCACAATGTCCGCATTAGAAGTAATTCAGAGTTGTCTGTCTCAGCGAAGAGCTTTGTTATCTGCAATTGGCGAGATTGATCCTGCCGATACTAGCCTTCTTTCTTTTGATTTAGATAATTTCGTTCCACGACTTCCACATCAAATTGTGCTCATTATTCAAGTTGTTATTAATGGTCTCGACATCCATCGAGCATTTGTGGATGAAGGTGCATCAACCTGTGTCATGTCATATTCATGCTAGAAAGCTATTGGTTCTCCATCCTTGAATTCATCACCAAATGCCCTTGAAGAATTTTATGGAAGAGAATCGAAACCTTTAGGTGTTCTTGCTAGTTTACCGATTACTCTGAAAGGGAAGACAGTCAATGTTGAGGTAGAATTCGTTGATGCTAAACTCAATTATAATATTCTCCTCGGTCTCAGTTGGACTCACACCATGTTATGTGTTCCACCCACTCTCTTTCGTGTTCTGAAATTTCCACACAAAGGAAAGATTGTTACTGTTGATCAATTATCTTTCTTCAAATATTATTCTGAGAACAACGTTCCATATGTGAATCAGATTCCTACTCCCTACGAGAGTGCAGGGCTAGGTATTTTTAAATATCCTGCCCTCATGGGTATTTTTCCTCTTCCTCCACCAAACACTGTTCATATCCATATGATCTCTTGGTCTGATGACCATGGATTATTCCTTCGCTTGAACAGATCAATTCCTTTGGAGATTCGATGCCTTTGAGTCCGATTGAGATTGATTATTGTGAACTCATCACGGCTTCGGAAGCTCCGTCCTCTGATTATGATCCTTTGAGCATGTCTCTTGACATTTATTCTCAATCCCCCTGGATTGGCGATTCAGATTCACCTGATCCTTTGAAAGAAGTGTTTCCCTCCGATGAAGCCATCGTGGAAACCATGTCTCTTAAGGATCTGTCGTGGGATGTGGTCATCATCGTTCCTCGTTCATGCCTGGCCTCGGGGTCATGTCTAGTTGTCTCGAGCGTTTTGCATCTCAGGATCCTTCTCCTCCACTTCAAATGCCTGTTCTGACACATGATGTATTTACGGAAGGTAACTTGAGTAATATTACACAGACTATGCCTATTGACATTTCCGTTAAACTGGGAATCGTTGAGAACATCCATATCAGGGTCACTTGTTCTTTCGATAAAGTACAAGTTTATACTAGCCTTTTTCGAAAATTCCGTGATGTCTTTGCATGGTCCTATGAAGAAATGCCCGTCATTGACCTTAGTATAGTGGTGCATGAAATACATACTTACCTTGGCTCGAAGCTTGTTCGCGAGCATCTTCATCCTGTGCACCCTAGAAAAGCTACTCCTGTTACACAGTAATTTGTCACCGTCCCTGCAATCCCCATCTCGCCCATTGGAGGGTCGTTTATGTGATCAATAAGTAGTGTCATGCCTTGTAAATACCATCATTGCATCCCTTGCCATGAGGACAACATTCCTTCTATTGATCATTTCCTGAGCAGACCACTAAAAACACCTGTTTTTGCCTTGGCGCTGGTAGCCCGTTATCCCCTCGCGCCAATGAGGAAAATTAACACTGAGCCCGCGTCAGTTGGCGCTCTGTCCCAGTTGAGCACCCGCGCCAATTTTCTTATGGAAAGTTTGTTAAAAAAGGAGGCAAAGTTTCGATTACAACAACTTCGTGGATGAGTCATGAGGAGTGGTTTTGACTGAATAAACATGGCCTTCCTCCTTTGGCCTCTTGTTTCCACCTTATGGGGAACCTCCCAAGGGATAAGGCCTCCCTTCCACTATTGTAGGGATCCCAACCTCCTCCTCTCCTCTATAAATATAGCCATCTTCCATTGATGAAGGGGCTGAATGGTTGAGCAAAGGAGCCTGAATAGAGTTGAATCAATTGTAAGGAGATTATCGTCAGACAGCCAAAGAGAGAGAGAGACTTGTCCTTTTCTCGACGAGCTTTACTGAGACATACTCCTCTGTCGACCCGCCGAAGGAAGATCCAGCGTCAGAGCTCAGGTTGTATCTTTCTTTGTTTTGATTAATAATAAGCGACTTTGATTATGGTTCCACTCAGATGTTCATGTTTTATGTTATGAGTTGTATCTTCTCTGACTGATGCATAATTGCATATATTGGGTTTTACGCTTGTGTGTTCGTCGTGTTTCTTGTATGTGCAGGTGTTCGATCGCGCCAAGCAGGAGAACTATGATCTGCCGGGGCAAGGGAACTAGAGCGTTATCTTCTCCGCGAACAACAATGTTGGACTTGAGGTAGGACTTTCTCGTAATTTGGTCTATTGCAATTAGGAACTTGCGTCTTAGCATGATATGATTGTTGCTAGACCCGATCTGGGCTAGTAGGGATCACCTCTGTCCGCAGAGGGGATTTACCTCTACAAAAAATTGGCGACTCCACTAGGGATATGCATGAAAAGACCTAGATGTCTAATCAGCATGGTGCTCATGGTAACATGTCACTGCGCGCACCAAGCGTCTCAGTAGTTGGTGGAGGTGACTAGGCACCCCCACGGTGTGTCTCTGATATGCCATTGGGAAATCTACTAGCCCGGCATAGTCTGGAATCCCCCGGGAAATGCCCTCAAGGTTTTGGATCAGCTCTCCTCCTTCGGCACCCTCTTCCTGAGGGTCATATGTGAGAGGAGTTCTCCGTGCAATAGGCGACATGTCGGCAGGTCTCTCTGGGCCAACATCTGCATACACATAGAACTGTTGTTAGAATAGGCATGTATCATAAAAATCATAAATACATAAAAAATAAAAAAGATTCATACCTAGCTCCTCGTCCCAGTCCTCCCCCTCCGGGAGCGGAAGATCTGGGTCTCCAGTGAAATTGGTCCCAGCATAGGGCCAATCCTCAACTATGATCAGTTGAAGCTGTAACCATGCAAAGAAATCGGGCCTAAAGGACATCTGCTGGCCCCCTCCTGATCTGGGCAAGAGTGTTGCCTATTATTGCCTAAATCTACCTCAGGCTTAAGGAAGGCAGAGTTCAGGGTAACATCAAACCACGCTCAGTCTGGTAGCTAGCCCTACCAGAACAGGAGAGGGCTCTCTCCGGGTAAATCTCAGCAAAAATAATCAATAGGGCTTGAGATGACTTGAAATAAAAGCTAATTTTAGGCTAGGTATATAAGTGAAATATTATGACTGTGTTTTTGAGGGTTTTTGTTGGATCAAAGGGAAAGGCAGTTTTGGGTGCGGGGATAAGGCCTAGTTTTTGCAGAGTTCTGATTGGGGCAAGGAAGGAAATTGTTTTGATGCTTTAGATTTAATGAATGGATGGATCATACCAGTGAGGAGATGAAGAGGGAAAGAGGGTCTCAAGAGTCCTCAAACAAATGAAAAAATGGAAAATTAAACAAAACTGAAGGCAGAGCAAAGCAAGCTAATGAATTCCACCTTTAATACTCATTTGTTTAATTTAAGAAGAAAGGAAAAGGAAAATGGTACACAAAAAAATTATTGAACTTACAATTACATAGAGAAAAACACCATCAAAACACAGAGCCACATGGATCCCAAAGAGTGCTGCAAACCCTGGTCTATTCCTTTGCCAAAAGTGCAGAGATGAAATGTACAATGAAGTGCCAAGCAATCCCAAGTGTCCAACCCTAAAAATGACTGAAGAACTACATGATATAGACAAGCCTAACTCATTCCCATGCCTCTAGGGGTCGAGCTCATCATTCTAGGAGCTGTTTCAACCATATCTAAACTAGGAACTAGAAAATAGGCAATGAAACAACTTGCCTCTATATGATAGGAAACTGATTCATTCACTTACATTTCACCTTTTGGTGAATGAATCTTATAAAATGAGTAAAAGTGTGCCAAAATTACATCATGGTCATGAAGTTACATCAAGGTACATCAAGAGTTACATGAAAAAGTCAAACTGGCCAAAACTAGGCGAAATTCTGAGTTGCTGAGTGAAAAATAGGCCAAATTCCTCTATGCGTAGCACAATTTTGGAGCTTATTTTTAAGCCCTTCCCAAAGTCCAAATTGAGTGTAGGATTGCTCGTTGGAAAGCCCTACCTGTCTAATTTCCAACCCAAGTGGAATTTCTGGATTTGGTTTCCATTTGCCCCTCCAAAAGTTCAATCTCCCAACACTACTTCCTGTGTGTGCAAAAAGTGGTAGAAGGCCATTTTTAGGGTGTTTTTGACCCTTTAGGCAACCCAGAACTTGATGAAATCCTTAGGTAATCCATGAGCATGCACAAATTTTGATAAAAAATCCACAAATACAAAGTTTTCTCCCTGAAGAGCTGCCAATTATAAGCGCGCGTCAGGCAGGAAAATCTGTGTTTAGGCTCAAAAATTCAAAATTGACAAAATTTTTCCCAAATTTCTTGAAATTTGGGCTAAAGGTCCCTCATCAAGCACTATGTTGGGCCAAAGAATCTTCGGCCAAAATTTGGAGCCTATCATGCCTTTTGCGACGCTTTAGTGCCCTCCTGGTGCACGCAGTTCAGTGGTGGAATCACTGTCTCTGTCATATGATGTATCTGCATACATCTCCATGATATTTCAAGGTCTATATTTGGCTTGTATGAGATGAAAATGAGAATTCGGTGCTTTTTTTCAAATTTCCAAATGTGTGTCAAAGGGAAGGGACTGTGGGAGAAATAGGACGGTGGGGACACTGAAGTCTTGTCAAGTGGTACTTTGTCTTTCGAAAGCTTTTGATTTGACAAACTTTGGGAGAAGGGACAACCACTGAACTATTTGGGGAAGTTGAGGTTTTGGGAATTTTTATAAGTGATATGAGAGAGGGAGAGTGATAGGGAATGGTATGGTTTAGGGATAGGGATAATAGGACTTGGGAGTGAATGACCTTGGGATGTAAGAGAATGGTGTATTGAGGAGATAATGGGATGATAGGATTAAAGTGAGGGAAGGAACAAACAAGGTGGGCGAAAAGGAGTATTTGGCACCAAATTTGTTTTCAAAACACCAATTCAAAACCCTAAGGAGCAATCTTTAATAAGATATTAGGGTTTAAAGTTTGACATTCAAATTCTCCAAACCAATCTTTGAAACCACACCAAACACTATTCAATAGCAATTCAAAGTCTCACTCGAACTTACATGGTGCATAAGAAGTTGAGTTGATTTAAAATTTATGGAGAAGTGGCAAAGTTTTTGTGTGTCGACTCTGTGCGCCGCGTGCACAACCCAGTGCGCCGTGCCCGGTATGTGCACCGCGCACGTTCAAATTAGCATTGTGGTGAGCGGCTCTATGCGCTGCAACCTTCTCCCAACGCACCGCTCAGGTGATTTCACACACAGTCTCGGCTTTAAAAAACTATTTTGCTCTTTCACGTTTTGAATCGGCTTCAATGATGTCTTTGGTGTACAAATGAACTGTTTGAATATGAAAATATCTTATATACACAAAAAAATTTGATTTTTGATTTGAAACAACCCGCTTTTGCAATGTTTGAACTTTGACACTTTCACATAACTCTGTTTTTGGCTTCCACTTTGATTTTTTGAACTGATGATGAATTTCTCGTCTGTCTTTTGCAGGGATGGATGGCATTGAATTTGGCAAAGGCAAGCAGGGCTGCGCCTGAAGAATTTCCAACTGAAGAAACTTTGAAAATTACATTATGTTTATTACAAAATATAAAATGGATGATTTTTCTTCAAAACAGAGTTTTGAAGAAGAATCATGATCAAGTAATATGACGATGAAAATTTTGCGATGACAACTTATTTCGAACCTCCCTCATGTGCCTGCTGACACTATTAGTCATTTTGAAGACTAAATTTGTGAAACCCTAGACCTAATGAGACTGAAAACCCTAAAAAGACTCTTTGCCCACCAAAAGACCAAACATTGACTGTGAATGACTGTAAATGGTTTCGATGAACTTTGATGAACATATACGGACCAACAGGTACATGACATGAGGGATATGAGTGAAAAGACCCTTCTGTCAAATGATCCATGCTCCTAATGGAATGCAACTGACTAAACTAGATGAGACACCTAAAATGAAATGCGACAAAAGTGATTTTTGATCTCTGACGGAGGGATGAAGATACCGACTCTAACATTGGCTCCAATGGGGATGGTAGCTCCTTGGAGGTGCCAAGGACTGCAGATCTTTGGGAGAGCAGACAATGCCTTCATCCATTGGGAAATGGAGTCAAAACACGAAAAATGACATTATGCAGACTAACTCTGACTCACGGATAAAACTGAAAACCATAATAAAACCAAACATGACTAAAACATAACTAACAAACTGGAAAGATGCTCATAATTGAGCTTATTCATCAATCCTACTCTAATTGTTCTTTTCACCACCCGATCAAGTGAAATGGAACAACCAATGCAACCATGTAAGCATCCTGGCTGCTATTTGATTTCTTTCCAAATGCTTTCTGATGCGCAGGAAAAGGGAAGAATCGAAAGGCAACTCCCATGGAAACTTGGAATCAAGTTGACTGCTGATAAACTTGCAAAGCATGAATTGACTGGATGACTTCAAGAATATTTCAAAAGGATCTTCATAAACATAGCTATTGATTTCCATTAACACATTACTACTCTGGTTCAGGTAATCTTCATAGCTAGATATTAAGATTTTCCTCACATCTGTGCTGTCTTTCTTTGGTGAAAGCAGTAGGCTGTCAAAAGGATCTTGAATTTCATGAATAACCAAACTCTGTTGTTGATTCCAAATAGAACAAAAGTCTCCTTTATCAATCTCCTCATATGAATGCAAACCTTGGTATGGGTTTTGTAATGAAAAATCTGTTAAACAAGACAATGAAGGCGACTTTTGAATAATATTATTATCAACAGTCTTTTCTGGCACATGGTTAGCCAATGGAGAAACTTTTACAACAAACATCATCCAACACACGAACAATAGGATCATCAAAAACTTGAGAAGACTGCTGTGATGTATCCATTGAAACTATATGACATCCTACTCACTGTTCATATTTTTCTTTAGAGATATTACGAAGATTCTGCTTTATAAACTGAAATGCTTCGAAACAAAAGGGTACAAAATCCTCTTGCATCATTAAATCATGTATTTCGGCTTCCACGCCTTCATCTATAATCTAACCTTCAATTGCATTTGGTGGCTGCAAATCTGGTGCTAGGGATGGTTTTGTATCCAGAATGATTTCATCAGTCGTTTCAGGGGAAGATTTCTCATTAGAAACTTGCTCAAGAATTTCGCTATCTGTCTCATCCTCAACATTAAAACTGAGAGATTGTTGATTTCCTATGGGCTGCTCATTTGAAGATTTACTATGCAATTTACCCTTCAAAAACTGGAATGATTATAAAAAAAAATGGTACGGAGTCATCTTGTATCATTTGATCATATGTGTCAGCTTCCATGTATTCATCTACAACTTGACAATCAATGGATTTCGGGGGCTGCAAATCTAAATATGAGAAGTCTTGAACAAGGTTTTTATTGCCCTCAAGATGGTCCAAATCAAGACTTGTTGACAGTTGATTTCTGATTGCATGGAAGTTGTCTCTGATGAACTGAAACGAATCAAAACAAAAAGGCAAATATCCTTCACTTACTTCAAAATTTGCTGCACTTTCCTTGTCATTATCATAGCTGATATGCATCGGTTGATCACTGTACTCAAGCTGCTGAAAGTGAACGTCCTCCTTCCACAAACTAGCTTCTGATTTGTCTGCAAGATTAGCTTCTGTTTGGAGAACATAATCATCATCATACTGATCAAACTGAGGCAAATCATCAGTATAAAACACATCATCAAGCATACATGTCAAATCAATAGATCTCTCTTCTCCAAGATGATCTACAAAACAATCACTATGACAACTGGAATAAGAAACAAAATGTTTTGGATCAGCCACTTGTTCATGAATGTCATTTTCATTTTTTCCAGTCATTTTCCGCACCATCTTTTCTACTGTGTTTACCAAAAGGTCAAGATTTTCCTCTGAAGGTGTCAGGTGCTCTGCAACATTATTCTTTTCTTCTTCCTTCAGCCTTGCTCTTTTGATCAACAGATTAGCTTCTACATTTACTGCACTGTTCTGTATTTCTTCAAGTGTTGCAACATTCCTTTCTCTCAGCTGAAACTCCATTTCTAGATCAAAAGCACCTGGGTAATGTAAAAGGGCCGAGCCAGGAGGGGGTCTTATATCGACGGGTATCGAATAATAGACTCGATTGAATCTAGCGGAAAACTATTGTACTGTCTCCCCTGGCAGTCTTTTCAGCTGGTTATACTCTTCTATAATAAGGAAAGGGTTCTATCCAATCACCCACCTGTCGAGGAAAAATTTGACGAACTGCTGGAAATCTGAGATGCTCGCATCAGGCAGGGCTTTGAACCAACTCTTGACTTTTCCTTGCAAAGAAAGAGCAAAAAGCCTAATACTAACATCTTCGTCATCAACTTTAAAAAGGTCTAGAAAAGTCTCAACATTCTGCACATGTTGCTCAACATTGACATTGTTACATTCACCGTCAAATCTCGGCAAATATAGGTAATAATTTGCAGGGAAAGCATGGAGAACAGAAGGTAAAACAAGAGTTTTATACCTATCTGGGACTATAAAAGGTGTAGGAGTATATACAAGAGCTACGGGATCAGTTTTTTTTTCTTTAGGCTCATCACTCTGAAGAGAGTCATCATAAGATGTGGGAAAAATAAGGGGGCCAGGATCAAAGGGAAACTCAATATTTACACTTTTTGAATAGGTCGAGTGAAGATTTTGATCACCTTTATCATACAAAAAATTCTGAAAAACTTTCAGGACAGCTTCAATAACAGCCAAGAAGTAATTTACAAGAAAGTAGACTAGATCCTTAATACCATTCCACTTTGGATACCTGAAATTTGTGTAAGATCCTTCCATTTCCTCAGAGAAAGAGTTAGCCCTCCAGTGGAGTCTCTACATTGAGTTGGAGTCACCAGGTGAATGATTTCAGCCTTCTTATGTCTGATCGTTGTCCACCATCAACCATCAGATCTAACTTGATACATGTACTGGGGCAATTTGCAAGTCAGATGTTATGTTTACAAACTAGACCGGAGATTGACTGAAGCAGCGTTTATCTACTTTCGCTAATGCAAAGCAAGAGCGTTTCGAAGGCTACTTGGCATAAATTCAGGCTCCATCTGTAGCTTATAAAACAAATAACACTAACAAGAAAACCATTTGATTTCTCCAGTATGGTCGCCACTATGTTATTGCCTAAATCTACCTCAGGCTGAAGGAAGGCAGAGTTCAGGGTAACATCAAACCACGCTCAGTTTGGTAGCTAGCCCTACCAGAACAGGAGAGGGCTCTCTCCGGGTCAATCTCAGCAAAAATAATCAATAGGGCTTGAGATGACTTGAAATAAAATCTAATTTTAGGCTAGGTATATAAGTGAAAGATTATGACTGTGTTTTTGAGGGTTTTTGTTGGATCAAAGGGAAAGGCAGTTTTGGGTGCGGGGATAAGGCCTAGTTTTTGCAGAGTTCTGATTGGGAAAAGGAAGGAAATTGTTTTGATGCTTTAGATTGAATGAATGGATGGATCATACCGGTGAGGAGTTGAAGAGTGAAAGAGGATCTCAAGAGTCCTCCTCAAACAGATGAAAACATGGAAAATTAAACAAAACTAAAGGCAGAGCAAAGCAAGCTAATGAATTCCACCTTTAATACTCATTTGTTTAATTTAAGAAGAAAGGAAAAGGAAAATGGTACACATAAAAATCAGTGAACTTACAATTACGTAGAGAAAAACACCATCAAAGCACATAGCCACATGGATCCCAAAGAGTGTTGCAAACCCTGGTCTATTCCTTTGCCAAAAGTGCAGAGATGAAATGTACAATGAAGTGCCAAGCAATCCCAAGTGTCCAACCCTGAAAATGACTGAAGAAATACATGATATAGACAAGCCTAACTCCTCCCCATGCCTCTAGGGGTCGAGCTCATCATTCTAGGAGCTTTTTCAACCATATCTAAACTAGGAACTAGAAAATAGGCAATGAAACAACTTGCCTCTATATGATAGGAAACTGATTCATTCACTTACATTTCACCTTTTAGTGAATGAATCTTCTATAATGAGTAAAAATGTGCCAAAATTACATCATGGTCATGAATTTACATCAAGTTACATCAAGAGTTACATGAAAAAGTCAAACTGGCCAAAACTAGGTGAAATTCTGAGCTGCTGAGTGAAAAATAGGCCAATTTCCTCTATGTGCCGCGCCTGGAATCTCTATGCGTAGCACAAGTTGGGAGTTGATTTTGAGGCCCTTATCGAAGTCCAAATTGAGTGCAGGATAGCTCGTTGGAAATCCCTACCTGTCTACTTTCCAACCCAAGTGGAATTTCTGGATTTGGTTTCCATTTGCCCCTCCAAAAGCTCAATCTCCCAACACTACTTCCTGTGTGTGCAAAAAGTGGTAGAAAGACCATTTTAGGGTGTTTTTGACCCTTTAGGAACCCAGAACTTGATGAAATCCTTAGGTAATCCATGAGCATGCATAAATTTTGATAAAAAAATTCAGAAATACAAAGTTTTCCCCCTGAAGAGCTGCCAATTATAAGCGCGTGCCAAGTGGTGCTACGCGTCAGGCAGGAAAATCTATGTTTAGGCTCAAAAATTCAAAATTGACAAAATTTTTCCCAAATTTCTTGAAATTTGGGCTAAAGGTCCCTCATCAAGCACTATGCTGGGCCAAAGAAGCTTCGGCCAAAATTTGGAGCCTATCATGCCTTTTGCGACGCTTTAGTGCCCTCCTGGTGCATGCAGTTCAGTGGTGGAATCACTGTCTCTGTCATATGATGTATCTGCATCCGTCTCCATGATATTTCAAGGTCTATATTTGGCTTGTATGAGATGAAAATGAGAATTTGGTGCTTTGTTTCAAATTTCCAAATGTGTGTCAAATGGAAGGGACTGTGGGAGAAATAGGACGGTGGGGACACTGAAGTCTTGTCAAGTGGCACTTTGTCTTTTGAAAGATTTTGATTTGAAAAATTTTGGGAGAAGGGACAACCACTGAACTATTTGGGGAAGTTGAGGTTTTGGGAATTTTTATAAGTGATATGAGAGAGGGAGAGTGATAGGGAATGGTATGGTTTAGGGATAGGGATAATAGGACTTGGGAGTGAATGACCTTGGGATGTAAGAGAATGGTGTATTGAGGAGATAATGGGATGATAGGATTAAAGTGAGGGAAGGAACAAACAAGGTGGGGGAAAAGGAGTATTTGGCACCAAATTTGTTTTCAAAACACCAATTCAAAACCCTAAGGAGCAATCTTTAATAAGAGATTAGGGTTTAAAGTTTGACATTCAAATTATCCAAACCAATCTCTGAAACCACACCAAACACTATTCAATAGCAATTCAAAGTCTCACTCGAACTTACATGGTGCATAGGAAGTTGAGTTGATTTAAAATTTATGGAGTAGTGGAAAAGTTTTTGTGTGTCGGCTCTGTACCCCGCGCGCACAACCCAGTGCGCCGCGCCCGGTATGTGCGCAGCGCACGTTCAAATCAGCACTGTGGTGAGCGGATCTATGCGCCGCGACTTGCTTGTGCGCTGCGACCTTCTCCCAATGCACCGCGCAGGTGATTTCACACACAGTCTCGGCTTTAAAAAACTATTTTTCTCTTTCACGTTTTGACTCGGCTTCAATGATGTCTTTGGTGTACAAATGAACTGTTAGAATATGAAAATATCTTATATACACAAAAAATTTTGATTTTTGATTTGAAACAACCCGCTTTTGCAATGTTTGAACTTTGACACTTTCACATAACTCTGTTTTTGGCTTCCACTTTGATTTTTTGAACTGATGATGAATTTCTCGTCTGTCTTTTGCAGGGATGGCTGGCATTGGATTTGGTAAAGGTGACCAGGGCTATGCCTGAAGAATTTCCAACTGAAGAAACTTTGAAAATTACATTATGTTTATTACGAAAGATAAAATGGACGATTTTTCTTCAAAACAGATTTTTGAAGAAGAATCATGATCAAGTAATATGACGATGAAAATTTTGCGATGAAAACTTATTTCGAACCTCCCTCATGTGCCTGCTGCAACTATTAGTCATTTTGAAGACTAAATTTGCGAAACCCTAGACCTAATGAGACTGAAAACCCTAAAAAGACTCTTTGCCCACCAAAAGACCAAACATTGACTGTGAATGACTGTAAATGGTTTCGATGAACTTTGATGAAAAGATACGGACCAGCAAGTACATGACATGAAGGATATGAGTGAAAAGACCCTTCCGTCAGATGATCCATGCTCCTAATGGAATGCAGCTGACTAAACTAGATGAGACACCTAAAATGAAATGAGACAAAAGAGATTTTTGATCTTTGACGGAGGGATGAAGATACCGACTCTAACACTGCCCATCGAGCCATCCTCGGCTCCCTCGGTGTCAGCTCAGCACCCATTGCCCCTTGGCCCTGAAAAATGGGTAGTCGTTCCAAGATGAACGACACTAGAATGGAACCGTATCCAAACTATTTCAGTTTGGCTTTCTTACATTTTGTTAGCTACCTTTTGATGTTGGTTGTCACTGCGGTGGCCCAATCGAACAATGTAGGGTTCATGCACTCAGATGCTAGTAGGAGCTGCGCCTTGGTTTCCTCGTGCGGTGCCTGCGATCCCGCAGCCTGCGTAATGGTGTGAAGCACTACTCGGAGTGCTAGATCGCGGATAGTGTGGATGTATACTTTCCCACTCCCCGATCCTGTCTGTGCCCCTGGGCACACTCTCGCCATTACCTGCTCCATTTTCTCTCCAGAGGGTCTACTGCCTGTCATGATTGGCATTGGGCCTCTGCATGACAGTCTGGTTATGAAATAGACATCGGAAACTTCAAGTTCTAGCACTTGGTCCCGTAGTTTAAACACTTCCTCGTTCTCATCCCATGTGCTAACCAAGTACTGTAATAGCTCAGGTTGAGCTCATAAGCATGTCATGAGGAAACATTTCTTGAGACCATAGTCCCGGAGTGTGTTCATGCAAGCTTCATTTTGCATGGCCATTTCGTCCTCTTCTCCATGTTCCCTCTCCTTCCATTCAATCACCATTGTGCTTGGATATCTACACCAACATGGTCAAAAAAGCCTTATTAGATCTCTGTTACACTTAGAAAATAAATTGAGTGGCTCAAATTTTGGAAAATTAAATCAAGAAATCGCGTTGCGCCATTGGCGCGACTGTTTTGGTAATAGTCGCGCTAGTTGGCGTGGCCCCTTTGTAAGCAAGGGCTAATTGGCGCGGGTCCGTGCCCGATACCCGCGCCAATTGGCCTAGCCCTAAAATTCAAAAGGTTTTCCCCCAGAGATCAAATGCACGATGAAAATCTACAAAAAAAGGATCAAAACAGAGCTTAAGGGAGTGCCTCTTACCTGGAATGGACGAGAACCCAGATGATGTACTGGATTGGTCGCTATCACTGCCGCAAGTTCGCACACCAAAAACTCACTATTGCTCTCCAAATGAGGTAAAAAGTAAAAGTAAATATGTTTTTACCATTTGTGGCATATTTATAACTTTTGAAGTCAAAATTAGGTTTTGAAAGTCATTTTTCTCAATATTTTAATATATTTTGTCGAAAAATGGATTTTACACTCGCTTTTATGTGCAGCGACAGGTTTTTACGCGACTTGGACTGTGATACGAGTTGTATTTTATACTTTTTCAAACTCGGTAAAAACATGAAAAAGTCATTTATGGAGTCATCTTTCAGCTCTTTTCTGACTCTCTAAATATGAAAAGATTGCCGAGCCCCTTGTCGTTTCAATCTCGTTAAAGTGGCTGCGAATCGACATCTACCCAGTATACGTTTACCCCTTTTTCAGGCTGGGATAGATTATTTATGAAAAAGGAATACCCTAGCCTATCGCGACTAGGAGGTTTTCTCAGACATAGTTTTCTACCTTTTCGGATCTGAGGAACTATTTACGAAAAGGGACCATCGGAGTTTACTTTTCTGCTGTCTTTTCAAACTCTCTAAACATGAAAAGACGTCGAGTTCTTCCTTTGTCAGACTTGTTAAACCCTGATAACATCGGATCCAGTCATAATGACGATATTCGAGTTCCTCCTTCCTAGGGCTCGGTAAATGTACTAGGATGGATTCGTCCGAAGGACGGACTTATATTACAAGCATATTCTATCCCCTTCAAGCTTGTCTTCAAAAATAATTGGGGTACTCTCCAGAAATGGTGGGGAAAATGGAACCAGTATCATCGTCGTGTCGGCAGTATGTCGCTCTTGAACATGGCACTTGTCTGCATTCGTGTCGGGTTGGGGACGTCTCATCTCGTTTTCTGCTTGCCTCCGTGGGTTTGGGTAATCCCTTTTTGACCTCTCATCTGCTCTTTGCCTCGTCATCATGGCCTCTGATCTTTTGATGTCAAATACTGCCAATCCACTGTCGTGCCGCCGATATGTTCAAGAGAAGTTGACCTTTGCAGTTTCAACCTTCCTCTGATTCTCATCTGATCCTGATTCACAAAACATTATATTCCTCTGTCTCATGTCGATGATGTGGGAAACACTATGGCCCACCTTCGATCAAGGTCACTTCTTTTCGACTTCAGCTCATTACCCAGAAAGCTGATCTAGAGACTCCCTTCCAGTACCTTGGAGTCTACATGCCTCAATGGCAGGTTCTTCGCTTTCGACGCAAGGTTTTCATCATTGACCTTCGATCGGATGATTCTACGGGTGTTCAATGCCAACTCACTATTCACATTCCGTGGAATGTACCTATAGTACCTTGAGGGCCATTGTCATTATTGGTGGTTCCTCTCGCGTCTGTTAACAACTTTCATCATTGGCTGGTAATCAGACGATGTTCTTGCATGTTCAACTTCAGCTCACTTATTCACATGCTAGAACTTGTACTTTTTTCGGGTTGAGATGGAGCACAAGACCCTGGATTTTGTCTGTTAAGAATCCAAGCTGTGATTTTGTGGATTATTATGATTGGTTACATGACTCATTGAATGGATGGCTGCGACCATACCTGAGTCTTTTTATCATTCCTTACTGGGTGGCTGCGTCCACGCCTTGGATCCTGATTATTGTATACTCTATTATGGATGGCTGCACCCATACCACACATATCATGTATTTGAGGTATCAGTTGTACTTGCCTACGCAGGTTTTCCGACGGCAGTGTTTTCAGTTGGACACGTTCTCATAAAGCATTTCACCCCTCTCTCTCTCTCGGGCCTCATGCTTTAGGGGGCATCTGTTACACAGTAATTTGTCACCGTCCCTGCAATCCCCATATCTCCCATTGGAGGGTCGTTTCTGTGACCAATAATCAGTGTCATGCCTTGCAAATAATGTCATTGCATCCCTTGCCATGAGGACAACATTCCTTCTGTTGATCATTTCCTGAGTAGACCACTAAAAACACCTGTTTTTGCCTTGGCGCTGGTAGCCCGTTATCCCCTCGCGCCAATGAGGAAAATTAACACTGAGCCCACGTCAGTTGGCGCTCTGTCCCAGTTAAGCACCCGCGCCAATTTTCTTATGGAAAGTTTGATAAAAAAGGAGGCAAAGTTTCGATTACAACAACTTCGTGGATGAGTCATGAGGAGTGGTTTTGACTAAATAAACATGGCCTTCCTCCTTTGGCCTCTTGTTTCCACCTTATGGGGAACCTCCCAAGGGATAAGGCCTCCCTTCCACTATTGTAGGGATCCCAACCTCCTCCTCTCCTCTATAAATATAGCCATCTTCCATTGATGAAGGGGCTGAATGGTTGAGCCTTAGTAGCCTGAATAGAGATGAATCAATTGTAAGGAGATTATCGTCAGACAACCGAAGAGAGAGAGACTTTTCCTTTTCCCGACGAGCTTTATCGAGACGTACTCCTCTGTCGACCCGCCGAAGGAAGATCCAGAGTCAGAGCTCAGGTTGTATCTTTCTTTGTTCTGATTAATAATAAGCGACTTTGATTATGGTTCCACTCAGATGTTCATGTTTTATGTTATGGGTTGTATCTTCTCTGACTTATACATAATTTCATATATTGGGTTTTACTCTTGTGTGTTCGTCGTGTTTCTTGTATGTGCAGGTGTTCGATCGCGCCAAGAATTGTGATTTGCCGGGGCAAGGGAACTGGAGCGCTATCTTCTCCGCGAACAACAATGTTGGACTTGAGGTAGGCCTTTCTCGCAATTTGGTCTATTGCAATTAGGAACTTGTGTCTTAGCATGATACGATTGTTGCTAGACCCGATCTGGGCTAGTAGGGATCGCCTCTGTCCGCAGAGGGGATTTACCTCTACAAAAAATTGGCGACTCTGCTGGGGACATCCCCAATGAAGGAATAACCGACCTCGTAGAAGGAGTTGGTATCCCCATATAGGCAACGACAGTCATAATCTGACTCAAAGATCTATATCCCATTGGAAGTGAGGGACCAGGTGAAGACATGAAAGATTGGGGGCACGTCTTCAGCTAGTGCTAGTAAAACTCTTAAGAAGCGAGGTAAGCTTGCCAATCCCTGTAAGTTGTGTGGGGGGCACCATGCCATTCACCTTTGTCCGTATATGGATGAAGCCAAGCAAGTTTTGGACAACTCGACTGTTTCTGCGCCGTACCTTCTGGTTGGTTACCAACAGCTTTCTTTGAGTCCTCCACTAGATGATCCTACGATTGGTCAAGAGTCATCCTTGGTCGATCCCGCTCCCTCTGAAATTCAAATTCAGGAATTCGTTCCTGAAAAACCACTGGTCGTGGGATCGGTTGAGCTGGCCCCGTCAGTGGTGCACTAGGTCTTTTCCGTTGAGAGTGGACCTCACATCCCTCAGGTTCTTCTTGTTTCTTCAGATTCTTCGGACTTGGAGAAAGATTCTCTTGTCCCTACACCTCAAGAAGCTGCTCCTCCGCCTCCCATGATGGAGGTCCCAGAGGATACTCCTCCCGCCTTCTAGATGGAGGTCATGGAGGATGCTCCTTCTTCTATCGTAACACTAGGGGAAGACCATCTCGGTTCGATGGTAGCCCCTTCGAGTAGTTTGGTCGCTTCCTTTTATTGGAGTCGATTTGCAGGATACCGCCTTCCGTCTTATGTGCCTTTTGAGATAACGGTACAAGCCTTTGGTCTGGTCGTACCTAGCACTATTATAGATGAAGGCGCATCTATTAGTATTTTATCCTCAACTACTTGGCAAGCTTTCGGTTCGCCACCGCTTGTGCCTGTTACGCAGAATCTGTTGGCGTTTAACAGAAGAACTAGTCAACCGTTAGGGATCCTTCCAAGGTTACTTGTTACTTTGGGAGGTAAAACCGTCTAGATGGACGTGATGGTTGTTCTAGGACCCTTGGATTTCAATATGCTCTTGGGGCGCGATTACACCTATGCCATGGGAGTGCTTGTCTCCTCCATTTTTCGTGTGGTCTGTTTTCCACATGAAGGACGGATCATGACCATTGATCAACTTTCATTCTTTGGTCCTAATGTGAAAGCTGGCCCGCCATCATCCCTTCCTGGTTTTTATCCACCCGTTGTATCTGCCCCACCGCAGGTCAACTATGTGGCTACCTACCCCGTTCCTGTACTCATTGATAGTGCCGTTGTGCATCAGGTGCTTGGGGCATTGGGTCCTGACTTCCAGGATGTTTTCCTTCCATCAGGAGTGGAACTCTTGGAAGAGATGACTTCTTGTTCATTATGATGAGGTCGGTCGGAGCATGGTTCTTTTCCTGTGTCAAGCTCCTTAAAAAATGAAACCGGGTCTAGTCGGAGCAGAGTTCGTTTCCTTGTGTCAAGCTCCTTAAAAAATGAAACAAGGTCTGTTGGAGCAGAGTTCCTTGTCTTGTGTCAATTTCCTTAAAATAATGAAACACGTTCTTGTTCAATTCGAGTCTTTGATCAGATCTCATAAAATCCCAGTCGAGTCTTTCTTAGATATCGTAACTTGAACCTTCACTCCTTCCATCTGATTACTCAGGTGCATGGACTGAAGCTTGGGGGGCATGTACCTCGAATTGAGACACCATGCTGGGGGCATGATTACTTTTTCAAGCATAGTTTGTTTCCGTTTCAAGCTTGTGTAAAAATGAAACCGGTTTCAAGCATAGTTTATCTTTGTTTCAAGCTTGTGTAAAAATGAAACCAAATTCAAGCAGATTTTCCTGATTTCAAGCTTGTGTAAAAATGAAACCATTCCCATTTTACCTCTTTTGATTGCCATTTTATCAGCTTGTTTTTGCCAGATGAGCCTTGGTTTTCTCACTCCATCGTCACTATTTGCTTGGCCGATCATATGCCTTCACTTGATTGTTTTACCCATTCCTGAGGAACCGCTGCAATGAGTGGTCTTGTTAGCCAGCCTCTTGACCTTTATCTTGTTCTGAGTAGTTCCACCATCACCGGAACTAGTTGCTACCCTTTATACCACTCGTTCCTCTAGCAGGAGTCACCTTTCAGCTCTTTT
Source organism: Pinus albicaulis (assembly GCA_034641835.2). NCBI lineage: Eukaryota > Viridiplantae > Streptophyta > Pinopsida > Pinales > Pinaceae > Pinus > Pinus albicaulis. The sequence continues at coordinate 1,790,321,525 of CM076580.1, forward strand.
CTGACTCTCTAAAATTGAAAAGATTTCCGAGTTGCTTGTCATTTTGATCTCGTTAAAGTGGCTGCGAAACGACATCTACCCAGTATACGTTTACCCCTTTTTCGGGCTGGGATAGATTATTTACGAAAAAGGAATACCCTAGCCTATGGCGACTAGGAGGTTTTCTCAGACATAGTTTTCTACCTTTTCGGATCTGAGGAACTATTTACGAAAAGGGACTTTTGGAGTTTACTTTTCTACTGTCTTTTCAAACTCTCTAAACATGAAAAGATGCCGAGTTCTTCTTTTGTTAGACTCGTTAAACCCTGATGACATCGGATTCAGTCGTAATGACGGTATTCGAGTTTCTCCTTCCTAGGGCTTGTTAAATGTACTAGGATGGATTCGTTCGAAGGACGGACTTATATTACAAGCATATGCTATCCCCTTAAGTTTGTCTTAAAAAATAATTGGGGTACTCGCCAGAAATGGTGGGGAAAATGGAACCAGTATCATCGTCGTGTCGGTAGTATGTCGCTCTTGAACATGGCACTTGTTTGCATTCGTGTCAGGTTGGGGACATCTCATCTTGTTTTCCACTTGCCTCCATGGGTTTGGGTAATCCCTTTTGACCTCTCATCTTCTCTTTGCCTCGTCATCATGACCTCTGATCTTTTGATGTCAAATACTGCCAAATCCACTGTCGTGCCGCTGATATGTTCAAGAGAAGTTGACCTCTGTGAGTTTCAACCTTCCTCTGATTCTCATCTGGTCCTGATTCACAAAAATTATTCTACTCTGTCTCGCGTCGATGATGTGGGAAACACTATGGCCCACCTTCGATCAAGGTCACTTCTTGTCGACTTCAGCTCATTACCCAGGAAGTTGATCTAGAGACTCCCTTCTGGTACCTTGGAGCCTGCATGCCTCAATGGCAGGTTCTTCACGTTCGAAGAGAACAATGTTACCGATGAAATAGGTAACCGCAATGTTACCTACTTTTTTTTGGTAGCATAAAAAGCACCCGATTTTGAAAAGTGGTGATGCAGAATCACCATTTTTTTTTTTGGTGCACATTTTTGACACTCTAAATTTTTTATTTATGAAGTATGAATATTTGTTTTAGAATGTTAGTGATTTTCATGCTAATTTTGAAATGTATTGATGCAGCATCAATTTTTTTATTTTATTTTATTTTATTTTTTTTAGAGCGGTGATTTTCATGCTAATTTTGAAACGTATTGATGCTACATCAACCTTTTTTTTTTAGAGCAGTGATTTTCATGCTAATTTTGAAACGTATTGATGCTGCATCAACCTTTTTTTTTTAGAGCAGTGATTTTCATGCTAATTTTGAAACGTATTGATGCTGCATCAACCTTTTTTTTTAGAGTGGTGATTTTCATGTTGGTAATAAAACACAAAACTTAGATAAATATATATATATATATATATATATATATAAACAATTAAAAAAAAAACCAATAAAAATATTTTAAAAAAAAACAAAAATAGCTCATAAAAATAAAAAATTTCAACAAAAATAAATGACAAAATTTGAAGAAAAAAAACACATAATTTAAAGAAAAAAAACAAAAATTGACCCAAAAAAATAAAAAAAAAAATCAAAAACATTTCTTTCTAACTTATTAAAAAAAACAATATATTAAAAAATATATATATATTTAAAAATTTAAAATTAAAATAATTAAAATTACAAAATTAAAATTTAGAAAAAAAAAATTAAAAAAAAAAGAAATTTAATTTAAAAATTTTAATTAAAAAAAATAATAATAATAAGGAAAAAAAATACAAATTTTAAAATTTACAAAAAAACAAATTAAAAAAAAACAATTACAATTGAAAAAGAAAAAGAAAATAAAAAAATTATTTAAAAAAAATAAAACCTATCATTAAAAAACAAAAAAAATGAAAAAAACCATATGCAAATATTTAAAAAACAAATATACATAAATTTAGTGTTTTTTTTTTTTTTTTAAAATGAAATCATTTATAGATTTTAAAAATGAAAAACTAAATAAACGAAAAAATTAAGAAAAACAATTAAATTAAATTAAAATTTAAAAAATTTAATAAATAAATTTTAAATTTTAAATTTAAAAAAATAATTATTCTATAATATTAAATATAAAAAAAAATTAAACAAATTGAATTTAAAATAAAAAAATTGAATTAAAAAAATAATTTTAAATTTTTTGAAATTCAATTTTTTTTTTTTAAAATCAAATTAAAATAAAAATATTAAAAATTAAAAAAAAATAAAAAATAAAAATAAAATCAAATAAAAATAGATGTACATATATATTAAAAATTAAAAAAAAAAAAATGAATTTTATTTTAAATAAAAATATTAAAATAAAAAAAATTAACTTTTTGAAAAAAAAAAATATTTTTGAAATTTAAAAAAAAAAGGGAAAAAAAATTTAAAAAAAAAATAAAAAAAAAAAACAATTAAAAAAAAAAATTTAAAAAAAAAATCAATTAAAAGAATTTTATTTTAAATAATTTAAAAAAATATATATATTTTGAAATTTAAAAAAAAATTAAAAAAAAAAAAAAATAAAAAAAATTATTTTTTTTTTTTTATAAAAAAATCGATTAAAAATATGATTTAAACTGTGCGCCGGGGCCCGGGAGGCCGGCTGGGCCGCCCCCATGGCGCCGCCCGGCCGGCCCCCGCCGCCCAGCGGGCGGGCGCACAGTTTAAATCATATTTTTAATCGATTTTTTTATAAATTTTTTATTTTTAATTTTTTTTTTTTTAATTTTTTTTTTAATTGATTTTTATTTTTATTTTTTATTTTTTAATTTTTTTTAAAATTTCAAAATATAATTTTTTTTTAATTATTTAAAATAAAATTCTTTTAATTGATTTTTTTTTTTTTTTTTTAATTTTTTTTTTTTTTAATTTCAAAATATAATTTTTTTTTAATTATTTAAAATAAAATTATTTTTGTTTTAATTTTATTATTTTTTTGTTTTAAATTTATTATTATTATTATTATTTTTAATAATTTTTATTTAATTTTGCCCATTTTTTCTATTTAATTGATTTTTTTTTTTTTTTAAATTTCATAATTTTTCTTTGTTATTAACTTTTACCTTTAGTTTTTTAATATAATTTTATAAAATTCAATAAATTTTATATATTTTTTTTAAATTTATTTCGATTTAATATTTTTTTTAAATGTTTTACCTTTTTTTTTTTTTTTTTTTTGTTAATTACATAAAATTTTTATATTTTTATATTTCAATTAAAATTGTGCATTTAAAATTAGATTTTTTTTTTAATGAAACTTAATTTTTTTTTATTTAATAATTTTTTTTTTTTTCAATTTTCCATTTTTAATTGATTTTTAAAGTTTTTAAAGTTTTTAAAGTTTTTCGTTTAACAATATTTTTTTTTTTCTTTTATATTTAAAATTTATTTTTTCTTTCAAAATTTATTTGTTTATTCATTTATTTATTAAAATTTAATATTTTTGTTTTTAAATTTAATTTGTTATTTTAATATTAACCCTTTTTTTTTAATTTAATAAAATTTGATGTATATACCTATTTTAATTTAAGTTCATATATATATTTTATTTTTTATAATTTAAATTTAATTTATTTTTTGTAGTTTATTTGTTTTTTTAATATATATTGTTTTAAATTTGATATTTTCATTGTATTTTTTTTTTTATTTTTTATTTTTAATTAAGTTTTTTTTTTTTTTTCCTTTTAATTTGAATAGTGTTTTTTTTTTTTTTGAATTTTTAAATTTATTAAAATTTAATATATTTCCTTAAATTTAATTATTTGTTTTAATTTTTTTTTTTCTTTTTTTAAATTTAACAAGCATTTTCTTTTTCTTTTTTAAATTTAATTTCTATATTTTATTTTTTATAATTTCCTTCTTTTTTTAACTTGTTTTTTTTTTTTAAATTTAATATTTTTATTTTGTTTTTATTTTTATTTTTTAATTTCTATATTTTTTTAAATTTTAATCTTAATTTTTTTTTGGTTTATTTTTTAAATTTTTTTTCCTTAAATTTTAGGTTTTTTTTAATGATTGAATTAAAATTTTTACTTTGTTTTTATTTTTATTTTTTTATCTTCATATATTTTTAAATTTTAAGCTTTTAAATGTTTTTACTTTTTAAATTTATTTTTTTTCTTAAATTTTAGGTTTTTTTTTAATGTTTGAATTTTAAAAATTAAAAAATGTTACTTCTATTTTTAAAAATGCCAAAAGTATGACACAATTTTTTTTTGTTATTCCAGCATCAACTGGTTTTGTTTTGAGGGTGTTTTTTCAATCCTTTTTTCAAGAAACAATTTTGTTTTTACCATAATTTTATAAAATGTTGAAATTTGACCTTAAAAAAAAACGAAGTGCGTTCTGGAAGACACACTTTTTTTTTTGGGGGTGTTTTTTCAATCTTTTTTTCAACAAACAATTTTGTTTTTAGCATAATTTTAGAAAATGTTGAAATTTGACCTTAAAAAAAAAACAAGTGCGTTCTGGAAGACACTTTTTTTTTGGGGGTGTTTTTTCATGTTTTTTGAGAGTTTTTGGGCTAGAGTTCCCGTTTTGAGGTCAGGTTACCTATTTCATCGGTAACAGTGTTAGAGAGGTTTTCATCATTGGCCTCTGATCGAGTGATTCTACGGGTGTTCGATGCCAGCTCACTGATTCACATGCCGTGGATTGTACCTATAGTACCTTGAGGGCCATTGTCATTATTGGTGGTTCCTCTCGCGTCTGTTAACAAATTTCATCATCTGCTGGTAATCAGACGATGTTCTTGCATGTTCGACTTCAACTCACTTATTCGCATGCTTGAACTTGTACTTTGTTCGGGTCGAGATGGAGCACAAGACCCTGGGTTTTGTCTGTTAGAATCTAGGCTGCGATTTTGTGGATTATTATGATTGGTTGCATGACTCATCCATTGGATGGATGCGACCATACCCGAGTCTATTTATCGATCCTTACTGGATGGCTGCGTCCATGCCTTGGATCTTGATTATTGTATACTCTGTTATGGATGGCTGCGCCCATACCACATATATCATGTATTTGAGATATCAGTTGTACTTGTCGGTGCAGGTTTTCCGACGGCAGTGTTTTCAGTTGGACACGTTCTTGTAAATCATTTCACCCCTCTCTCTCCCTCGGGCCTCATGCTTTAGGGGGCATCTGTTACACAATAATTTTTCACCGTCCCTGCAATCCCCATCTCGCCCATTGGAGGGTCATTTATGTGATCAATAAGTAGTGTCATGCCTTGCAAATACCATCATTGTATCCCTTGCCATGAGGACAACATTCCTTCTGTTGATCATTTCCTGAGCAGACCACTAAAAACACCTGTTTTTTCCTTGGCGTTGGTAGCCCGTTATGTCCTTGCGCCAATGGGGGAAAATTAACACTGAGCCCATGCCAGTTGGCACCCTGTCCCAGTTGAGCACCCGCGTCATTCTGGTTATGGAAAGTTAAAAAAAAAAAAGGCGAAGTTTCGATTACAACAACTTCGTGGATGAATCATGGGAAGTGGTTTGACTGAATAACCACGGCCTTCCTCCTTTGCCCTCCTATTTCCACCTTATGGGGAACCTCCCAAGGGATAAGGCCTCCCTTCCACTATTGTAGGGATCCCAACCTCCTCCTCTCCTCTATAAATATAGCCATGTTCCATTGATGAAGGGGCTAAATGGTTGAGCAAAGGAGCCTGAATAGAGCTGAACCAATTGTAAGGATATTATCATCAGACAGCCGAAGAGAGAGAGAATTTTCCTTTTCCCGACGAGCTTTACCGAGACGTACTCCTCTCTGGACCCGCCGAAGGAAGATCCAGCATCAGAGCTCAGGTTGTATCTTTCTTTGTTCTGATTAATAATAAGCGACTTCGATTATGGTTCCACTCAGATGTTTATGTTTTATGTTATGAGTTGTATCTTCTTTGACTGATGCATAATTGCATATATTGGGTTTTACGCTTGTGTGTTCGTCGTGTTTCTTGTATGTGCAGGTGTTCGATCGTGCCAAGCGGGAGAATTGTGATCTACCGGGGCAAGGGAACTGGAGCGCTATCTTCTCCGCGAACAACAGCGTTGGACTTGAGGTAGGCCTTTCTCGCAATTTGGTCTATTGCAATTAGGAACTTGCATCTTAGCGTGATACGATTGTTGCTAGACCCGATCTGGGCTAGTAGGGACCACCTCTTCCCACAGAGGGGATTTACCTCTACAACAGCTTCCATTAAAGGTGAAGTTGAAAAACTTCTCAGAGTTGGTTTCATTTATCCAATTCCTTTGACATAATGGGTCTCTAATATTGTTCGTGTAGACAAGAAACATGGAACTATTCGCATCTGCGTTGATTACCGTTATATTAATCGAGCTTGTCCCAAGGATAATTATCCTACTCCCTTTATCGATCAAATCATCGATGACTATGCCAGGAGTGAGAATTTTTCCCTCATGTAAGGTTTTTCTGGTTACAATCAGATTAGCATTGTCCCGAATGATCAAAATAAGATTTCCTTTATCTGTCCTTAGGGTACTTTCGCATATAAGAATCTCCCTTTTGGCTTAAAAAATGATGGGGCTACATTTTAGCGACTGATGTCGTATTCTTTTCACGATATTTGTCACATCATTCAGCCTTATCTGGATGACCTTCCCGCTCATTCAGCTAAGCATATGGACCATCCTGACCATCTTTGTCAGATTTTTCTTCGTTGTCGACATTACAATATTCGACTTAATCCACACAAGTGCGTATTTTGCGTTGATTCCAGTAGATTCTTAGGGTTTATCGTATCCAAAGACGGAATTTGCCTCAATCCACTCAAGTTTGAGGCTATTATCAATCTCCCCTCTCCCTCCTCATTACATCAGTTGCAAAGTTTGCAAGGTAAGGCTAATTTTCTACGCCGTTTTATACCTAACTATGATGAAGTGGCTAGAGGATATACACGATTATTAAAGCAGGGCATCCCATTCTGTTGGGATGAGATTTCTCAGAAGTCTTTTGAGGCCCTGAAGACGTTGCTTGTAAACACTCCTCTGTTGTGTCCTCCTAACTATCATCATGAAATTTCCCTTTATTTAGCTGCCGCTTTCAGCACGATTGCCATGGTTCTGGTACAAGACGATGATGACGATAACGAGCATGTTATCTGTTACTTGTCTCGTAACCTTCTCGATCCTGAGACGTGCTATGCACATGTCAAGAAGTTAGCATTAGCTGCGGTTCAAGCAGTTTAGTGTTTTCGTCATTATATTATTTTGCGTACGGTGACTGTGATTTCTAATTGCAACCCCATGGCCTAAATATTGTCTCGAAAATTGCTGGGGGGAAAATACTCGAAGTGGATTGCCATCCTCCAAGATTTCGATTTGGAATTTACTACTGCCAAGTTGAAGAAATCATTAGTCTTTGTTGATTTGATCTGTTCCCTCCCTTCAGACTCTCCTCCATCTCGTTTTGAGGAATACATTCCAGACGATGCACTTTTCTTGATTAGCACCCTCAATCCGTGGTATGGTGATATCATCGTTTATCTCTAGACTTCTACTTTTAGATCTGAATTAACGAAGGATGCCCGCCGATGCATCCATCATCAGTCTTGTTAGTATGAATCTTGATTCAAAGTGTACGAAAAAAGACCACTTTAGCTGCGCATAACAAACAGCTCTAACAACAGAAATGACTGCTAATATCTTCAGATCTGCAATTAGATGATCAAGAAAAATGTTGCAAAAATCTATATCTATGCATTAGAAGACATTAAACAGTAGAAAAATAAGATTTACTCCATAGATCTAATAGACAAGACAAGAATATATCCAATGAAATTTTTATTAATGGCACCTGGGAGGAAAAAAAAAGAGGGTGTTCCCTGTTCTCCTCAATGGGATGGGTTCTTGAAAGTCCTCAGCACTTCAGATTTAGAATTCCTCTCTCTTGATGGTGTAGAAAACCCAGACAAAAATGGGAAAATATGGCTATGATTGTGGATCAATAGCCAGACCAAGAGTTGAGATCTAGAGTGATCTTTAGGCAAAAAAAGGTGACAAATGAATGGGAAAACCCTTCTATTTATAACAAAATATTGAGTTAGTCTAGATATTGGTGCATAATTAAAATATTATTAACCAAATCAAGATCCAACTTTTATGGAATATTTTATTATATTTGTTGGAGGGAAAAGGAATTTGACTTGAGTCAAATCCCCTTATTTGTAAATAATAGATAAATAAATGATTTATTTATCATTTTAAGGATGTGATTAAGTAATAATAAATAAATAAATGATTTATTAATCATTTTAAAGATGTGGTTAAAAAATAATAAATAAATAAATGATTTATTTATCATTTTAAGGATATGGTTGAGTAATAACCAAATAAATAATGATTTATTTAATTATTTAAGAGAGATTTAGTCATATTTAACAAAGAATATTATTTAAGTAATGTTTAAATAATTATTCTCAGAAAATAATAAGATAAATAATGATTTATCTAATTAATTTCCTTGTTTTGGGTTAAATATAACCAGGAATATTAATTAAATTGCTATTTAACTAATTATTCCTTGAGGAAAAATCAAACAAATATGGATTTATTTAATTTTTCCCCATGGGGTTTCCTGTTTAGACCATAAACAACTTAATAAAGGTGATTTACTAAGTTATTTTCATAGTGAAAGCAATTTTACTTGGAGAAAAATTGGTCTTACATGGTGTACTTGGGTCCATCTAATGATAATAGGTTAGATGACAAAAAAATGGTGTAACAGATTTCCCCCCAACGTGCGAGAATTAGGAGCTAATCGTATGACCGAAGTATGTTGTAAGAACTCAATCACTAGACACCGAAGGGGGAGTCAAAGAGAGAGGATTGTAAGGTAGACCAAACTGCTGAAAGAACTAGACCTTGAGGAGGTGAATTGCAGGTGCGAAAAGTCTGTTTTATAAGTGAGTACCTGCTATAGGTGGCGGGGGAGGCATACCTATGCCCACCGAGGCAATAGTACAAAAAATAAGGCGTCTGGAAAACCATGAAACACGATAATAAAGCATATGCTGGCTAGACATGAGCCAGATGAATGAAATAATAATGAATCCCACATACATATTGTGCCTGGGATAATAGCCAGGACTTTGTTCAATGTTATCTGAGTACACGAGATATGAAAACAACCCAGATGCCCCTGTAAACAGGAAAGGGCTCTGAAAATCTGACTGATATATGCAATCAAGAAGGTGCTGCAAGCAACTGCGGTTGGTATCATCAAATCTATTGAGCTGCATCGGAGGCTGAAATGAAGAGGTCATCTGAGTGTGTGGGGGGCTACCTGTAGGGCCACCCCCTCATGAGGGCTGAGACATCTCACACACACCTGGAAATCACTGATGTCAGCTGCTGCATCACTGAACCATTGAGTATACGGATCTCGATCATGTTGAAAAGAGCTAGAACTGAGAACCAATCAAGTCAAAGGGAAATAAGGGGTCCCTTTTCCTAATCCGAGGCACTGAAAAAAATGGAAGTTGGAACCAAGGTACACTGCCCTCTAGACCTGTCTTCTGGAATGAGTGAGCTGATTTCGACAGAAGGAGGTCCGCCATAGGTGAGGAAATAAGGGATCCTCAACTAAGGCACGAGAGAAAATAGTTGAGTGACTGACAGACTGACACCAATGATGATGATGAAATGGGAGAGACTGAGTAGTGAACGAACAACTTCCCTTGTTAGAGCATAAATGGCATGGATGACCTGGCAGCGACTGACACAATATCATGAGGGATAGGGGACAATGGGGCTAAAGGCCATAATGTGTGACACAAGAGAGGGGCCAAGTAGTGAAGGATGGAGAACTATGGTGGGATGCGAAGGGACTTGGGATAGACTCCATGAAAGAAATGATGACTCAACTCGGATGCTATAAACAAGGGTGACTCGATGGTGCTGCCACATATGTAAAGGGTCCAAATGGGACCATAAAAGCATGAGTACAAGATGGTAACTCACAACGAAAGTCGACACGAGTGTGGACAAGTATGGAGGAAACATGTTGCCCCCAATATGAGTGTTGAAAGTGAAGAAATTCTATTTTGAGGAAGGGTGAAGTGGCGCTTCTTGGACAAAATGTGTCATGGTGAAGTATCAAATCACAAAAAGCAAATAGATACCCATTTGAGGTCTTGGTGAGATCTTTCCAATGGTGTAGACGGTTTCTCAAAATGAGCTATGGTTTTGGTCGCAATAAGCGAAACAAAAATTAGGGGTTTTATTTTAATAAGGCATTTTCCTTCTAGATTCACTCATTTTCCAGTGGAGCTGTGGTGAATGTCGTGAGGAGAGGAGGCCTTAAATCTTGCGGCGGTTGTAGCAGATGAACTCACCATTGGAATTTGAGATCTATCAGTTGTAGGTAAGATGTCTAATCCTACTATTTTATTTCATTGGGTTGAAAGTTCAGTTTAGGTACCCAGAGCTCATGAACAGGCCAGGTCACATTTTTTGGGCTATGTTCTGCATCCTCGGTAGCAGGTACTGGGAAGAAAACTGCGACCTGTCCTAGGAAATGACCTGGAAAATGCAACCTGTCAGAGAAAGGGGTTTTCAGTGCTGTTTCTTGGCTGATATCTGGGATTTTTATGGTTGAGGGGCATAGGTGCCCCTAAGCATGTTGTGGACATGCGAAAATGTATTTAGAAAAAGGGGAATCTAAACACATTTTCCTGATGTGGTGCACCATTTTTTTTCTGTATGGTTATGCAGTTTGAGAAAGGAAATAGATGATTACCAATCTCTTTTGGTACTGCATATATGAATCAAATGGACTTTAAGTTTTCGGGTTGGCATACATGGTGTTACTATCCCAAAGAGAGGATTTTGAGATAATGAACTGATGTTCTCCCAGAAAACCCATAGGTTGGTCAACTACAATGTCTATGAGACTGGGTTGTTGATAAAATATGAAGGAATGATGAGGGGTGTCGTCCCTATAGCGATCTTGAAGTTATATGGGACTCTAGAGGTTCTTCTAAATGTGGAAGAATAATGGGACTAGAGTTGACACAACTAGATTCACTAGGAGAGTGGTGGAGAATTGCTTCTCGTGGTCTCTCAAATATGGGTGCCCCCTTACCCAAACATTGGGTGTCAATGTAATGGCTACAAGGTGCATGTGTTTTGAATGCATGAATTCGATGTAAAGGGGGAAAGATAAAGTCAGGAGTAGTCGCTACTTCCATAATGTCATCATCGTAATAGAAGATGGGGTGACTGATGGAAGAAAGACCACTTGACGCGGCGAAGCGACCTTACTCCTCATCATGAGAGGAGAAGTTTGCATGTGCATCGTCACAAGGGGTGACTGAAGAGTGAGTAGACAGAGGATCTACCGATGTTGAGACTAGGGAGGGTGCTAAAGGGAGGTCATGCAAAACATCAGGGGAGGTCTCATCGTGGACTTCCGACCATGGCCCCGTTATCTCAACATTATAAGGGGAAAAGTTAATGGGAGCATCTGTGTCCTCGAGTGTTGCTGAAGCAAGATGCGAAAATAAGGGAGCGGGTGACTCATGGTGCTTGGTCTCGAATTGGCATAAGCCTTCTAAAGAGGAGCGATACTCTTCGAGGCAAGGACACAGGTGAGTGTAATGGCCATGGAAATCACATAAGCACAAGGGTGATTTGTGCGCAATGGTTTGAGTTTTGAGATTGAATCGGGTATAGTGAAATATACCTCTGGGATATCAGATTCCGGAAACGACTCATTGACCATGGACTTGAGGTGAGGAAATTCTGGACAAGTATGGGTTGCGTGGCCGACAACATCACACAAAGCACACTGGATGGTATGCTTTGGAGGCCAAGAAGGGGCATGGTTTGTCGGGGTAGCCTTGTCCTTTGATGCCCCCTTACGAGCTTTTCCCTTCTTACCCGAAGCGGTCGCAACGGGAGGTGGTTCCTGTTGAGGTGAATGAGGCACTGTTGCAGTGGGAGAAGTCATAGGGACCAAATGAATTAGGGTCAAAGTGAGATAAGGTTTAGGTTGACCAGGTGGGGTAGAGGCTGGAGGATCGAGGTACCAGACGAGAATCCCAAGGTTCATGTTAGGAAGAAAGAGGGTGGCCATGATAGGTACTGTGTACACTCCTGGTGGGGGAGCTAAGAATGATACCTGAATAGAGGGGTGATGACCAGGCGGGATAGCACCAAGATGGTTGAGGCTGGGAGGAACCATCCCAGGAGGGTAAAGGGGGTCATGAGTACCAACTGAAGGTGAAGGGCTAGGAGAAGAAGGTTCAGGAGGTTGATAAGAGGACATCATGAAAATCTGGTAATCGGGGGAACTAGATGGAAGAGATGGAGTGGCCACTTGTCCTTCAGGTGGTTGGGTAGCCTCAAATCCCTGTTGAGGGAAAGGATCAGGAAGCACAACCAACTGACTAGGTGTAGGACTGGGAGGGACAGAAGGGATGACTTGCTGTCCTCTCAATGTTGCCTAAGACTCCCATAGCTGTCGCATTTGTGACAGAAGAGGACAATCATGCGTATAATGACCATAAACACCACAAGAAGAACAGGGCTTGTTTGTACGAAGAGGTATATCCTACTTGGGCTGAGCAGTGTCAGGAGAATCACCTTGACTGGGTCCAGGATTACCAGAGGCAGCTTGATTTTGATTGCCTTTCCTCTTCCTTTTTGAGGGAGGAGGATTAGTCGTGCCCTGTTGTGCGTACACCTGCCCCGGAGGGGGTGGTGATTGTTGTTGTGGGGGTTGAGAAGGCAAGGGAGGAGGAGGTGCTAATGCTATAGGAGATGGAGCACCAGGCTATGGATACAGATAACAAGGAGGTTGGGAAAAAGGAGGGTCATGCCATTTCCTGGATACGTGCTACCGAGAGGGGGAAAAGTGCCGGAGGAGCTAGCCCCTCCTTGAGAGAAACCATAGCCCATGGGAGGTTGAGCATATAGATTAAAGAGATCTCCAATGATACCGTCGGCGGTGTGAGATGCCCCCAGTGCGTTGGCACCACCAGGTCTGGGAAGATCAGGTAGGACAGTATAAACATAACCTGACTGAGCGTAGATCAGGTCATATTTTAACGCAATTTGGAGAGTGGCTTCTTCGATTTGAGGAAATTGATATGCGACATCTTTCCCGATTGACGGCAAGAGAGTCCTAAGGAACTAGTCCATGTAGAAACGGTCCTCGAAGGGAGGGGCTCGACATAGGCTCCTTCTTCTCTGCTATTCCTGAACATGTTCGAATAGGCGGGTCGCAGATGATTGATGAAAAGAGGTCAAGAGCTCGGTACCAGTGTTGTAACGAAGGGGAAGCTGGAAATAAGATAAAAAATCCCAGGCCAGAGTCGACTCTGGCCTGGGATTTTCAAAATTTGGGATGTCTGAAGGGAGCTTTTTTGGCATAGCAGGCCAACTAGCGTCATGGTGTATAGGGTCGTTTATCAACTGGTCAAAATCGGGGAGGCTAAGGCCTGCCATGAAAGGGAGCAAGGGTGCAGCCGGGGTAGTGTCCGTGGCGGTCCCACTAGTGGTATTCCTGGTGGGAGGGCCGGGGTTACCACCAGCATTAGGTCCTGCACCAGACATAGTGAAGGTGTCAGGGGGAGAACCGGAGGCGGGACGAGAAGGAGAACCCAAAGGACCAGAAGAAGAGTCGGTGTGCAGACTCGGTAGAGGACTAACTCAAACTCTATGTGGAGGAGTAATTCTTCCAACTGGAAACTGAGGATGAAGGCCAAGAAGTCTCTGGGATAAATGCCTTGGTGGTGCAATGGCGATGACACAAACACGGCACAAGGGAAAAAGAGACCAACAAGGGCAGGGAGGTGCAGGATCAAGTGATTAAAATGTTGAAACAAGGGCAAAGAGTTGCAGAATCAAATGATTTCAATGTTTTAGATTCTTTTCTTGGTGGTGTTAACCAAGCCCTTTTTCACTTAGGGTGTGTGTGTAAAAGTGTGTAAATTTTAATTTTTAAACCCAGATGTTTGTAGAGAAAAAGAAAGAGTGTGTTGTATAGCTGTAAATAAACCTGCAAATGTCAGTATATAGGCCTGCAAAACAGAAAATAAACAGCTGATAATGCACTAATATAAACCCAAGGAGGCGGGTCTCTCAACAACTAGTCTATAGGTGAGTAAAAAACTAATCTAAACACACTTAAAAAGGCTAATAGATCTAGGGTCAAGAGGGACATAGATCTAAAAGACAAAATCCACTGGAAAGTAGTGCAGAAAAAAACAACAAATCAGAGGAAAATTGTTGTAAAAAGAGGTGGCGAAAGGCTATGTCCAGGAGGGAAGCGGAGTGCTCCCTAAAGGAAAACCCAAACAAAGCTAGATGAGGTGATTTGGATGGATAACAAGCCAATCTGAAGTGGATCTGAAAATGAGGTATCAAATCTGAAAAAAATGGCTGAAGACTTTGAAATTTCAGACAACCTGCAACAACAAACACTCTTCCACAAAAAGTGGAGCGTACTAAAGCCCAAGGGGTCTAGTTTCCCACTTAGTTGAGTGAAACAGAACAAGTACAGGTCCAAAACGGGCGAAGATGGAGGTCAGACAACCCTGAACAAAGGCACAACAAAACCCAGAAAACGTTCAGAAAAATCCCTGCAGAAAGTCCAGGTCGCAGTTTTTGTCCCGTTTTCAGTAGAGGTCACACTTTTTGGGCTGTAAAGTGCGCCCTGGAGGTCCATGTCGCAGGTTTTGGGCAGAAAAGTGCGACTTGCACTTCTGGCACTCTCAGTGGTAGGTTTCAGAAAAAAATTTCGTCTCAGCTGCGGCTGATGTCTGTCACCTGCACAATGGGTCCGAAAACGCGTGGAAGTTAGAATTTTTATCGTTTTAGGGTTTTATGGGTTAAAAAAAACATCAAGAATAAGCAAAAAAAGGGGCTGAATAGAAATCCTAGGGTTTGAAGCAGCTGGATATGAAAGGATCAGAAAAACGACAACGGTTGTAATGGTAAACCCGTGTGGAATCGCCAGTTGTTAGTATGAATCTTGATTTGAAGTGTATGAAAAAAAAAGACCACTTTAGCGGCGCATAACAAAAAACCCTAACAGCATAAATCACTGCTAATATCTTCATATCTGCAATTAGATGATCAAGAAAAATGTTGCAAAAATCTAGATCTATGCATTAGAAGACATTAAACAGTAGAAAAATAAGATTTACTCCGTAGATCCAATAGACAACAAGAATATATCCAATGAAATTTTTATTAATGGCACCTGGGAGGAAAAAACAAGAGGGTGTTCCCTGTTCTCCTCAATGGGATGGGTTCTTGTGAGTCCTCAGCACTTCAGATTTAGAACTTCTCTCTCTTGATGGTGTAGAAAACCCAGACAAAAATGGAAAAGTATGGCTATGATTGTGGATCAATAGCCAGACCAAGTGTTGAGATCCAGAGTGATCTTTAGGCAACAAAAGGTGACAAATGAATGGGAAAACCCTTCTATTTATAAAAAAATATTGAGTTAGTCTAGAGATTGGTGCATAATTAAAATATTATTAACCAAATCTAGATCCAACTTTTGTGGAATATTTTATTATATTTGTTGGAGGAAAAGGAATTTGACTTGAGTCAAATCCCCTTATTTGTAAATAATAAATAAATAAATGATTTATTTATCATTTTAAGGATGTGATTAAGTAATAATAAATAAATAAATGATTTATTTATCATTTTAAGGATGTGGTTAAAAAATAATAAATAAATAAATGATTTATTTATCATTTTAAGGATATGGTTGAGTAATAACCATATAAATAATGATTTATTTAATTATTTAAGGGAGATTTAGTCATATTTAACAAATAATATTATTTAAGTAATGTTTAAATAATTATTCTCAGAAAATAATAAGATAAATAATTATTTATCTAATTAATTTCCTTGTTTTGGGTTAAATATAACCAGGAATATTAATTAAATTGTTGTTTAACTAATTATTCCTTGAGGAAAAATAAAAAAAAATATGGATTTATTTAATGTTTCCCCATGGGGTTTCCTGTTTAGACCATAAACAACTTAATAAATGTAATGTTCCCAAATTGGATTTCTCAGCAAGACATGCCTAAAAAATGCATTTTTCAGGGATGTGTGCTTCAAATATCATAAAAAGTGTTTAAAAACACTCAGAAACCCATTCCAAATACTGCAGCAACCTCTACTCAGCTTTTATGGGGCAAAAGGTGGGGAAAAGTAATGAATTTGGCCCTAAAATGAGTGTATTCAGAAATATGTGTAAACATAAGGGTCATGGCTCTGGGATATGTTATATTAGGTCAAGAGGGACTCACATGCCAAATTTTAGCTCAAAAAAATAAGTCTAGCTAAGTTAAACAGTTCCTCTTTGCCAAACTAGGCTTAAAAACCCTCATTTCCCATGACTCGGAAGATGCAGAAATTCACTGAAGCAAGGGAAGCGTATTTTCTGAAGGTGTAAGATGTAAAAAAATATGGAAAATCAGAAAATGAGTTTAAGAACATGGCATAGGCATTAAGAAAGATTAAACAACAATTTTACATGGAAAATCCCTCAAGATTGAGGTGCTGCAATACAGGAAAATGACCCAGAAACCCTTCAACATTAGTTACAGGAGGTTGAAGCTTATTTTTATTAAATTAAAGATATGTATCTAATAATTACATGAAAACAAAGATCTATAGCAAATCAAAATGCCCAAAGGGCTCTTTATTACATTCCCCTTGGGGATTTCAGCAATACATGAAAATGCCGGAGCAGATCTGAGTCTTACTGCAACAGATCTGCAGAATGATTCAGAATTTCTGAAGCAAAAACTTCAGTGAATGAATCAAATCAGAAATAGACTTGGATTTGTTGGCCAATCCAAGGATCACCCTTGATGCAAGGAGACTTCCTTCACATCAGAGATCTAGCTCCAAAAGGATGCCAAAAACCCTGAAACACTGCTCCTACAACAATAACAAAGATCTAGGGAAGGAACTGCGTATTATACCATGAAGAAAAAATTGTCTTGATTCCAAGATATGAAATTAAGCTCAAATCATTCAATACAACTCTCCAATGGATTTGAACCCTCCTCCACTGAAAATAAGTACTGAAATGCTTTAGATCTGAAAAGATCTAAATCCCACTTGCTACAACTTACAAAGGAAATCAATCCCTGAACATGATCTGCATTGCAGTTGGAAGTAGAAGCTTGTCAAAATTCCAAATAGTGGATCAATGCAGCACATCCTCCTCCAAAGAGCTACTCCATGGAAGGAGAGAGGATTCCTAAACAGGAAACCCTCTTCCCTTTGGCTAAACAACCAAGAGAACTCGAGTTGCTCAAGCAACCTCAACTTCAAAATATCATCAACAACCCTTCCTTGAGCCCTCTCCTTCCTTTTTATAAAAATGGGATGTGAAAAACCCTAAACCACTTCAAATGCATTATCCCCTTTCACACTTAATTCCTCCTTCTAGAACTGCGCTGATCACCTAGGAGGTTCAATGCACCTAGATTGTCTTGTGATTTGGTCTTGTTGACCCAGTCAAATAGCTTAGCCCTGTTCATACACAAGTGATTTTTATGCAACCAGCTCATATTTAATCCTGTTCACATTGAGCATGTATTTATTTTTAGATCTAAGGAGTGTTGCATGTCCTCCATTAGTCTATTATTCATAAACATGAAAAATAAAACAAAATTCTAATGTTCCAATTAGCTTAGCTAATTTAGGAACATTATAGTCCTCCCCTCCCAAATGTTGCTTGTCCTCAAGCAACTGCAAGGATAGAACTGAAAGATGTCTCCTCCTCCTGCTGTAGCATCCCCATATGATGCACTCCTCCAAATAATGAGACGTTGTATCAACAATGAATCTCCATATTGCCCCTCCCAAGCATGCAAGTTAGCTGAATAGCTATCAACATGAAATAGTCAAATACTCAAGAAGGAAATAAGGTGCTGCCTAGAGGCTCCCTTGAGGCATGGAATCTGAAGTGTATTTGGAAATAACATCCCCTATGTGAGTTCTCCATCCTCAAGCAATCATCCACCAAAATTGAGTCACCTCATGACATGGCAACTCTATGAAAATGTTCCTCCACCTTGAGCTCCTACAAAATAGGTGGGCTGAAATTCTTCACATGGTAGACAAGATAGCCTACCCCACGATGTTCTCCTCCCCACTTAAGATAAGTGTAGAGTGCAAACTGATCTTGGGCTGCAAGGACATTGCCCTCAAGTGGCATCATGAGGATTATATCTGCAAAGTTCCTCCCTCCAATGTTGTAAAACCAATCAGCCCAAAATGCCTCATATGTGATGGATATAAGAGTATCACCATGAGGTACTCCATCACACACATGGCTCACCTCCAAAAGAAACAAGTGTTTGGCTATGGTGGCCACAATTTTTCCCATGTTCCCATTAGAACATGTGTTGTAGAAAATGTGGCATTAGGGGAATTTTGAGGTCTAAAATGGGCCTCCTAAGAAAAATGTACAACCAAATAAACTTTATAAGAACCAATAGGATTCAAGATGATGATGTCAACCATGGGGAATGATTCACCATTTTTTATTTAAAAGGGTAAAAATATTAAAAAATAATAAAATAATAAAACTATTTTTTCAACTTATCTACCAATTTTTTTACTCAAATTTCAAGCGGGAGTACTCATTGGATGCAAAATTTAATTCCTCATCCAAGGAGTACCCATGTTGCATACTTTTGATGGACTCTACTATGTGAAGAATGATAAATACATGAAAAAACGTGATTGCAATCACGTTTTTCATGTATTTCTCATTTTTCATGTAGCAAGGTCCATCGAAAGTATGCAACATGGGTAATCCTTGGATGAGGAATTAAATTTTGCATCTAACAAGTACTCCTGCTCAAAATTTGAGTAAAAACTTTGGGAGATAAGTTAAAAATACGAGTTGAAAAAGTAGTTTTTTCTTTTTTCCCTCTAATTTTGATGATGTCATCAAATCTTATTTTATTATTTACACTGTTATTTTATAATTTCCTTAGGAGGCCCATTTAAGACCTCAAAATTCCCCAAATGGAATCTCCTTCCCAAAAGGACACACTCATCTCATGTGTCTCTTTCCTAATCATGCTCTCAAAAGACATAATGGCAATATCAGCAAAGAAAACATGATCATCATCATAATGAGGGAAATACTGAAGGTTCTATGTGATGAAAGAGATTACCAATAGTCCCCCAAATCCTCACAGCGCAGTCTTCTCAACTGCTGCTTAAGAAGAGTATATGGAAAATTGCCTCCTGTGACATGGTTAATCATATGAATAAAGAATCCACATGTAAGGAAAACATCTTTGCCCAAGGCCACATAATAGATGGCTATCTCCATCATGCAATTTGGCCCAATGAAGTTCATGGAGCTCAATGAATAGCTTTCCTTCTTTTGGAGCAATGCACTGCCAAGAGATGGTAAGAGAATGCAAGAAAAAGCACTCACCATATGTTGGAAGCAAGAAGATACATGGATTCATGAGTGAACCTTCAAGTGTGGTTTGGCACACTTCCATGAAGAGAAATGAACCAAGTCTGCATGCCAATCCTCTTCTCCATGCTTGGAAACCCAAGACAAGAAGAATACATCATCTTCCTCTCCACCTCTTTTCTCACCAAGTGCATCGAATGAGAAGTGATCCTGGGAATACTCCATCAATAAATCCCAGCTCCAAAGTGACAACGTTGTTGGCCTATGCAAGTAGGCTCCCATCAACTCATAGCTCCAATATTTGACATGCAAAATGTCAAAGGCATCTCCCATAATTCTGCTACATATGAGAAGTCCTTCCCATGAAGAAAGTCCTTCTTGATCATCTAAGGTCAAGGAGTAACCCCTTTGCACAATGATAGTGTCATCTTCTACTCCAGCAACATCATGAAAACTGTGAGAGCAAATCTGCCCTTGCTCTCTCAAGAACATCCCAATTCAAATTCCTGCATTTCATGGGATCTTGAAATGCAATATTCTCGAGGATCAATTTGACCCTATGAGGACCCAAATAGGTGGTAGGAAAAAACCTCCCATCATGATGTGCATGGCTCAAGAAATTTCCAACACAGTCATGAGAGATGTTATCCATCCGAAGATGTCCTCCATCTACTATCTGCTCCTATGAGAAGGGAAGATCCTCCTCAAATTGTTGAATAACTTTGCACTCCATGATGTGCTGGAGTGAACCTCCAATGAATTCTTCCCATGAGGTCTCCGCCTCATGCATGGCCTTCCAAAACCAAAGGGGCCTTGGATTTACTGCAAGTAGAAGTTTCTCTTTGAGCAAGGGTGTGCTCATTGAGAAAGAGTCATCTGGAAAGGAGAAAGGGTTTCTCACTCCAAGATGTCTACCATCCATCATTCCATCCTCTATTATGTAATATTCCCAATTTTAGCCTCAAGCTAAAATGGAATATTATACTTGCACATTTTATTTTTGTTTAATAAAATGGGCAAGGAGACACCTTAGCCCCTTTTAAATGAAGACATAACACTCCTCATGTGAAAAGGAGGAGAATAAAGTAGTTGAAATAAACACCAAGGGTGTGAATGGAACCCAACTCACTTGATTAGTCACCTTTGACTAAAGTCAACAGCGCTGCCCAAGGAGGAAGAGGCTTCCTAAAGAAGCTGCGCAGTTTTGGAGGGAAGACATTCATGCAAGGGTGGAAACCCTAATTGGTGGGACCATGGTGGAGAAGAGTTCTCTCACTTTATATGGAGGAGATGGTAGCCCATTTTCAATATGTTATGTTTTAGATTTTCAAACTTGGGTCTGCAAAATCTTGCATCCCCGGGCTGTTTAGCAGGGTGATGGTGCCCTCGGGCACTAGGGTGTTCCCGGTCGGGAATCCCTTCCTCTTCCTCAAGGAAGGATGAGGATTGAGCTACCTTTCCTCAATCCGACATTGGCCACAGCTTCATTCATCTCCTACAGCGTTAGCTCTGCAGCAGAGAGGATGTTGTGTAGCTGGGTGCAGCTAGAGAGGAACTCATGGAGTCTCTCTTGTCTTGTTTTCTTTAGTGGAGGAGTGTTCTATTCATTGGAGGAGCTGCAAGGAGGATTCTCGGGCTTCATTTCAGATCTGTTGGCATGGGCCAACATACCATCATCTCCCACTGCACAGTCCATGGAGGAAATTGCGTTATTTCAGAGGAGGCAATGAGAGAGGGTTTCATGGAGCTCATCAGGAGTGTGTTTCTGAGACAAAGTGATCAACACTTTGTATTAGAGACAATATCAGAGGAGGGCAATCAGATTTCAGATCAGCCATGGCCTCATTCATATTTTGCAGTAGCTGCAGTGACAACTCTGTTGTCACATTTTTGTATGTTCCGGCATTTCTAGCAATCTCTCATAGATTGGCTAGAAATCTTGTATTTCAGCCCAATTCTTGTTGCTGGGCTTATTTCTTGTATTCCTTCAGCCATATGTACATTTACTCATATTCAACAGCTTATACCTTCATGTACTCAGCGCAGTTGCAGCTACTTCTACATTTTATGGAGTTTCAACAATTCTTGTATTACATTGGTTATTCATTGAGGGTTGGTTCTTAAAGTTTGAGTGGCTTGTACCTAAAATATTTCTTGTATATTTTTGCTGATATATCTTAATATCATAATGGCTGTAGCGTTTCACTCTTATGATGTATTTCAAAATTGCAGAGTTCATGTTCATGTTCATATGTTGTTGTAAGCTCTCTCATTGAGCATTGTCTTAGAGACCTAGATTGGGGAGATCTGAATAACCCATCTAGATTTATTTCATTGAGCTCATTTTCTTTGAGTTATGAAGGATTGCATATCCATAGGTAGAGTCTGAGAAGGGCCATCTAGCCTCGGGATTTCTCCCTTCTTTGGAAGGAGTCATATCCTGTAAATGCCCCATCAGTCAATCTCTGAAATGGACTTGTGATAGCTCACTAAAGAAGGAATTGGAATATCTTAAGATATTCCCGAGAAAGAAAAATATTCCAGATTTGGGATATTACATATTTCTTCATGAATGAAGCTTCCATGTGAATGCTCCAATGAGGAATGTTTCCTCTATTCTTCCTCACTGCTTTGGCACAGCGTAGTGCACTCTATTGCTGAAAATCAGCAGCATGCAAAGATGTAGATCTCTCCATACAATGTGCTGAAATGACAATGGATGGATTTTTAATCATACCTCGGTGAGATGTAGAAGCAAGAGCTTCCTCTGCAACTATGTAGTCTTCCTTCATTAATGAACATGAAGGCTGCTCTTACAAGGTTGTGCCAGCGCTGGTACAAGTCTCCACCCTCTCAATCTCCTTGAGATCTTCTTCAATACCCTTCAGGGTCTGGAAAAGGAGAAGGGAGATCTCCTCTTCTGTCATTCTTCTAAGTGGTGGAGCCATGCTCTGGTTTTCTCTGTATATCTATTCTTCTTTGTGAGGATGGGAAGTGCATGGATCTTCCTCTCCTTCTTGAAACCTTCTGCAGGTCTCACTGCAACTTTCTGCTTCTTGAAACCCTCTAGGAGTTTCATTTTCTTCCTCCTTCTTTCTTCTCTCTAACCTCTTTGAAGAGGCTCTTCCTGGATATGAAATGTGATGAGGTAAGACTCATATCCTTTAGCTTTCTGATCTCTGTCTCTTCTCTTCTCTGATACTGCTGTAAATTTCCCTCTTTAGGAGTATCGAGATTCTATTCCATAGATTGACTACAGGGGCATTTACTGGATATGTCACCTTTGAGAAAAAGATGAGATCCAGAGGCTACTTGGACATATGAAGACTTTGTATATAGAGCTTGAAATATTCCTGCTTCGGAGATTCATCACTTTGGCTTGAAGCCACAGGCTGAGCCAAAGATCATGCTTTGATACCACTGTAATGTTCCCAAATTAGATTTCTCAGCAAGACATGCCTGAAAAACGAATTTATCAGGGATGTGTGCTTCAGCTATCATAAAAAGTGTTTAAAAACACTCAAAAACCCATTCCAAATACTGCAGCAACCTCTACTCAGCTTTTATGGGCAAAAAGGTGGGGAAAAGTAATGAATTTGGCCCTAAAATGATTATATTCAGAAATATGTGTAAAAATAAGGGTCATGGCTCTGGGATATGTTAATTAGGTCAATAGGGACTCACATGCCAAATTTCAGCTCAAACAAATAAGTCTAGTTAAGTTAAACAGTTCCTGCTTCCCAAACTAGGCTTAAAAACCCTGATTTCCCATGACTTGGAAGATGCAGAAATTTACTGAAGCAAGGGAAGCGTATTTTCTGAAGGTGTAAGATGTAAAATATTATGAAAAATCAGAAAATTATTTTAAGAACATGGCATAGGCATTAAGCAAGATTAAACAACAGTTTTACATGGAAAATCCCTCAAGATTGAGGTGCTGCAATACAAGAGAATGACCCAGAAACCCTTCAGCGTTAGTTACAGGAGGCTGAAGATTATTTTTATTAAATTACATATCTTCAACTGATAATTACATGAAGACAGAGATATATAACAAATCAAAATGCCCAAAGGGCTCTTTATTACATTCCCCTTGGGGATTTCAGCAATACATGAAAATGCTGGAGCAGATCTGAGTCTTACTGCAGCAGATCTGCAGAATGATTTAGAATTTATGAAGAAAAAACTTCAGTGAATGAATCAGAGCAGAAATATACTTGGATTGGTTGGCCAATCCAAAGATCACCCTTGATGCAAGAAGACTTCCTTCACATCAGAGATCTAGCTCCAAAATGATGCCAAAAACCCTGCAACACTGCTCCTACAACAATAACACAGATCTGGGGAAGGAACTACGCAGTATACCATGAAGAACACATTGGCTTGATGCCAAGATCTGAAATGAAGCTCAAATCATTCAATACAGCTCTCCAATGGATTTGAACCCTCCTCCACTGAAAAGAAGTACTGAAATGCTTTAGATCTGAAAAGATCTAAATCCCACTTGCTCCAACTTACAAAGGCAATCAAACCTTGAATAGGATTTGCATTGCAGTTGAAAGTAGAAGCTTGGCCAAATGCTGGATAGTGGATCAATGCAGCACATCCTCCCCCAAAGAGCTACTCCATGGAAGGAGAGAGGATTCCTAAACAGGAAACCCTCTTCCCTTTGGCTAAACAGCCAAGAGAACTCGAGTTGCTCAAGAAACCTCAACTTTGTAATATCATCAACAACCCTTCCTTGAGCCTCTCCTTCCTTTTTATAAAAATGGGATGTGCAAAACCCTAAACCACTTCAAATGAATTAGCCCCTTTCACACTGAATTCCTCCTTCTAGAACTGTGCTGATCACCTAGGTGGTTGAATGCATCTGGACTGTCTTGTGATTTGGTCCTGTTGACCCAGTCAAATATCTTAGCCCTGTTCATACACACGTGGTTTTTATGCAACCAGCTCATATTTAATCCTATTCACATTGAGCATGTATTTATTTTTAGATCTAAGGAGTGTTGCATGTCCTCCATTAGACTATTATTCATAAACATGAAAAATAAAACAAAATTCTAATGTTCCAATTAGCTTAGCTAATTTAGGAACATTACAATAAAGGTGATTTACTAAGTTATTTTCATAGTGAAAGCAATTTTAATTGGAGTAAAATTGGTCTTACATGGTGTACTTGGGTCCATCTAATGATAATAGGTTAGATGACCAAAAAATGGTGTAACAAGTCGCAACCTTATCGTATAGTCGGGGATACACTCTATCGTGTCGGAGTGGATTCCATTCTCCGTCGATGTTTGACTCTCGAGGAAGCTAAGAAAGTGATAAATGACTGTCACAGTGGTGTCTGTGGCGGTCACATGTCTGGTTATGCCACTGCACAAAATATTCTTCGTGCGGGTTATTTCTGGCCTTCTATCTTCAAATACTGCATTGTTGCGGTTCGTAAATGTCATGATTTCTAGATTTATCAATGCAAGATGCGTGCACCACCCATACCTCTTCATCCTGTCATTACTGTTGGTCCCCTTGCAAAGTGGTGCATTGATTTTATGACGTGTAACCCTCACTCGGCTGGGAGGAATGCTTATATTATCGTAGCCATGGACTACTTCACCAAATGGTCCGAAGCAATGCCTACACCTACCACTGATGGTAAGACAACTGCTCAATTCATATTCAATCACATCATTTCTAGGTTTGGTGTCCCTCAAGCCATCGTTACCAATCATGGTTCCCATTTTCGGCATTACATGGTGGTGGAGTTGACTTCTAAGTTGGGTCCGTGTCATGACAGCTCAACGCCGTACTATCCTTAGGCCAATGGCCAAGTTGAAGTCGTGAACAAATTTCTTGTTACCATGCTTCAATGTACGATTGGGATCCATAAATCTAATTGGAATCTCATGTTATTTTCAGTTCTTTGGGCATACTGAACCTCAGTTAAGAGTGCAACTGGATTCACCCCTTTTTAGTTGGTTTATGGTCTGGAAGCTACTCTTATGATTAAGTGTGAAATACCTTTGCTCAAGTTGGCTGTTGAATTACTGCCGAAAAATTCACCACAAGAAGAGCGTCTCCTTTACTTAGAAAGGTTGGATGAAACCCACCGCTTTTCTTCTCTAGTTATTGAAGCACAGAAAAAGCTTATTTTGACCAATCAGTTTCCCCTCGTTCTTTCGTTGAAGGAGATATCGTCCTCCTGTACGACCAAGCTCATGATAAGCTGGGGGCAGGAAAATTTCAACCCATGTGGCATGGCCCTTACATTATTAAACGAGTGTTGTAGAATGGGGCCTATGAGCTCATTGATTACGAAGGTCATCCTCTAGAAAAACCCATAAATGGGTTGTATCTCAAAAAATATTATGCCTGAGTCATTCATGCATGATTTGTGTACATAGGTGTTTTTTTTTCATTTTTACATGTTTTGATTTGGTGTGCTTTGCGAGTATTTTCCTGCTTATTGGGTCTTGCTTATTTGTGCAGATGTCTATTATCCCTTATGTCAGTTTCACGGATGGTGCTTCCCGCAGTACCAGGAATTTTTCTTCAGCAACCTGGGTAATCTATGATTCTGCTGGTGAATTGATAGAAATGCAATGTATTTGTCTAGGATAGACTACAAACAATGTCGTTGAATATAGTGCTGTCCTTGAACTATTAACCGAGGCAATCAACCTCGACATACACGCATTGCTTGTAAATATAGATTCACAGCCTGTTGTTCTGCAACTCAAAGGTCATTATTCAGTTAGAAACCCATACATTCTGAGATTGTATTTACGTATTCGTTTGTTGGAAAGACATTTTTGATTTTATCACATATCAACATATTCCTAGACGAATGAATGTATTAACTGATACAACGGCTAACATTGTATTAGATAGACATTTGCGTAATTTTTAAAATCATCATCATATGTAAAATATCCATGTAGGAAAATATATATATATCACGTGTTTGCATCAATGTTGTAATATTCCTTTTTCGGGAATTTCTGCAATATGGTCCATGAGGACGTTGTATAAGGAAGACAGTGTAAAAATAAGCTGAAAGGGGGTTGGGATCCCCTTGTTAACTCATTAAAAACTTCTCTTCCAGAAGTTGAGCCCAAAGAAATGATTCTAGATGGGTTATTCAAATCTCCCCAAACTAGATCCCTTAAATAATGCTCAAAGAGAGAGCTTACAGTAATACATGAACACAATCATAAAATATGAAATTATGAATATACCATAAGAGGGAAATGTTATGCAGCCAACATCATATTATTAAATCAGCAATAATATAAAAGAAAATCATGAGGGACAAGCCACTCAAGCTATGAGAATCAATCTCCAATGATTAAGCAATGAAATACAGGAGTTGCTGCAACTGCACAGAATGTCGGAAAGCAGTGACTGCGCTGTCTATATGAGAGTAGCAACTGCTGAATGTATAAAAAATGATAATATGGCTGAAGGATACAAATAAAGACCCACAAATGGAAAGATGGGCTCCAATACAAAATCTATAGCCAATCCAGGAGGGATTGCTAGAAATGCCGGATAAAATACAATGTGACAATTAACTGCTAGGGTTAATATGTCACTGCAACACTGAATACATATGATGAGGCTGTGGCAGATCTGAAATATAGATTTCCCTCCTCCAATGATGCTCTTTAGTAGAAGGTTGATCCCTCTACTCAAGAACAATCCTCCTGATGAGCTCTATGAACTCTCCCACACTGCCTGCATGGAAATAACACAGTTTCAGCCCTAGAATGCGCTGTGAGAGATGGTGAATGATTGGCCAGGTGCCATGAAAATAAGCCCAGGATTCTCCTCTGCTGCTCCTCCAATGAATAGACAAACTCTCCACCAAAGAACAAGCCAAAGAATGACTCTATGAGTTCCTTTGTTGCTGCACCCAGCAACACAATGTTCTTTGCCCAACAGGAAAATGTTGCAGCTGCAAGAGGAAGCTTGGCCAAAATCTGGAATGAGGAAATAGAGCTCAAAACCCTCTCTTTCCTTGAAAAAGAGGTAGGGATTCCAGACCGGGAACACCCTTGGGTTCAAGAACACTACAACCCTACTAAACAACCTGGGGATGCAAGTCTTTGTAGACCCAATGAAAATAATAAGCTAATGCATAATGAAAATGGGATGCCATCTCCTCCTTATAAAGAAAATGAACTCCTCTCACCATGGGTCCCATTCACACTTTCCACCTAGCTCATGCAAGTGGAGCCTCCTCTAAAACTGCACTGCCTTGTCATGGAGATTCCCTCTCTTGGACAACGATGTTGACTTAGTCAAAGATGGCTAAATCAAAGTGATCTCAATCATGTTCACACCCTTAGGTGCTTAATCCAGCTGCTTATTCATCCTCCTTTCACACAAGGAGTGTTATTCCTCCATCTAAGGGGGTTAAGGGGTCTCCTTACCCATTTTATTCAACAAAATAAAAATATGCAAACTATAATGTTCCTTTTAGCTTGGGGCTAAAATTTGGGAACATTACAAGTGTGCAACATAAATTCAAAAAATATGTGTGTTTCTATTACATCCTGAGACACCATATCTCTCAAAATATGTAGATATAAAGCCTAGGTGTCTAATCGGCGTGATGCTCATGGTAGCATGTCACTGCTCGTACGAGCCTCCTCAGTAAGTGGTGAATGCGGCTTGGCACCCCTACGGTATGTCTTTGGTAGGAACGAGGAACACCATCAAATCATGCATATTCGGGGACTCCACATGTGATCCGCTTTAGGTTGCGCACGACCTCCTCCTCCTCACCTCCCTCGCCATGAGGGTCGAAATCACGAGGGATTCACCTCGCTATCGGAGACATGCCCCCGGGTCTCTCTAGGCCAACATCTGCGAATGCATGGATTTAATGTCAAAACATACATAGTTAAAAAAATCATAACACTCATGAATATTAAAAATGAGTCTTACCCAAATATTCATCCCAATCCTCTCCCTCCGGGAGTGGGAGGTCTGGATCACTAGTAAAATATGTACCAGAGTAGGGCCAGTCCTCCACAACGATCAATTGTCAACGGAGCCAATAAAAAAACTCCGGTCTTTAGGACATCTGTTGACCGCCCCCTGCCCTTGGCATCAGAGCTGCCCATCGGGCCATCCATGGTTCCCTCATTGGTGGTGTTGGGACTATGACCTCCTGATGCTAAAAAATTGGTAGTCGTTCCAGGAAAAACGATACCAGGATAGACCCATAACCGAATTGCTTCAATTTGGTCTTCTTGCATTTTGTTAGCTGACGTTTCATGTTTATTGTCATGGCCTCTGCCCAGTTGTAGATGGTCGATGTCAAGCAGTCTACAACAAGAAGAAACTATGTCTTTGTTGCTTCTTTTGGTGCTTGCGATCCCACAGCTCGTGTGATGGTATGTAGCACTAATTTTAGTGCCAAGTCTGGGATAGTCCGGATATCGACTTTCCCACTTCTTGTTCCCTTCCGTGCCCCTCGACATACCCTGTCAATCACCATGGACATGCTCTCCATGCAAGATTGGGTGCCGGTTAGGATCAGTGCTGCTCCCCTCCACGATAATCACGTTATAAAGTAGACATCAGAAACATCAATCTCAAGTTTCTGATCTCGAAGGATGAAATTTTCCTGGTTCTCATCCCATATGCTGATCAAATACTGTAGAAGATCTGATTGAGCTTGGAGACACGGTGTCAAGAAGAACTTCTTCAGTCCACAGTCTCTGAGAGCTTCCATGCATCTCTCATTTTCCATGGCAAGCTCATCCTCTTCGCTATGTTCTCGTTCCTTCCATTCGATTGCCATTTTGCCACTTTCTACCTGCAAACATGTTCATATGGATAGTATTAGCCATTTTTGAAGCTTGGATTTGTAAAAAATTGGGTATTTAACTTGCATTTTTTTCACAAAAATGGTCTATGCGGTTGGCGCGCCCTATTTCAGAAAAATGGATGATTGGCGCGAGTCCGTGCCCGAAACCCGCGCCAACCGTCGTGCCATAATATTTGCATTTCCTCCCCCAGAAATTAAAATTGGAAGTTGCAGGCAGTAAAATATGACTTAAAATGAAGGGATAGATATTCGTACTTGGAACTGACGGATTTGATATTGGTTTGATGGATCATCCGCTATCGTCACCACAAGATCACACTGTAAAATGGATAACTATTGCTCCACAAGAGGTAAAAAGTGAAAAGTAATTATTTTTACCATTTTTGGCATTTTATAACTTTTCACAACCCTAACTAGGTGTTAAGACATGTTTTTCAATTATTTTATTATATTTCTTCGAGAAATGGGTTTTATACGTGTCTCTTGTGCAGCAACAGGTTTTTAGGCCATAGTGATGAAGTAACGAGTTAAATTTTATACTTTTTCGGACTCGGTAAAAACACAAAAAATTCACTACTGGAGTCATCTTTCAGCTCTTTTCTAACTCTCTAAAAATTGAAAAGATTGTTGAGACTCTTGTCATTTCGAACTCATTAAATGGCTGCGAAGCGATATCTACCCAGTATACCTTTACCCCTTTTTCGGGCTGGGATAGATTATTTACGAGAAAGGAATACCTTAGCCTATCGTGACTAAGAGGTTCTTTCAGATATTGTTTTCTACCTTTTCGGATTTGAGGGACTATTCACGAAAAGGGCCATGATGGAGTTTTCTTTTCTGCCTTCTTTTCAAACTCTCTAAACATGAAAACATGTCGAGTTCTCCCTTTGTTAGACTCATTAAAACCTGATAACATCGGACTTCGTCACCATGAAGTTATTCGAGTTCCTCCTTCCTAGGGCTCATAAAATGTACTAGGTTGGATTTGTCCTAAGGACAAACTTACAGCACAAGCATATGCTATCCCCTTCAATCTTGTTTTAAAAAATAATTGGGGTACTCGCCAGAAATGGTGGGGGAAAATGGAACCAAGTTTTAGTTATGTTGGCAGTATGTCACTCTTGAACATGGCACTTGTCTGTGTTCGTGTCGGGTTGGGGACATCTCATTTCATCACTTTTACATCCATGGGTTTGGGTAATCTCTTTTGACCTCTTGTCTGCTCTTTGCCACGTCAACATGGCCTCAGATCCTTTGATGTCAAATACTGCCAAATCCAGTGTCGTGTCGCTGATATGTTCAAGAGAAGTTTTGCCTCTGCAGTTTTCAACCTCCCTCTAATTCCTTGTTGGTCCTGATTCACTATAATCATATTCCTCTGTCTCGTGTTGATGATGTGGGAAAAATTATGGCCCACCTTGGATCAGGTCACTTCCTATCGACTTCAGCTCATTATCCAGGAATTTTATCTAGAGACTCCCTTCTGGTACCTTGGAGCCTGCATGCCTCAATGGCAGGTTCTTCTCATTCGACGCAAGGTCCACCTCATTGGCCTTCAATTGAGTGATTTTGCGGGTGTTCAATGCCAGATTATTTTTCACATTTAGTGGATTGTACCGGTTGTACCTTGAGAGCCATTGTCATTATTGGTGGTTTCTCTCGTGCCTGTTAACAACTTTCAGCATTGGCTGGTAATTAGGTGATTTTCTTGCATGTTCGAATTCAGCTCATATATTTGCATGCTTGAATTTGTACTTGTTCGGGTCGAGATGGAGCGCAAGACCCTAGTTTTTGTCTGATAAAATCCAGGATGTAGATTTTTGATTGGATGGCCACGACCATACCTGAGTCTATTTGTTGATCCTTACTACTAGATGGCTACGTCCATACCTCAGATCTCAGTTTTTATGTACTCTATTATGGATGGCTGTGCCCATACCACATGTTCATGTATCAGAGATATCAGTTGTATTTGTAATTGCAGGTCTTTTGATAGCAGTGTTTCATTCAAATGCGTTCTCGTAAAGCATTTTTCCCCTCCCTCTCCCTCGGACCTCATGCTTTAGGGGGCATTTGTTACACAACATTTTTTCACTGTCCCTGCAATCCCCATCTCGCCCATTGGAGGGTCATTTCCGTGATCAATAAGTAGTTGCATGCCTTACAAAGACCATCATTTTATCCCTTTACATGAGAGTAATATTCCTTCTGTTGACAATTCCCTGAGCAGAGACTCAAAAAACCTTGCTTTTTCCTTTGCATGAGTAGTCAGTTATGCCCTCACGCTGAAGAGGAAGATTAACACTGGGGCCCGTGCCACCTGGTGCTCTGTCTCAGTTAGCCACATGCGCCGAGCTGTTTATGGAATGTTTTTAAAAAATAGAGGTGGAGATCCCACTCCAACAACCTCGAGGATGAGTCATTGGGAGTGGTTGAACTGAATAAACCACAAAATCCCTCCTTTAGTTTATGGTTTCCACCCCTTATGGGAACTCCCTAAAGGATAGGCCTCCCTCCCACTTTGTAGGGATCCTAACCTCCTCCTTTTCCTCTATAAAAAGAAGCTATCTCTCTTTGCATAAGCTAGCTGAACATGGAGAATTAAACATAGTATAGATGAACTATTGAAGAGATAGAATAATAAGGAATTATGTTGAGAGAGCTGAGTCGATGCCTTCTGAGAGAGCTTGAGTCCATGCCTTCGACCTGTCCGAATTCCTTGACGAGCATCTGAGACGCGCTTCGGCTGAACCCCGCTGGAGGAGACTGCGACATCAAAGCATTGGTTGTAACTCTTCCTTCTATCAATACATATGCGTGACTATTGTTTGGTTCCCATTTTGTATTATGTTATATGTTTAATGCAATATGCTTATACCTCTTTGAATGGCTAGTAGTTACGAGTGAAATTATTATGTCGTATGCTGTTCTTGTTTGCTATTCTATGTGCAAAGTATCTGAGCATGACTACGAAAGGATTGCGATTTTCCAAGGCAGGAGCGAGAGGCCACCACCACTATAGAAATGACAACAACGTTGGACTCCAGGTAGGTTGATCTACTGTGTCCTCTTTTCATTCAGTAATTAGGAATCAACACTCTAGTATGTCTCTTTGTTTCTAGACCCACTCTAGGGCTAGAGGGATCGTCTCTGTCCGCAAAGAGGATTTACCTGTTTAACACTATCCCTCAAAATATTCTGCGCAGTTGGTTTACTTGCTGTTGTAGTATTATAAAAACTCCCCATTATCTAAGTAAAATAGATTAGAAAGGATAATGGAGACCCTTTAAATTTTTTAGGTTAATGTTTGTTTTAGAAATAAAACTTAAAGATAGGTTTTCTATTATATTAAGCTTTATAAAATAAATAAAAACACCTAAAAAGGAACCTGTTAGGCCCCCTATAAATTTTTGACAAGAAAACAGGGGGCTAAGTTGTTTTCTGAGCTTTCAGGGAATGCATTTCCCCTAAAAACACATCATCCTTGAAACCTCTTTATGCCCTCTGCCCATTGATCTCTCCTCTGCTGATTTCCACCATAAGCTTCTCTGAATTGGAAAAAATGGTGCTCAAAAAAGTCTTCATTTGCCCCTTGTACCCTTGCAAATCACCCCATTTTAACCCATGTTTTCCCCTCTAATCCCCTTTAAACCCTCCATGCAACCCCTGTTTGGTCTAATGCTCCTTTTCCCATCTATCGTTACCTTCCCCTAGCCTTGAATCTCACTAAAAATGGGCCAAAAAACCATGTTTTCCATACATCTGGATCCTAGCCCCTTTCAGCCAAGCCCCCTGTATCTTTTTCCTCCACGTGACCCAGCGCCATGACTAGCTAGATCTTTACTAGACTTCAAGAAACAATTTTATGGCCAAATTGTGAGTTGTTAAAGTTTTATGAAGTTAACTTAGCCTTTGGTTAATCTTCACTGTTTTTTCCCTCATAAGTCCTAAAAAATCTGTTGTTTTCCTGAAGAAAAAGATTGCTGCAAGAACCCATTTTTCCCTTCATTTTACCCCCCCTTCCATTCATTAATAACACCATATTTATCCCCTTTTTCTTCATAAATTTCCTCCATTTCCCTCATTTTCCTTCATTCCCTTCATAAATTCCCTTTGATAAGGTTTAAAACTCCTTTTTTAACCTTATCGGAACTCTGAAAATCCTCAAAAATCCTTCAAAAATCCTAAAAAACAGTCTTTTTTGCACTAAAGCCTTAAGCCCCTTTGGCCTTAGCCCCAGCTCCTTTTTTCCGCAATAAAACCGAAGCTATAACCCGCAGTTAAGCCCCTATCGCGCAATCGCTATCGGGGTTTTCTATTTTCCTTAGTACCTTTTATTTTTAAAAACTCTGATTGCAATAGGCCCTTTTCTTTTAAAAAACCCCGATCCCTTCGCCTTCTTCACAAAACCATAGCCCCGCAACCGAGCGCTAAAAGCACTAAAAAACCTTTATCCGTGCCTTTTTTCCTTTGTATTTTATAAAAGCCAACCTTTCCATTTTGTTTTAATAAAACCCGACGGTTTGAATTTACAACAAATATTGACCGTCGATCTAAACCGATCAACGATCATCACAAGTTCGCATCGGTTCCTCCCCTTTTCAATATGTCCTTCAAAAAAATTTCCGATGCGATAAAACCTCAGTCATCGATCATCCCTCCGATCCAACGGTCAATACACAATCGCATCGCAATCTTCCCTTTGTTCTTTCTCTTTTCCTCCTCCGATGCCATTCTTCCCAATTAAATCTTAGTGGTCAAAACCACAAGAACCGATGGCTAAGATCTTGTCGCAACTCCGCCCATAATTCTTCGCCTTTGTCCCTCTGATTAACTCTCAACCGTCGATTTGACTCCCAGATCTGACGGTCAATATGTAATCGCATCGCAAATTCCCTTTGTGTCTTCCCCTTTCCTCCTCCGATTTGCGATCCTGCGATCAAATCTGGGCCATCCATTCCAAAAATCTAACGGTCCAGATCAAGCCCGACCTTTCTTTGTTATCCCACAAAGCTCGACAGTTTAAACTCTTCGGTAAAGATCCACCGTTGATCTTTGTAGATCAATGGTCCACGTTTCTCCCGCTTTCAAACCCATCCCTTCTTCATTTTCTCCCCATCGATAGATCTTCGTCGTTCATTCCTAAGATCTAACAGTCTAGATTTAAACCGCCCTTGACCCTGCCCACATTTTTTCCTCGCACATCTTACCCCATCGCGCTCTAATTCCCACCGTCAGATTTTTGGGAAAAATACTGAGAGGGGGGGGTGAATCAGTATTTAGGGCTGAACAATTTTTCTTTCCTTTCCTTTAAAAAACCATATGTTACAGTACTGCATTTAACATGTATGTCCAGATATCTTATTATGTCTTTACTTAGAGAATTGCATTAGATAAGCATTAAGCATGAATAGAAATAATAGAACAAACCATTAACCATGAACAACACATATGGACACCAGGATTTAAGGTGGAAACCCAATTCGGGAGAAAACCATCGCTGTTGTAATCTTAGTCTTCAATATTTTATTATAGAGAAAACATTTTACAATATATGCTGGTGCAGACTCATACCAGCACGCAGGCACCCACCTACAGAAGGCTACAACCTTCTCTCGTTTACCATCCATTCCTGGAAGGGAGCTTCAACCCCCTAAACATAACACCAGTTTCTACTGGCAGAAAACTTCTACTTCCAAAATGAAGGCTTCAACCCTCAGACTCACCGGATTCATATGTTTTCTTCAGCAGTCATGCGCTAGCTCTTCATCGTTTCTTCGTCCGTCATTCAAGACCAGAGGTTCATTCAGATTTTTTTGTTAAGAACAGAGTTTGCCCATCCAGACATTCCTTCAAGAGCTTCATTCATTCATCACCTTATGCATGCACATGTTCTTCATAATTGTGTTAGTCGATCTGATCATCATATTTACAGGTGCACCATCGATTCAGATATATCAAGGGTTTATTCGTACAAATATCTCCAAAGGAGATTCATTTTATTATCAACCCTCTCACACCCCTTCTTCATAATTCTCATCACTTTATATAGATGTCACCTTTAGTAAAACCATGAGTCAAAACCACGAACCGCTAATGATATTCCTGGACGGGGTCATAATAGATAATCATACAAAATTGCTTTTACAACACGAAACGACCCAAAAAGGAACTTTATCTCCGCCATATAAATTTATGATCAATAAATCATTTACAATGGATTGGCATGGTCATAATCTTTAAAAACTTAGCTCCGGCCCCCCACCTATATGGTTAACAAGCCAATCAAATTCCCTCTCCGTACGCTGGATAATCCTTCGTGCATCTTCATCAAGCGAACACCGTCCGATGACCTCTTCCTAGATCAACGGTGCTCATTAATTTCACTGGACATCTGTGGTCGAACAATAACGCGCGATGGCACGTAGTGACAGGCGGTTTTGTATAGTCATACAGGGATGCGTGTTACCCGATAAATGGAATCGCCACCCAACCGGAAATTACCGCTTATCTCCAAAAGGCGGTGCGAAATGGGAAAACCGGCTTCATAAAACCCGCACGTGATTCCTTTCCTTTGCTTAGTGCCGCTGACTTAGCAATAAAATATATTCATATAACCTTTCGGTTATTTTAAAACTTTACACTGCCTCCATAACATTACTTTTAATCAAATTTCAATGAACTTTTAACCCGGACTTCAATCTTCAACCAAACGAGATTTAATTCTTTAACCCCGGGCCCACATCGTAGTCAGAGCACTTGAATGTGCGATATTGCGATCGTGCGATGGCGCGATGATCGCACGTCACAAACAACGGAACTTGCGATGGCGGAAATAACAAATGTGCGATATTGCGATAATCGCATATCGCAACAATCAACAAACTCTGGCTTGGGCGGAGGGTGGTGCATTGCGATGTTGCGATGTGGTGCGACGAGCGCGACGATGCGCACATCACGAATATCACATCAGCAAAGACATTTAAACTTCCACAAAACTTGAGTCTTGGGTTGCGCTAAGGTGGTGGGGACCACTTGGTCTTTCCTTTTAGAAACATAAAGGACCTCTTGTTGTTTCGTCAATTTCCTTCATACATGGTTGTTGAGGGCTTGGCCTTGAAATAGTACACAAATAAACTCTCGCTCCTGCGCAATCGGAACCACGAATGTCTTCGTTCATATGTTTCGTAAAAACATTGTTTAACCCAAAAAAGTCATATTCTCCTGCAATACTTGGTGGGCCATCTGTGATTAATTCATCCTTACATTTTCCCCATCCTTCTTGAATGCGTGTTGTTGTTTAAAACTCTTTGTTGTGCCTTTGATCTCTTTTCCTTTGCCATATCCTTTGCCATCAATGAAAATATTCCAACAATCTCCCCCTTTGGCATTGATGGCAATAACACGCTTCCTTTGATGACCTGATAGACACCCTTTGTTGCGTTTCCTCCACCTTTTACATCAATGGCAAAGATTTTGATCAAGAACCGTTGAACCGACAGTCCCATGCTCCCCCTCAGATCATGCTACATGTTCAAACATAATATGACCAACAATTCATCCTTTATAGCTTGACCACGACCTTTGTGGTTTCATGGAGGGCGGAAGCGAAGGCACCGAGTTGCTGAAAGATACAGGTAGCTAACATTTGTACACACAGTTCCTTTTTCTCCCAAAATTTGAGATTCTGGATTATTATTTTGAACATATCTAGATGGAGCCTTTTCAGACAGCTCCTCTTTAGGTTCTTCACTGGGTGCACTGTTTGTATCATTATTGTTTGATGTATAAGGATATGTTTCCTCATCATCTTCATCTATTGTTTGCTTTTCTTCTTTTGGGGCTGCAGGAGACTCATCAATAACAACATCGATACATTCAACAATCTTTCGAAGTCTTTTATTGTAACATTTATATGCCTTACTCCTAGAGGAGTAACCAAGAAGTATTCCCTCATCAGCTCTAGCTTCAAACTTGGCAAGTTTTTCATCATTATTCTTGATAAAGCATTTGCTCCCAAAAATTCTAAAATGCTTTATAGTGGGAGGATTACCATTCCAAAGTTCATATGGAGTTTTATCACTATTTACACGAACATGTGCTTTGCTGAGAATGTTTGCTGTGGTATGTGCTACTTCTCCCCAAAATGTGTCAGGTGTTCCGGAATCATCAAGCATAGCTCTAGCCATTTGTTGAATTGTTTTGTTCATTCTCTCTGCAACACTATTCTGTTGTGGAGTGCCAGCTATAGACAACTGTCTTTTTATGCCGTGTTGTTCACAGAATTCAAGAAATTATTTGGATGTATATTCTCCTTCTCGATCAGATCTAAGACACTTGATTTTTAATTCTAATTCATTCTCCACTAGTGCTTTGAAAATCTGAATTTCTCAAATGCTTCATCTTTGTGTTTGTGACCCAATCCAACACATTCTGAAGAAATCATCAATGAATAAGATAGAAGTGTTGTTCCTGGGTGACTTTTTCCTCATAGGTCCACATATGTCGGTGTGAATGAGTTCAAGAGGCTTACTTGATGATCCTTCCTTGGCATTAAATTGTACTCTAGTTTTCTTACCAAATTGGCAAGATTTGCATATGATATTTTCAGGTAGAGTAATATTGGGAAGATCACGAAAAGCTTTAAGTCTACTTGATTTGTTGATTTGAGAGAAGCTCAGATGCCCCAACCTTCTATGCCATAGCCAATTTTCTAAATATTTACTCAAGTAACATTGTTATTTGTAGTTTTTTAATACATACAGGTTTCTTGGAGTTCTTTTTCCTTTTATAATTATTTTACCTGTATGAAGATCACGTACCACACATTATTTTGCACTAAAGACAACTTCGGTTCCTTGATCACACATTTGACTTACACTTAACAAGTTATGTTTTAATCCATCCACATACACGACTTCATTAGCTTTCACCTTTTCTTTTATAAAAACAGACCCTTTCCCCTTAATGACCGCAGGAGTATCATTTCCAAATCTAACATTCTTTTCTTTTTCTAGAGCACTATATGCAAGAAGTTTGTTTTTGTCACCTGTCATGTTTCTTGAGCATCATATCAATGTGCCATTGGTTTTCTTCATCTTCTGTAAATAACGCTATGCCACAATTTTCAACCTGTAATTCCTTCTTTTTCCATACTTTGGAGCTTGAAGGAACATGTTCTTTTGGCTAAACTTTGCTCCTGCATTCAGATTCTTCATGACCAAAGTTATTGCAATAAGTGCATTCAACTTCATTTTGAAGAGGAGAAAAGTTGTTATAAGTATTCTTCTTTGCTTCAATATCAATCCTTTTCTTTCTTTCTTCTCTTGTCATAATATTTTTATATTCTACACATTGAACAACTTTATGACCAAAATTGTGACATGAGAAACATTGTCCATTAAAGAAGAAATTTCTGTGATCATAAGATCTTCTATATGAATTTATTTTTTGATTGGTGTTTCTTTGAAAGAAATTCCTGTTAGTGTTCCTTGAATTGAAATGATCATGCTTTACCTGTAAAGATTCTTTATTTCCTTGCTGAGTGGCAGCATGTTGTAAACCAGCTATAACTGCTTTTAGATAATTTGGTGCTAAAGCCTGAGAACATTCTACAATATATCCAAGACCTATCTTTATAAGAGGAGAACTTTGTACCTTGATAATATCATCTAAGGTTTCAGGCCCTTTAGCAAATCTAAGATTCAGAGTCTTTATTTTATCAAGTTCTTTTCTTAGATCTACTACTTCACACTCTAATTTCTCATTGTGTTTCTCTTTATCTTCAAGCTTATTTTTCAGAGTTTCTATGATTATTTTGCTCTCCTCTAAGCAAATTTTGAGTTTATTGTTTTCATTAAGAAAATCACTGTCTTCTAGAGCATCCACAAAGGTATCCTTTTCTTCTCTAGATTCGTTTTCAAATGCCATGAGAAGTCTAAGATTTTGTTCACATTCTTCCTCACTATCAGATAATCCATCACTGTCTTCATGAGTATAATAACTCTTTCTAGTGCTAAAATGATTCTTATTCCTTTTTGCTATTTCCTTCCCCTTTTTATGTGTTTCTTTATAAGGACACTTAGCAGTGTAATGACCAACTCTTCCACAAGCAAAATATTTGAAAGGAAGCTTACCTCTAAACCGTCCTGTGCCATGTTGAAGTTTCTTTACAAAGTTTATCTCATCTTCTTCTGAGATATATCCTGATCCTTCTGTTTTTTGTACTTCCTTCCCTTTTGTAGAGGTTCTAAAGACTGCTTCTTTGACTTCAGCTGGTCCTCCTCTTCTCATTTCATATGCAGTTAGAATGCCATGATGTTGCACCACAGTGAGATTTTGAAGATCCTACTTTTCTTCAAGAGCTGAAACTTTTGACTCAAATTTTGTTGTTAGAGATCTTAAAATTTTCTCAACCAAAGTAGATTCGGTTATTGTCTCTCCCAGGTTTCTCATGCGATTTACAATATCATCAAGACGTAGAAAGAAATTTGCAATGCTTTCTTCATTAAGCATTTTTAGATTCTCATATTGAATTCTGAGAGTTTGAAGTTTAGCGCTTTTTACCTTTGCATCACCTTCATAGCTTAGAATGATTTTGTCCCATATTACCTTAGCTGTATTCAGCTGGATGACTTTGACAAATTAGGATTCGGTTAGACTTCCTAATAGAGCATTGTTGCCTTTGCATTTGTTTCATAATTAAATATTTACTGTTGGATGTTGTTGGTGCGCACAACATTGAATATTGATATCCTTGTTCAAAAATCGCCCATACCTAACAACCTACCCCATCGATGAAGATTCAATCTCATCCTTGTTTTCCAAAAGATTAAGTTGTTAAAGTTGAAGAGTGGAGGCCTAATAGAAGTTGTTCCATCTTGATTTCTCATCTTGATTGATCTTCCTTCTAGCGGCTAAGATTTTCAGAAGGACCTGCTCTGATACCAATTGTTGGGAAAAATACTGAGAGGGGGGGGGGGGGGGGTGAATCAGTATTTAAGGCTGAACAATTTTTCTTTCCTTTCTCAAAAAAACCATATGTTACAGTATTGCATCCAACATGTATGTCCAGATATCTTATTATGTCTTTACTTAGAGAATAGCATCAGATAAGCATTAAGCATGAACAGAAATAATAGAACAAACCATTAACCATGAACAACACATATGGACACCAGGATTTAGAATTTAGAGGCAATTTTGGGGAGAATTCCACCAACTGCTTTGTAATCTTAGTCTTCAATATTTTATTATAGAGAAAAACTTGTAAAATATATGTTGGTGCAGACTCATACCAGCACACAGGCACCAACCTGCAGAAGGCTACAACCTTCTCTCGTTTACCAGCCTTTCCTGGAAGGGAACTTCAACCCCCTAAACATAACACCAGTTTCTACTGGCAGAAAATTTCTACTTCCAAAATGAAGGCTTCAACCCTCAGACTCACCGGATTCATATGTTTTCTTCAGCAATCATGCGCTAGCTCTTCATCATTTCTTCGTCCGTCGTTCAAGACCAGAGGTTCATTCAGATTCTTTTGTTAAGAACATAGTTTTCCCAACCAGACATTCCTTCAAGAGCTTCATTCATTCATCACCCTTGCACATGTTCTTCATAATTGCGTTAGTCGATCTGATCATCATATTTATAGGTGCACCATTGATTCAGATATATCAAGGGTTTATTCATACAGATATCTCCAAAGGAGATTCATTTTCTTATCAACCCTTT
Source organism: Pinus albicaulis (assembly GCA_034641835.2). Lineage (NCBI taxonomy): Eukaryota > Viridiplantae > Streptophyta > Pinopsida > Pinales > Pinaceae > Pinus > Pinus albicaulis. The sequence goes on from CM076580.1 coordinate 1,790,362,600, forward strand.
TTTTCACATGCTACTTCTTCATAATTGTCATCACTTTATATAGATGTCGCCTTTAGTAAAACCATGAGTCAAAACCACGAACCGCTAATGGTATTCCTGGACAGGGTCACAATAGATAATTGGGTCCAACAATCTACTATAGTCATGACCTCCCCAAAACATATGAAATTGATTTTACAACACGAAACGACCCAAAAAGGAACTTTATCTCCGCCATATAAATTTATGATTAATAAATCATTTACAATTGATTGGCGTTGTCATAATCTTTAAAAACTTAGCTCCAGCCCCCCACCTATATGGTTAACAAGACAATCAAATTCCCTCTCCGTACGTTGGATAATCCTTCATGCATCTTCATCAAGCGAACACCGTCCGATGACCCGTTCCCAGATCAACGGTGCTCATTAATTTCGCTGGACATCTGTGGTTGAACAATAATGCGCGATGGCGCGTAGTGACAGGCGGTTTTGTAGAGTCATACAGGGATGCGTGTTACCCGATCAATGGAATCGCCGCCCAACCGGAAATTACCGCTTATCCCCAAAAGGCGGTGCGAAATGGGAAAACCGGCTTCATAAAACCCGCACGTGATTCCTTTCCTTCACTTAGTGCCGCTGACTCAGCAATAAAATATATTCATATAACCTTTTGGTTATTTTAAAACTTTACACTGCCTCCGTAACATTACTTTTAATCAAATTTCAATGAACTTTTAACCCATACTTCAATCTTCAAACAAATGGGATTTCATTCTTTGACCCCGGGCCCACATCGTAGTCAGAACACTTGAATGTGCGATATTGCGATTGTGCGATGGCGCGATGATCGCACGTCGCAAACAACAGAACTTGCGATGGCGGAAATAACAAATGTGCGATATTGTGATAATCGCATATCGCAACAATCAACAAACTCTGGCTTGGGCGGAGGGTGATTTTGCGACATTGCGATGTTGCGATGGTGTGATGGTGCGATGATCACACATCACAAATATCCACATCAACAAGACATTTAAACTTCAAAACTTGCGATCTTGCGATTTGCGCTAAGGTGGTGGGGACCACTTAATCTTTCCTTTTCAGAAACATAAAGGACCTCTGCTGTTTTAATCAATTTCCTTCATACTTGGTTGTTGAGGGCTTAAACGTCCGAAATGACTGTTTTTAAATAAACTCTGCTCCTCCATAGTCTGGAACTACGAATGTCTTCATTCCCATATGGCAATGGCCCTTTGAAATTAATTCTCCTGCAATACTTGGGCGCGGCCCATCAAAATTAAATTCATCCTTACATTTTTCCCATCCTTCTTGAATGCGTGTTGTTGTACACCAGAACTCTGCTGCGCCTTTGATCTCTTTTGTTTGCCATATCCTTTGCCATCAATGACAATATTCCAACTGTCGGATCTCTCTGCCTTTCATCCGATGGCTAAAACTCCATATCGTGTGATTTCGAGCCTGAAAGTTATTGCCAAAACATTACGTGATATGGGCGGTTTTAAAAGGACACATGTCAATCGCAGACCCATATCGCCTTGTTTTGGAAAAATTCTAAAACCACTTTGGAGCAGTGTGAAACCAGTGGTTTTTTCAGCTGAACCCACCTTTCCCCACCGCATTAACTTTTTCACCTTTTAATCTCTGTTGTCCATTGTTTCCATCCAACAGCTCTAATTATGTTTTACCTCCAAGTCTTCACACTTTGATTTTTCTCCGCGAACAAGTCACCAATCCTTCTCCACCATCGATCTCTAAAGATCGACGGTTTTGATTAAATCCTTTCCCCCATTCATTTGCCCATGATCCAAACCCCCAAGCACTTCCTTCAGGGAATCCCGACCGTTTATCATCCTAGATTAACGAATCTTATTCTCTCTACGACCCAAAATTTCATTTAGCCCCATTTTTTTCTTCCACAAAGACTTTTTCCCTTTTTCCTATGTTTTCCTCCTTTCCGCTATAACTTTTCCCCTCCGCATTATAAAAATCCTGATTGATCTCAGCAGTTGATCAACCCAGATCAACGACGCAGACTTAATCTTACCCCCATACATCCAACCGCCTCCCCTTTTCACCCCCGGCCAGAAATCACCTCACCATTGGATGTTTTTTCATCCATTAGCCTGATAAACCTATGTCCCGACGACCTTATCCTATTCCTTCACGGATTTTTCTTAACTTTTGTGTTTTGCGAGTTTTAAAGGTTTTCCTTGTTTTAAAAAGAAACGAGAGGGCCGGGGATGACGATCCCGGGGATGAGTTTCCCATCAAAGTCGATACCCAGCAGAGTTTCACATCATGATCTGCTCAAAATTGCCTCGCGAGAACGCATTAACGTTATAAAACCCTGCGTTACTGTGAGGAACAACAAAAACAGGCAAACACCACGGACGGTATCGGTTTGACGACGCAAAATCAAAGCAGAAATGAAGAATTAAAGGTTTAAACACGATTTTGAAGGATTAAGGCATAAATTAAACTATCAAAAGTCTAATCCACACAGTTAAAGACATTATGAAGACCCGAAGACATAGATTAAGCCTGATCAGACCTAAAACACAAATATAAAGTAAATTAAAGGTGTTCTAGAGAAAGACAAAGCAATCTATCAGTCCGAGAAGCCTCCACTGCCACATCAGAGGCTAATTGAATCCTCTCCAACTACCAAAAGCCACCTGCAGTCTCAAAGCAATAAAAAAAGGCAGAACAAAAGATATTTGCCTAAAGATAGCTGAACAATTATTTCAAATCAAAGGAACTTAATACAACTGTCAGCAAAGTTATTACAAAGATAAGAAAGAGCTTTAAAGTCAACAATTTCTCCCAAGTAGCCTAAAAACTTAATGAAAACCAATTAATACAGAGGAAATATCAGAAAAATTCTCCATTGAGCCCCTCAAAGGCCGAGAAGCATTAACTCGTATTAATTGATTCAAGAGATCTTTTCTCTCATCCCACCTCCTCATTTATTCTATAAATACTTCTGTAGAAGATGAGATAAAGGTTGGTCTCTGAATATCTGATGCCTGTAAATAGTTTTCTGAAGCTGCTGTAAGCTTTGTTTCTAATTTAAGATACCTAAGTTGAGATGAGAAGTTTGAAGCTGTAGAGACCCACTAGACTTGGTGATTGTAATTGGTTTGAGTCATTCAAATATAAGCTGATTTATGGGATCTTGGTCTATGTCAACGATGATGTGTTTCTTATTGTAAATTGTTATTTTCTTTGTTTTCATTCTGTCCATTTTCTCTTATAAAGAACAACAAATATAGAGCTAGGATTTACTATCACAAGTACCCTACTCTCACTGATAATCTTTATCTTTATGTTTTCCTCCATCTGTGTATTTAGGAATGATTTAACATAGTCCAAGTAGTTAGGAATGATGTCGTTCCCTCGTCCTACTGTCTAAACTTTAAACATTTTTCTTGAAGGTTATTTTCAGTTTATGCTAAGTAGAGTTGAACTAGGGAAGTCTATGGTTAGCCTTGTCCTCTAGTTTTACCTCCAAAAGTTGTCTAAAAGTTTCCCTAAGAGTATGTTGAAAGCAGGATAGGTTAAAAGTCCTTACTTGATCTTAGACTACTTTTATTGTTTATCTTAAATGTTTTTCCTTTGAATATGCTGAAAGCAGGATAGGTTCAAAGTCCTTACTTGATCTTAAGCTATTCTATTTGTGTCTTGATCTTAAGCCTCACGCTTATCCTTCTCTGCAATTTCTGCTCATTAAAATCTGCATTTTCAAGAGCTGCTGGAATACTGTTTAAAGAGGGTTTCTGAAAGAAAAAAAATCCTAAGTCTTTCATTGAAAAATCTCTGCAAGTTTCTGGATTTTTACTGCTAAAATGTTCTGGAAAATTCTGCATTTTTAAAGTCCATTTTCCTGTCGTTGGGCTACTGGAAAAATTTTGAAGTTTTATTGGCAATCTCTGCAAATTTTTCTATGGTGTATTACTACTTGAAATCCTGCATTTCAGACGAAATTTCCTGCTGCTGCTTCAAAGTCTGGAGTCTTAGTTTTTCTCATCTGTTGCTGGAAGAAAATCTACATTTTCTGTTCTTCTCTGCTATTTAAAATTAAAAAAAAATTAAAAACAAAAATAAAAACAAAAAAAAAATATTTTACTATTCTTGGCCTTTCGGCCTTCCCCTTCTCATCCTACACTCTACCCTTCACAACTCAAAGTCCGTCTAGACTACAGCTCTCTGCACCCTACGCCTGTCCCTCCTTCCACTCGCTCTAACCCTCGCTCTAGCCCTCGCTCAGCTGTACGAGCGCTCTCACATATATCTCCACCCCCCTCACTCTGAAAAACTCCCTACTCATCTACCCCCATATACCCTACGCATACTGTAATATACTCTCATTGTCAAACATCACAACTTGACCACACAACAGTGCGCCCCCTCATAGAAAATGCTCCCCTACACTATTCCTCTTCTCACATCTCCGCCTACCCACCCCCTCACGCCCTCGCTCTACGGCGGAACACTCACGATGGTTGTTACACTTTGAACGCTGGGATACTATTTATATTGAGAAGAAATTTAGGGTTTCTATTGGCAAAGATTTAAGGTTTTTTAGTGAAAATTTGCGAGTTTTTCATTGAAAAATCACTTTCATTGCGGGTTTTTTCTTTAAAATTTTAAGAAAAAGTCTGCAATCTCATTCTGCTACTTTGATAAAAATTAATTTTTCGGCAAGGTCTACAAGATTATGCTATACATTTGAAGAAAAAAAATTCTGCTCCTGCTCTCTGCTGTTATAAAATAATAATAATAATAATAATAAATTAAAAATAAATAAATAAATAAATAATAATAATAATAATAATTCTGAATTTTTGGCCTTTCGGCCCCCCTCTCGACCTGCATCTATCCTAAACTTACCCACGCATCTGCTACAACGCTCTACACCTATCGCTCACCTCACTCTCCCCACGGCAAACCCCGTCCACCCTTCTATCCGGGCCTACACCCCAACGCTTCACTCCTTGCGGCCTCACCCCGCCCTCACTCTACAACGCTTTCTACCCTGCCACCCAGTCTACGAGGCCCCCGCCTTGTTCGAAACCTCACAATCCGCTCACCCTAAATCACATTTCCCTCTTCCCTTACGGCTCCAACGCCACTCCTACCCAGCACCTTCTTCATACCACTCTTCCATATATAAATACCGCTCCATATATAAATTCCGCCTTTTTTTAAATCAATTTTTATATTTTAAATACCGCTTTCCCATTTTAAATAAATCTCCCTCCCAATTTTACAATTCAATTTTAAATTTTCTTTTAATTCCCCTCCCCATATTTCGATTTTTAAATTTTTAAAAAATCTTTCCCTCCTCCTATTAATTACTCTCCCTTTTTAATTAATCTTCTTCCCTTTTTTAATTTATTCCCCTCCATTAATAAACCCCCACCCCCCCACCATATAGTTTCCCATCCCATCTTAATATTTCCCTTTCCCTTTTTAACTTATTCCCATTTTTTTAATTAATTTTTAATTAATTAAAAAAAAAAAAACAACAGAGAGAGAGAGAGAGGAAAGAGAGAATATGAACAATAGAAAAATGGAAAATGGCATATGAGGAGCAGATGGATTGAATACATTGCAGATTTACATTTTATGATTTGTGGCATATATAAGAGGGCGATTTTCTGAAGAATTTTACATGAGAAGACAAGTTTGCCATCATTGCAAAACAGCTCTTTGAAGGAAAATTCAGCTGCCATAAAAAGATTCTTGCATAAGTGTTTTCAGCTACACATTTACAAATATTTTGCAGAGATATGTATTGAGCTGACATTGTATTTTGAGTGGAATTTGTAGCTCATTCATAGTTGGAATCAGTGTACTTGAGTTATTGAAAAATTGTTGATTGTCCTCCATCATTTGAGGAGCACACTTTGTACTTTGAGATTTCCATAGTTGGAAATTCTTTGCAGTCATTTGTATTTGTTGAATCACATTGTAAATGGGTGCATTTTCGGTTGAAGCCGACACCCTTTCATTTTTTGAGGCTAAGTTGTTGAAAATTCCTAAAATCAATGAGGCATTAGAGTTGTTGAAAAACCTCATTCATTCAAATGTTGATGATATGATAAAAATGAGCAAGGATGCTCTTTGTAACATTCAAAGTTGTTTGCAAAATGCACAAGAAAAGATTGAGTTTTTACAGTTGGAAACTCAGCTTCAACAAGACGAACTTCAGCAAAAGAGTCACCATTCTGAACCTGTTTCTGTTCAGAAGATTGTGAAGGACTCTCATCAAAAGAAAGAAGATAAAGTTGTAGTTGATTCCCATTCAGTTCATTGTACTAGAGCAGATGTACATGCAGATGCAGTAGTTCAACTTGCACTTCCTAAGCCCATCATCAGACCTTGGGAAGAGCTTGTCCACAACAAGCACAGAACTGGTCTTGGATATGACAAGGATGTGTCCTTTCATATTCCAGACTACACCAAGCCCATCATATTTCAGAGTGCTGGATTCCTGTATGACAGTTCACCGCGAAATTGTTCCATATCTGCTCCACAACAACAATCACGGATTGTAAAATGCCAACAACGTGATCGAGTTGGCCACATGAAGATCATTGAAGATCAACTGTTTTAATCTTCATCCATGCGAAGCACTATGGTCGGCACACTCATTCTTCGGACGGATGCTTCAGAAACGCCTCTGTAGAACCAAGATTCATCTTGGATGGATCGCTTGTGATGGGCATCGACCAAGAAGATGTTTAAGTCGCATGTGAGGGTATGTTCACGGATATTGAGCAAACTTGCAGTTGAGTTTTCGCCATCATCTCACCTTGTCCCTGACAGGGGGGAAAATGGTGGTCATGTGCAAGCTTCGACGACAGATCAAGCGAGCCTGAGCCACAATCTCTCATTCCATGTTCAGAGTTGTAGCCAGCAGTTCAAGCGAGCCTGAGCCACAATTCGTCATTCCGGATTCAGAGATGTAGCCAGAGACACGGATGCCCATGAGCATGCCTTCGGTTCGTGGACAACCTTAAACCACCATCTTTGGTTGGTGGATAACCTAAAACCATCACACATACCCCTTCGGATTAAGGGGGGATCTTGGAACACCTAATCCTACATGGGTAGGTGTGGAATGCGAAAAGTCACAATGGAGTCTTGCCGGCTTTAGTTGATTCAGGGAAGCCACTTAAAACGTATAGGGATTTTAGTAATCTTAAAACCACCACAGGTCGTAGACCTCCCTTCTTTTAGGTCGAAGGTCTCCCTTTTTATATGAGGGACAATTCCTCTAGCAGAAGCCTTCATCTTCTTGCCAGTTTTGGAAGAGTTCCGGGAACTGCAACAAGTTTTGTGTTCCAGTGTTTGTGGTTATCCTAAAACCACCTCTTTTTTCCAACATTTCAGAGAGTTGATTCAGCCCAAGTGCTGCCATGTATACTTTGCAGATTTGTATTACAACTCTTTTCTTGGACTCACACATACCCCTTCGGATTAAGGGGGGATGTTGGAACACCTAATCCTACATGGGTAGGTGTGGAATACGAAAAGTCACAATGGAGTCCAAGTGACCTTGGAATACGAAACCAAGAGTCACACCATTGTATTATAAATGTACATCATGTATAATGGAAAAAATAAGAAAGCCTCACGCTTATCCTTCATTGTGTTGAGTCTCTTGTGTGTGTGTGTGTTTTTCTTCCTCATACACCATGTGTGTGCTTAACATGGTGTTTAACATGTTTTCTATTAAAAGTGCATCGAAATCAGGCTAGTTTCAAAGTACTTAACTGATCTTAGATAAATTTTATGTCTTTCTTAAGTGCATGCCAAAAGCAGAATAGTTTCAAAGTACTTACTTGATCTTAGGCTGCTCTTTGTTCTTCATCTGTTTGATTCTCTTTCTTATTGTTTCATTCCATTCCATAAAATCAACTTAAAGAGATCATTTGACATAGATGACTTGCCCCATGGACCACTCTTGAACCTTGCTCTTTCAATTAAATCCTACTATGACTCCATAGCCCAATGGATTGAAGCTGCTTTTTGCCTATCTTATTAGCTGAATCATTCCTTCACTTTCATACACCTTCACCCTTCATTTAGACTTCCTTCGCCTTCACATATCTTTGCCCAACCAAAACCAAACGAAACCTTGTTCTTCATAACTAGCCTAATATCACATTTCAAGCCTTAAAAATAAATCAATCTTTGCACTTATAGAGAGATCCCTCTCTGGATTCAGGAGGGCTAGGTCCTAGAATCCCAAAGTGGTTCATATGTTGTCTCTGCAGCTTTAGTCTTGCCAATCTGCTAAAATTACAGAGAGCTAACACCTTCTAACTACAGAACCATTATAATTAGCCACATCCTGACCAAGCTATATAGACTCATTTTGGAAAATAAGCTTAGCCTTTGGCTTGAAGACCATGGTAAAAGAGCTAAAGGGAAATCTGGCTTTAGGAGACATCATTCAACTATCGACCATATTTTCACTATCAGGATCATTGCACAAAAATGTCGCAATATTAAAGTCAATCTCTTACGTTGTTTTGTGGACTTTAGAAAATCTTTCAACATTGTTCTTCGAGATAAGCTCTAGAGAGATACTTGAAGAGATTACAGTTCCTCAACTGAGAGATACTTGAAGAATCAAAATTAGATTATTTTTCTTTTCTTGAGGTACGATATACCACATTGGTCTTAGTGGACTTTAATCATCATCATCATCATCATCATTATTTATATTTTAATTATTTATGAATTATAAAAAAGTACTAATCTGATCAAAAAATAAATTATATTGTTAGTATTTCTTTAAATTCATTTCTATACCAATTGTCTTTTTTATTATAAAAATAATTAAATAAGTATGTGCAAATTCATTTTTTAACTAATAAAGAAAATTAGGCAAGTAAATTAAGAAGATGACATTAAAACATATTTGGATATATAATTTTTTTTTAAATGGAAAAACACTTAAAAATAATTGAGATTGTTTAACTAATATCTTAAAAAAGAAAACTTACCCTAGGTGTTTTCAAATTTATAAATTTATTATTTTTAAATAATAAAATTAGTGAAACACTTGCTTCTTTCCTCAAAGTAGTAATAATAACAATAATACCAAAATTAATAAAATAAATCACTAATTACATGGAGTGGGCAAAGGCTATTTATCCCAGCCAATTTGGTAAATTCATAAATTCCTTAAAGGAATTTTCAATATATTTTACTGTTCTCTTTGCATATATATGATGGAGTAATTAGTCTTCATATGGATATCTAAGATATCTACATAGAGTTGTCTTTAGTGCGCGATTTTTTGGAGTTCAGGTGCCAAAAGCTTGAAAACAATTGAGATAAATTCTTGATTTCTATTATTTAAACTAGTTTTTTGAATATATATATATATAAATTCAGCACCCAAAAAAACTTACATTTCCAACTCTAACAAACAAAAAACCCGTCACAGTATTCCCATTAGCAACCATAACCATGATAAATCTTAACTTTTCCAGCCAATGCAAAAGAAACTCAAGAAATCTCAAATGTAAATCTTCTCTACACGCAATATTATACGATTGCAAACAAAGCTGAAATACTAACTTGGAAACCTGATTTGGTATCGCCTAAGTTATTGCTCGCCCAATGTACTCAAAAATTTGTGTGATCACACGATACAGAACCCACGATTTCTTCAACCAATGCCCAATCTATCCAACGCGAGCCTACGATCTCCTCTCTTCGCACAATTGCTAACCAAATGATCCACAATATTTTTTCATCGTCTTTCCCGTGGTTCATGGCGCTGAGAAGAAGCAATATCTCATGCTTCCAACACGTACTTCACGTTGAGCAGAATGTCGATTAAGTTGAAGCCCACCAAAATAAAATAAACCTTCGTCGTCTCACTAAATTGTGTTTTTTGCATATAGGGATTTTTGTAAATTTAAATTATAGTTATCAAATTATTTTAATATTTTGAGTGTCTTAGAAGTTTTTGATGGTATTGAATCTATTTCCACCATTAAAAATATGATTCAAACACTACTATTCCATGGACAAATAAATCACAAAGTCGATGACAACCTTCCAAATAATGGACGAGATCGAGCTCAATTCGAGTCTGGGCATGGCCTCTGTGCTCAGAATTCTTGAAAGCGCCACCATGGCGGGTGCCTAACTCGATATCTAGGGTCGGAGAGATCTGAAAGATGGAAAGACAAATTATATTGAAACTTAAGTCGATGGCAGCCAATCATCAAAGGGGAATTTACGCGACACGTTATATGAATTACATTTGCAGAACATGTATAAGATATAAGCCATTCACTGTGAAAAATGAAAAATGGCATTTATTTCACTGTAAACACTTGCAAAATTTTGTTCCTTTATATAAAAGACTTCTAGGCTTGACTGTTATAGAGATTACTTAAAAGACGACACAATTTATAACAACACTTTCTCCAAGCTTGCTTCAGACTTCTTTATCCCATATTCAAATATCATTTTGGCGGGCATAACAAAAATGTCAATGGATCAAATTCCTTATGTAATGTTTGTCACTAATATTCATTAACTGGACAAAAAACGCAAAATGCTGCCATGTTCTCAGGTTCCACCAATAAGAATTTTATGTGGAGGAAAATCACCGGGCCAAGCTCAAACTCTCGCCCTTATTTGCTTCCAAAAATTCACTGACAATACCAGCTCTCTCTCAATGAAGCTAACTGGGCACATAGGAGGGTGATTCGCCTTGCTAAGTTGCACTTCAAGTCCTCCATTCTCTGTTACTTTGGGCCACTAAATTATTCAGTCTGAAACTACAAATCCAAATGGCTCATTCAACATGCAAAGCTCCACCGATTATTTTCAAGGATTGTCCTCATGTAAACATTGTCATTTACTGAAAAACAAATACTGCATTAATCAGTAATTACATTGAAATCTGTAAAACATTAATGTAAATAACAGTGAGAAATAAATGCCAGAATCAAGTGGAGAGTTTCCCTTACAAAACTATGGGTATTCTAAACTGATTTCACAGTTCAGAGCATAGTACCCAAAACTGTTTGAAATGCTTTAAAAGGTTTTCTATGTACACACGTCAATGTATGGATGATTTTGGAGGAAATCCTTTTCATTATCCACCATGCTCTTTTTCTTTTGAAAAACATTGTGATTGTCCAATACTCACACATATCCATTGTTGGATATTTTGTAAGCATAAATTATGTGACATAGGTTGAATGTTTTTTTTCATCAGTTTATTCAATGTATTCTTTGAAATGAATTACTGAATCTCACCAAATGAGCATCATTAAATCTCTGAAAGTTCAATAAATATACTAATTAAGGATTACTTTTCTATTAAAAAGAAATATATATTGTTAAAATGCATCTTTAAGATTTACTTAAATGCATATAAATGTGAATGGATATCATGGAAATAATAAACTATATTTTTGTGACTACAAATTAGAAAGAAAATATTAGGAATGTTCAACATTTTTTTCAATTTGAAACCTTTAAGATAGGTAACACTATATAAAGTTTCTTTTATGGAAATATCAACTTATGTTCACTTGTTTTTTTAAGGGGCAGCTTCCCAATGAGAAAAACTCTAATACATGGCGTCCTATAACATCTTATAAGGAAGAATCAATCTTTGTTTTTAACTAGCCAAAAAATCCTAAGTATAACCACACATTAGCCACTTAGTGGGATTTATTTAAGATAATGCATTACATTTGTTCTAAGTGAACGAGCTAGTCAGTTTTATTCAATAATAGAAAAGGTAGTGGACCTAGTCAATATTGCATTGAACGACCATAATTATTATTATTCTAGTGGGCCTTCACCCCCACATTACATCCCTAGGCAGGATCTCACCATTCCATCCCCATTTGAAAATATTTTTGGTTAAGGCTTGTGTTGTGAATGTATAGCAAACTAGGGTCCCATTTATGAGTGCTAACTACAATATTGAAGTATTCTACAAAACCAAGGTGTCTTGTACAATTCCTAACCTCAACAATTATGTAGGGCAAGAAACTCATTCTTAAAGCCAAGTCCCATGTTGAAGTGCTCATGTTAACTCCCCACTAAAGACGAAATTTGACAAACTGTTGAGTGGTATGCTCCCAATGCACACCACAGTCATGTGGATCCAAATAAGCAAACCATTCATCTCATAGAGATCATTCATATAGTTGCAAAATGTTGATTGTGTGGTGGAAATCTTATGGACTTACACCTCCAACCTTCGTTTACTCCTTTTTTCACTGAATTGGAGTGCTCCATTTATGGCGAAATGATGTTCCCCGACATTCTATTCCTTCGGTGTACCTTTTCACCTTTAGGGGCAATTGCTAGTATTATTACTATGAGCATTAAATAGTTTTTTTTTTCAAATAAAATGTTGTAACATGAAATGGAACTAGTGACTTAGTCAAGAAAAATGCAGACTGAGGTGTTACTATAACTTTGCATCAAAACCCATTTATATTTCTTACATCAAAATCCATTTAAAACATTACATCATTGGACTACAACATTTTAATTATATATATGGTTCAAGAGATGTGTGTGTGTGTGTGTGTGTGAATTTAACATGTTTATATAATTGTGGGTGAGAAATCGTGACATTCAATTCTAAGCAAATTTATCTAAAGTGTACCAGAAAACATAGTCAATCTACCTGTACAAATAGAAAGAAGGGAGGGAATCATCTATATAAATAATTATGTTTTTTTATTCCATGCACAAACTTAGTATCTCTTTCATCTATATAAGTAATTATATTTTTTACTCCATGCACAAACTTAGTATCTCTAATAATGTTTTGAAAAAAACGTTTAATTAGTATCTTTTTGTCTATATGTGTTTGTTGATTATATTTTTTAATTCTATACACAGACTTTTACCAAAAAATTACAACATGTAAGCAATATGATGCTTCTAAGCACTAAGAAAAACTAATATATGCAACCTATTATGCAGAACTTTTTAAGATCTAGGGTTTATACCTTAATCATGAAAAAGTTTTTAACCAAACATATAAAATTGTTACACTCAAGAAAAACACAAAGGTGGATGTAAAATCAAAGGGATTTAGAGATTATTATTTTTGAAGGTGATTTTTAATCTTTAATATTGCATGAAAATGAGTTAATGTGAATCTCAATGTGTAGAAACTAATTATTTTGTGGACTTTTTAAAAATGTCATGGTAAGTAAAAGGAAAACATTACATGTTAATAGTTTTTATATCTACATTGGAATATAGCTCCACCACCCTCACTGCCATCATTTATAGCTAATTGAATTAGAAAGAAATGTCCTCGAGTGTCCATGTTAAAGGAATTTGTGAACTCCCAGAACAATCTTCATTGGACTATTATTTTATTGATTCGTGAACAATTTTGACAGCTTCCATTATGAATGCAATGACGTCTACAATTAACTTTATCTTACAACCAGAGTATTTTAGGTTTATAAAATTAGCTCTCTCTTTTATATAGATGATTAAATTATTTAGTATATGAAACGACTTTTCAATCTAGACATACAAAATTTTAAAAAGATGGTACATCCTCTACTATTTATATAGAGCTTTATTGATAGTCTCTACTATTACAATAAGAACAAATTTTAATAGTTTATCTAGGGAAAAAAAAAAAAAAGTAAAAGTTTAATTATGCCAAATGGTTTCTACATTTGAACATTTAAAGAACACAAATGTGGGTGAATGCTTACCAAATTCAACATTCCATGAAGTGCACAATACACTTTACTCCACAAAAAAAACAAATTCCAACAATTTTGGGTTAATAAAAAAATATAATAGAGTGAAAATAAATTCCATGAGGAAAAACAAATCCAAATAATCAGTATTCCCATAAAAATAGGGTTAAATATATCTTGATACTTGTTATTACCATAAAAATAAGGTGAATGGGAGAATATAGTTTAAATTTTAGTGGGAAAAAAAAAAGAACAAATTCCAGCAATTTTGGGTTAATACGAAAATATAATAAAGTGAAAATAAATTCCACGAGGAGAAACATATCTAAATAATTGGTATTAGCATAAAAATAGGGTGTCTTGATACTTGTCATTACCATAAAAATAGGGCGAATGGGAGAATGTAGCTTGAATTTTGCAAGGCAAAAAAATTAATTAAACTCTCCCCGTCAAATTCCCATAGGCTAATGGTTTACAACTTCTTTTTTTAAATAAATATTGGGTGATGCATATTCAAACCCCTATTTGTAAAAAATCACCCAACCAAAATAAATAACCCCCTAATTCCGCCCATGGGAAAAATTTTGCCCCTAAATTTTCTATACATTCATTGTCACATTATTCCTCCCACTCAACTTATCTTACGTTGCGGTCAAAATTTAATCCCTATCATCACAATTGTAATTTGGTGCTATTTGGTTCTAACAATTGGGCACCCATAAATTCAAGTTGTTTAATCATCTCTTCATTAGATCCATAGAATCGCCGTTCTCCTGATGACCCCCCCTTTAATTTATTCTCCTCACTCTAGTAGTTCAAGACTCATGCATCTTCTTCGCCTTTGGTTAACTCATTTTAAGTTAACCTTGATTCATTAACCATATATTCCTTATATTCTATATCTTTTACTACCGTCTTAAAACCTTGTTCATCCTCTTTTCTTTCATCCACCTCATATCCCTCAAGCCCATTGAATTATGAGTCCGTCAAAACAACTCTTATGCCCTTGACTTATGAACCCATCAAACTGATTTTTGACCCCTCAACTTCTAACCTCACTGAACAAGATTTTGAGCCCTCAAATCCAGATCATGTTGAACATGCTTTTGATCCCATCGATCAATGTCTTTTATCTACTTGATCATCATCGTCACCCCCTCTTTTTGCCCTTTTGGATCATTCCCCTCTCAATTCACTAACCTCCCTTCACCATAATTTGTCCTTACCTTCTTCCCTTCTCCCTTCTCCACCCTCTCCATCTCCTTCTTCTCTTTCCCCTTCCTCCTCATTTAATCTTCATTCCAAAGTGGTTAATCTTTCTTCCGCTATCTTATCTCCTCCCACCCTCATGCTTTTAGAAAATTTTTTAACTTCTCCCTTGTTCTCGAGCGAATTTCTTTCAAAGACATCTTGTGTGCCATTTAATCCATCACACATAAGCCCCTTTCTCATGAAGTTGAAGAGATATGATAAGAGTGTGGTAGGATTCTTGGGAATGTAAAACAATGCCATCCTAACCTATCTATCAAAGAATTAAGTGTCATTCCTAAAATTAATACTAACCCTAAAATTATTGTCCTTAAAGCTGACAAAGGTAATTCCAATGTCATCATTAATTCATCGAATTATGAATCTAAAATTATTGATATCTTATCCTCCTCATATTATAAATTACTTCCAAGGAAACCCATTAATTCCATTACTAATGATGTCACTAAAAGTTATAAATCATCCTCGTTTTCCCCCCAAAAGCAAAAGTGTCTTATCTCGTCCCACCTTGTAACTCCTATAATATACGGACAACCAAAAATCCATAAAAAAGGCATTACCCTTACACCCATAGTAAGCTCCACTGGGGATCCTACTCAAGATCTCTCTCATTTTCTTTTTGATAATATTTGTCCCTTTGTCATACACTCCCCTTCTTACATTAAACATTCCTCTTATTTTATTCAGAAAACCTTAAACCTCCTCCTTGATCTCATTGACATCATGGTAAAATTTGACGTGGTGTCCCTTTTCACAAAAAATCATGTTCCTAAAACCCTATAATTAATCGCCAATCTTGTTGATCCCAAAACCCGTCAACCTCATCAAATTTTGTCTCAACTCCACCTTCTTCTTATGAGAAACTAAAGGTATCACAATGGGATCACCTCTCTCTCATATTATCACTAATATCTTCATGGAACATTTTGAAATTAAAGTCATCAACTCTTGACCCGTAAATCCTAAACATTAGCATAAAATTTATGGATGATACTTTTTTTGGTCCCATGGAATTTTTTCTCTTCATGGCTTCCCGAATCACCTCAACAACTTATTCCCTCACATCCAATTTACTATGGAATTAGAATAAAACTTTTCTTTATTATTTCTATATGTATTTTTCTCACGGTGTCTTGATGGTTCACTTTATCATCAAGTGTATTGCAAAAAGACCCACACTAACCGATACCTTCATGCCCAATCCCATCACCACCCAACGCATAATATGTTATCTTAAATACACTCTTTATTAGGGCTATTTTTATTTTTGATCTAATACCCCTTCCCATTTATGATGTAAACATATGTCTTATTAATTGAGAGAAAGTTTTGGATGAAATTGTGTGGAGGATGTTTAATCCTGTCCAATGCTTCGTATGGAATCTCCACCCATTGTTGAGGACTTATTATTTAGGCTAGTGAGCCATAAATATGATGCAGATTTGTGTTCCTGGGTGTTTATGAAATGTGGCTTGTGTGCCCATATATATATGTTATATATTGTGGGGACAACATGCCCGAGCATATGTGTTGGTGTTAGTTAAGTGGAAAAAGGGTTCACATTATAATACTATGTATTTGTAAGTATTTCAATAGTAATAAAAAGAGATTAGTGGTGGATACCACTCCATGGTAATAGTATGAGGGGTAGTGCAACACCATGGACATATGGTGTTGGCAACAAATGTCGGTGAAAAGGGAACCTGGGGCCCACATAGCTTTAGGAGAGCCACATGGATGAGAGAGTCATACAGTGGGAAAAGTATAAATATGTACTTACGATTGAAATTAGCGGGGTCATTCATTATTATTATGAGGATGACGGATTTGGACGTTGGTCCTGAGTAACCAACTAGTGAGCCCTGACCTTGGGTTTTGGACCAACTGGGAGTTGTGTCAGTTTGATGGCCTGGAGTGTGTTTGGAGCCAGGGAGCGGCATGGTTGTTGGTTGGAACCTTGGTGGTTAGCCTGGAGAGTGCTTGGAGCCTTGAACAACATGATAATTGGGTTGGCACCTTGGCCATGGATTTATGGATATTTGTGGTTACTATTGTCTGTGGAGTTGAAACTTGGATCAGGGGTGACCCATGGTTGAAATTCTTGAACCACATGGTCTATGGTAGGGAAAAACATGGAGAGCCCATATCTACTCACTCTTCTATTTTATTTAAGTAACCTCTATGTGATGTATGTGTATTTTCGGTGTGATTATGCATTCTGATGGTTAACCTTAGTTTGGAGCAATGTTATTTTTACTGAAGGTAATATTAGGAATTGGTTTATATAAATGTGTATGTGAACCCTAGTTAAGTTATGGTTTTATTGTGTCCAAATATGAATAATTAACTGTGCACACAATTAATGTGTCGTTAGATGACAATTTCAACATAATTACGTGTGAATGTATTATTCCATGGTGCCTGGATCTAACCCTTATAATTAGTTGTGTTTGTGTATTCATAAGTATTTTATTTATGTACTCGTCATGCATGTTTATTGGGTTTGTTTATTGGATCTCTCAGAACTAACGCATGAAGCTCTAATCGTTATGGTAAAAATAATGGGTGAAGATCTGCTTTAATTTTAATTAGGATTATTACCCAGATCGCTAAATTACAGGAGCTCTAGCCGTGAGATAGTGCTCTTTCATGGAATTCACAAATTATGTGTGCTTCTGCTAAATTATTGGTTAATTATGTTGGTGAATTTTGTTTGTGGCTATGTAATATTACCCGATTGGAGGTTGGGGACATTGCAAATGGTATAAGAGTCATAGTTTCAACATTGGGATTGATTAGGCCATTGTTGAAAGAAAAATAGGAAAATCATTGAATGTTCACCAACTGTTTGATCAAAGGTTGGCCACCTATTGTTTGACAAAATTTACGATGGTGGAAGCAAGTTCAAAATTGCTTAGAGAAGGATATAAATGCTCAGGGAGGAATAAGGAGGTAGAATTATCACAAATCAAGTGAGAATTCTAAAGAGAAATTTTCCAATTAATTTATGAAAACTAAATTTCGTGCGCAAGAAACCATTCCTGTGTATTAAGTCCCAATGGGAATTATTTTATAAAAATGTAATATATATAACTATAGATAGATGGATATACATTTATATCTATTTTTACTTGCTTATGATATATATATATATAATAAAATGTTTATATGTTGTGTGGAGCTACAAGGAGTATGTATAAGGCATGGGAATTATGTTATAAAAATGTAATATATATAACTATAGATATATGGATATACATTTATATCTATGTTTACTTGCTTATATATATATATATATATATATATATATATATATATATATATATATATAATAAAATGTTTATATGTTGTGTGGAGCTACAAGGAGTATGTATAAGGCATATTCAGTTGTATTATATATATGCTATGTATTTGTTTTATATATGTAAGAGGCCAAAACAATATAAGACTTACATATATTTTTATATATCGCTTTGCGAGGTATAATATATATATAAGAGTTCATAAATAAAATTATACATGAAGATCAATGTTCTTTGAAGAGATTAATATATCAAAGAGAAGAGCATAGGAAAAATGGTGGGAACTTCGCCTGGTTTGAATGGCAAAGGGCGGGACTGTGTGCAGGTGCAGGAGCTTCGGGACTGTGCGTCTGCAAACAACTGGCTGCGAGTACAAAATGTGGAGGTGTTCCAACTTTATCGTGTTGCAAGAAGGTTGTCATCTGTGGTTCTTGAAGGCGGTCACGCAGGGAGGTTTGGAAGAGTTTTGAAAGGCGTCGGGTGTGCTCCGGGGAGTGCAGTAAACCAGGTAAAGGTGCAGGTTTCGAAGGTGAATGGCCTATCACATTGCCTGGAAATGGAAGGGTCGGCTCCTGTTGATGGAGGAGCTCAGAAAGAGGGTAGGGGGTTGTTTTTTGTGTTTGAAGAGGCTCTAGTCCATTATATGTTCATAAATATATGGGTGGGAGGTCTTACTGAAAAGGAGGATTTGGGAGTTGTCACAGGCCATATTGGGTTTGCGGAGCAGTGTGGTTTTTCTGGCCCTAAAGGAATAAAGGACAAGGGCTCAGGCATAGCTAGTGAGGCTAGAGAGAAGACTCTTAAGAAGGGGCCTAGAAAAAAAGAAATGGATCAAGTCAAAGAAGGCAGATTATAATTATGTGTTGGGCGAGGATATTGGCTGGGGGAAGGTGATTCAAATGGCCAGCAAGACTCTGGTAGGAAGGGCAATGGGGAGGTTTTTCGTGCTGAGAACAGTGGTAGCATGGGTTGAATCTTATTGGAAGGACGCCATAGGATATGTGCCTGAGGTTGTGTCCCTCTCAATGGGGTGGTTTGCATTTAACTTCATGCATCCAGATCATGTACAATGGGTGCTTCAACGTAGTTGGGCTTTGGACCACTCACCTCTGCTCCTTAAGCCATGGCACCCTCTATTTGATGCAAGCAGGGAGAGGGTGGACTCGGTCCCTTTGTGGGTTCGACTGTCAAGCTTGTCTCTACATTACTGGACTGAGGATCACCTCAAGGGCATAGGCAATATTCTTGGGTCCTTCTTGGAGGCTGATCTCTCTTTCCTGAAGACAAATCATAGGCATGTTGCTCGAATCCTGGTCAATGTTAACATCAGAGAGGGCCTTGTTGAATCATTGAATCTTAGGTGGGGAAATTATGTCATCAAGCATATGCTTGATTATGAAAAGGTTCCCTTCAGGTGCAGAAGGTGCCATTCCTATGGGCATCCGACCTCTGAATGTAGATTTTTTTTTCGTCATACAAAAGGCCAGTGTACTTGCAGAACTGAGGAGGATCAGGATTCGGTGGGGGCAGTTTTTGGTCCTTCTACTAGGCAGCCCACGCTCCCTAAAAATTCTTCTTGTGCCTCGAACCCTGCTGTGAAGGATATTTGCAGTCAGTTGGAAGAATGCTATTAGTTGTTGGGGGCAGTTTCTGGTCCTTCTACTAGGCAGTCCATGCTCCCACAAATTTCTTCTTGTGCCTCGATATCTGTTGTGAAGGTTTTTAGCAGTCATATGAAGAGGGCTATCAGTCGTTGGGGGATGTTGGTATGATGAAGGTTGTGTTGAAAATCTTGGAGCCTTCCCCCATGGGATCCTTCCCTTATTCCCCGAGCCTCAATATTCTTCTCAACAATGTCTCGATTACTGGCTTGGATTGGATGGATGGGTTTAGGAACCTCTCTGCTATTGTTCCTCCTCATTCTTCCCTTTCTTTACCTTTTCCAGCTTCTCTTGAGGAGGTTATTGAACCAGATCCCAGTGAAAGGGTGTTGATTCTAGTCCCTTATTCTTCAGATTCTCCGATCTCTAGTTACTATCTGAGATATAGTGCAAAGAAAGACTCTGGAGGGCTGGGGAAGGGGAAGTTTCCATCTTCTCGGGGAAGGGGTAGGATTTCTTACTTGGCTAGAGCCCAGGATAGGGAAAAAATGGATTTTCATGATGGAAAACAACAATCAATATAAAGGGTGCTTAGAGAAATTCGATCCCTGAACCCTGGTTTTTAATGAAGATCATGTCCTTTAATTGCAGGGGTTTGGCAAGTCCCCATAATAAATCTGCCTTAATGAGGGTTATTTTTCTGGATCATCCGGATATAATTCTGCTTCAAGAGACTTTAGGAGAAGGAGCTGTGGTTAAATCTAGATTGGAAGGCTGGATGCTGAGGTGGTTTTTTGAGACGTTGGATGTTAGGGGGCGTTCAGGTGGTTTGGCGGTGGGATGGAATGAAAGTACCATCAAGCCACTAAACACTTCAGGTATGGAGTCAGTCCTGAGTCTAAACTTTCTGGCATTGGAGTTGGGTGAAGCTTTTACTATTTTTAATATTTATGGTCCTTATCAAGATAGGATCCCCTTCTGGGACTCACTCATGGGTAACCCTCTGCTCAAAGGGGACTCGATGATTTTGGGAGGGGATCTGAACTTTACTATGGGCCAGTCTAAGATCTGGGGTCCTCATGCTCAAATTGATTTATTGACGGGTTACTTCACTCAGAAATTGGAGGAGAGTCTTCTGTTGGATATTGAGCCCATAAAGCTGAAACCCACCTGGAGGAACAACATATGTGGGGAAGGTCGAGTAGCGAAGAGACTTGATCATTTTTTGGTGGCTGAGAAGGTTGTGGACAGGCCTTTTCAAATTTGGAAGTGGATAGGATGTGGGGGTGCATTAGACCATTTTCCTATTTTTATTGAGTTTAAGCTTGGGCCTCGGCAGCCTCTTAGCTCGTTAAAGCTTAACAAAATCTGGCTCAAGGATGAGACATTTAAAACTCTCGTTCACTCCAGGTGGATCCCTTTCAGTGCTATTAGCACTCGCTCTGCAGCATATCAGTTTGCTGATAATATTAACCGTATCAAGGATGTTATCAAGGAATGGTCGGTTGCAAAGAGGCAGAGGGAGGACATGGAATTGAAGTAGGTGGAAGAGGATCTTTACTCGATCTATGAAGGGAATGGAGGCGGTTTACTGTCCCAAGATGATAAAGATAGTCTTGTTCATCTCGAAAAGAGAAGGAACTCCCTCCTTTTGGAAAAGGAGGAATCTTGGAGGTTGAAAATTAGAGCTACCTGGTTGGCATGTGGGGATGATAATACAAAAAAATTTCATGCTTATGCATGAGGTAGGAAGGCAGCTAATACTATTTGGAGCTTGAGAGATGGGCAGGGTGTTGAGCATTCCTCCTTTGAGGCAATGGCTAAGCTGGGGGTTGATCATTTCAAGGCCCTTTTTTAGGCTCCTGTTCATGCATCTCTTGCGGAAGTTATAAGAGACGTTCATTTGTTCCCGAGGTTTGTGGAGGAGGCTGATAACAAATCCTGGGTGGCTAAGGTTTCGGAGAAGGAATTAAAGGATGTGCTTCATAGCTTCCAAAAAGACAGAAGCCCAGGGCCAGATGGATGGTCAATCGAATTCTTTTTGGAACTTTTTGATTTGTTGGGTGCGGATCTGCTGAAAGTGGTGGAGGATACCAGAATTTCAGGGAAGATTCCTACTTGTTTCAACTCCACTTTTATAGCCTTAATTTAGAAAGTGGATAACCCATCTTCTCTGAATGATTCTCGTCCTATCTCTTTGTGCAACTGTATTTACAAAGTGGTCTCCAAGGTAGTTGCCAGAAGACTCAAAAGTATTTTGTCTGCACATATCTCTAGTGAACAATTTGGCTTTCTAGAAGGGAGGCAAATACATGAAGCCATTGGAGCTGCTCAAGAGGGTATCCATAGTACAAAGACCAAGAACCTCAAAGGGGCGGTTTTGAAAATTGATCTCTCCAAAGCATATGATCGGGTAATTTGGTTATATATTCGTATGCTTTTGACTCACCTTGGCTTTGGTATTGGTTTTATTAGATGGATCATGAGCTGTATTACAATAGTCTCATTCTCTATTTTGAATAATGGGGCAGCCTCCCCTTTTTTTCATGTTGAAAGATGTCTTTGCCAGGGTTGTCCCCTGTCACCTCTTTTGTTCTTATTGGTTGCGGAAGGTTTGAGCAGGGCCCTTAAGGATGCCAAGAGACAGGGTGCTTTGAAGTTTATTCAGGTTGCTCCAAATTTATTCATTACACATCTATTGTTCGTTGATGATGTATCAATTTTCTATTCTGGTTCTGTGAGAGATGTGAATACTATTGGGGAGATTTTGGACCTGTTTTCCAAGGCCACAGGAATGGAAGTGAATGTTGAAAAATCTACAATTACTACTCACCGATTGAGGGAAGAGGAGAGGCTCGAGTTTCTGCGAATATTTCCTTATAATTCTGATGTTTTGGATGATGGGATGAATTATTTGGGTTTCCATTTAAAACCAAATGATTATAGGAAACAAGATTGGAGGTGGCTGTTGGAAAAATTGGAAAAGAGATTAAGAGTTTGGAGTCATAATTGGCTTTCTAGAGCCGGGAGATTGATTTTAGTGAAGTCAGTTTTGGAGGCTGTTCCGGTGTATTGGTTCTCTCTCTCTTGGATTTCAAAAGGTATTTTGGAGGCTACCTGGCGGATCTGCTTTAGATTTATTTGGAGTGGGAGAAGGACTCTTTGGTGACCCCTTGGGTTCGGTGGGAGAAAATAGTTGTGCCAAAAGGGCTGGGAGTTTGGGGACTGAAAAATATTTTTCTCTTTACTCAGGCCCTTGCTGCTAAGGGTGAATGGCGGCTCATAAATGCAGACAGTCTTTGGACCCAAGTGATTTCCCAAAAACACATTTCTCCTTTATCCATTGTGGATTGGATTAGGAATCCAAAGAAGTCTTTTGAGGGTGGGTCAGTGATTTGGAAGGCTTTGGTTAAATCCTTCCATATACTAGAATCAAATCTGGTCTAGAATGTGGGTAGTGGCAGGAAGCTTCGCATTGGTGAGGATCCATGGATGGGTAGTGTCCTGCAACACCTTCTTCTTGGGCGTACTTTTGAGGCTTTGAGGCAGCGGGGGAATTACTTTTCTTTCCCATCTTGCAGCTCCAATTCAAAGAAGGTATGGGCTTCAGTCTTGGATATTGGCCTCATCATCGGGGTTGGATGCTCATGATGAAATGGAATTGGCTATTTACATCCGAGCTTTAAAACATGCACATATTTTACTTCGGGAGAGGGAGGATAATATTGCTTGGGATTTTGATCCTTCGGGGATCTACTCTCCTCGGGATGGCTACTTAAAACTGAGTGTTGAGGTTTTTTTGGGGGAAGGGCATTGGTGGTGGAAGAAGCTTTGGAAGCTCAGTTTTCCTCCCAAGACTTGCCTCTTTATGTGGTGTGTCTTGGAAAATAAAGTCCCTACCTGGGAAAATCTGCAACGTAAGTGCTTTCAGGGCCCTAGCTGGTGTATTCTCTGCAAATCTGATGACGAATCCGTCAACCACCTTTTTCTCAGTTGTCCTTTCATGAAAGGGGTATGGTTGGAATGCTCTATATTGTTGGACCTCCCGTGTAGATGGGAGGGATTTACAGTGTCTCATGCATGGGATTCGTGGTGGGTGTCTAATGTTGAGCCTAATCTTAAAGCCCTGCCTCTTCTTGTCATTTGGGGTTGCTAGCTGGCTCGTAATCGACTTCTATTTGATGAGGTTGTTATTACCCCAGAGATCACAGGTTCCATGACTATTGATTTACACTCTGTGTTTCCTTATCATATCCATGTTTCTAATCAAAGGGAGCTTTTGGTTTTGGATATTGATAGGGGGACCCCTTGGGGTTTTTTTTATGGGGCAGCGCAGCATAATGTATGCGGAGGAGGGGTTCTGCTTTATCTTTCTGTCTCTCATTTTTTTGAGCTCTCTGTTGGGCTTGGGGAGGGCTCAAATAACCTTGTTTAATTATAGAGCCTCAAGCTTCTCCTGTTGTTCGCTGCTGAGAAAGGGTGCCGGAAGATAAACTTCTTTGGGGACTCCATGAATGTAATAAACTGGATTAAAGGCATTCAACAGTGCAGAGTTCTTCATCTACAAAATCTGTTACCTTCTATTTGGGAGCTCCTCCTTTCCTTTGATTCTTTCTCCTGTCAGCATATCTATAGAGAAAATAATGGACAGGCGGATCGAGCTTCCAAGATGGGGCTACTGCAGGCTGTGGGAATCTGAAAGGTTAGAGAGCACAAGGATGGAGAAATACGAGATTATTTTCATCCCTCTCTATTTGATTGAGTTGTTCTGGTTTCTTTTTGGCTTGGTAATCATCAATTCCTCAGGCTGTCTCTCTCCCGGTGATGTTGGTGTTTCCATTTTATAACAGAATGATAGATTGAGGGTTCGATTTCTGCTTTTTGGTTTTAATTTCTTCATTGTGCTGGCTGTCAAGGGCTGGGATTTTTCCTCTTTTTGACTCACATGGAGATTTTGCGGTTCCCCTAGGTGGTGGATCGAGTTTTTTTGTTTACTGTTGCGGATTAGGCTCTCATTTTTTCTGTTGGCTATCTTGTGTTTTGACTGGCACTTCATTTGACTGGGCAGAGTTCTTTATTGTCTCGGTTGTTGTTTTGGTTGGAAAACCTCGATGATCGTTGTATCAAATTATCATTGCAGGTTTTGGATTGTATTTTTACTGATAGCATATCATTGATAGCAGTAGGACTTTTTTTTTATGAACATTTTGTTTTCAAAATGGTCAGTGGTAGAAGCCGGATCTAGTTTTTACACAAAGTTTTCTTACAAATGTCATTTGTTTTAGATTGTTACCCTATGGGTTGACTACAAACTTTCTGTTTTGACTAATAGATCATAGTTTTATGTGCTTCTTATTGTAATTTTGTACTCATCTGTAGTAATAAAATTACGCTTTTTTCTCGAGGAAAAAAAAATTATACATGAAGTTTTAATATACATGCATATGTCCTATAATGGCTACAATCGAAGGCATATTATATTTTACGACATGTTTTATATCGAAATAAAATTAATGAAGTATTTATGTATACCAGGCAATGTGTTACGTAAGAATGAATAAGGAATTATTTTGGGCGCATCAAAATTGGCTTTGCAACTCTGTCCTTATGTGAGATTTTTCCAATAGCAATATGCACTTCCCTGCCATTTATGGTTGTGGTTTGGTTGTTGGGGAGACTTTGGACAATCGTTGACACAAGCCTCAATCATAAAAAATATGATATGTGAACCTCGCTAAAGAGTAAGCTACAAAATGGGGAATTAGCTGTGGTAATGGGCCATAAGGCCACCTTTAGTCACCAAGATTAAATATGGTAGTGTACGCGACATAGAAGTATAGCACGAATGCTAAAAGTGGAGTGGATGCATGGGAACCGTACACTAACAATGGAACAAGGATAGAGGGAGGATGGTAGATGTTATGAAACCAGCTCACAAAATAGAAGAAAAGATAAATCAATGACTTAGAAACAAGCCTCTTTGAGGGGGAAACCTCCTTTACATTACATAAATGAATAATTCTTATATGATACAAATGACAAAACCTACCTTCTATATATAGGAGTCTAAGGGGTCACAATATAACAATATGGGGACCACATGGGCACAATAATAACAATAATGGGGCTAAACCTATGCAGCACAATAATAACAATTTGGGGACTACACGGGCAAATCAATAATAATAATGGGGCTACACTAATAACAATAAGGGGCTACACTAGTATTATAGGGACCTAACATGCGCCTCCTTCAAACAAGTGTTTTCGTAAACGCTTGAGTAGTTTTGGATGCTTATTTATAAAAATTATCATCCTTTCATGAGGAATCTTTAGCTGGTAAGTTCTTCCACTTGATGAGATACTTTGAAATTGATGGATTTCGTAGTTGTCAAGTTCTTGTTTCCATGACTGCTTCAGGTTCCAATATGATTTTTCCTTCCTCGTCAAGTTTTGGCAATATTGTTTGAGTTGGGAGCTTGTCACCTATAACCTTCTCTGAGCATGAAATATGGAAAATTGGGTACACTCAGGAAGATATCAGAAGCTCCAATTTGTATTCCATAGTACCAATCTTTTGCAACACCTTATAATAACCATATTACTTTGGTGATAATTTATTATCCTTCTTATCTTGCTTGAGGAATATTTCTTTGTATGGTTGTAGCCATAAAAATACCCAGTATCCTCCATCAAAACTTATTTCACTCTGATGTTGATTTTCCTATTGTTTAATTCGATTATGTGCCAAAGTAAGGTTATCCTTTAATCGTTGGAGAACTTGTTCTTGATGCTCGATGTGATATTCCACTGCTTGAACCTGTAGTGAGAATAATTGTGCAATTACGCCCCGTTTTTCTTTCTTCAGAAGATTTTTCATGACATTAGAACTTATTATCTTTCTTGGTTTCCCTGCAATACCTCGTAATTCAACTTCCTTTCATTCCCCAAAAAAATTCAAGAAAATTTCTTGAAAATTAAAAGCTATAGTCCCCAAGGATTGTAACCATTGGAATCCTAGTACAACATCAGCACCACCCATTGGAATGGAAATCATTGGGCTATTAAATACATATTCCCCCATGGTTAGCTTGATATTATGACACTTTCCAGAGCAATTTATAGTTCCTCCTTTTGCAATTGTAGTATTCTTAGGGGGGATAATATGGGGTATTCCTAGGGGGTATCATATGGGGTATAGAGGAAGGTACCCAAGGAAATAATGTAATGTAAGGATAATAAATACATGGGCCATAATTAATAAATAAAGTGGTTAACCGACATTATGCAAAGGACCACAAGTAGTTAGGAAATAATGTAATAAGCTCATGGTATTGGATGTATGACCCGTGGTAATTTCCCATGGTATTGTATGTATGAAGCCTGTATAGAGGCTAGAGACTCTCCATTGATGATGTCAAGGATTATTGTAATAACAAGTGTATGTCTTGTGGAGTGATCTCCTTCCTTAAGGAGTAGTTGTATGGTGTTACCCTACCTCAAGGGTTTGATATAAATAAAGAAGCATTTCTATTTTTGATATTCTTGGATCGATCTTGATATTTCTTGGGTGTATTTTCCATTTTATTATATCTACAGGTCATATCTATTACAAGTGGTATCAAAGTGCTTTCTTGGGTAAGTGGGCTTTTTTTTTCATTTTTGCAGGAATTTCTTGGGCGGCGAGTTTGCAGACCCGATCTGAAAATTTTTGTGCAAAATTTTCAAAAAAAAATATTATATCTAGATTCCTAGCAAAAAAATATCCAATTTCAAAAAACAAATCAGTCGAATCGGAGTCCGGACGAGGGAGATATCACTAATTTAAAATGAGTAGTGTGTTGAATTTTGTATGAAGCAATTCGTGGATGGTGGCTCTCCTGAACTTTTTTGCAGTTTTTGGTGCTGAATTTTAGATAAATAATTATAGATCTTAACTCCCCTTGAAAAATCACCCGATTTCAAAAAACAATCGGTCGAATCGGAGTCCGGATGAGGGAGTTATCGCTAATTCAAAATCAGTCATTTGTTCAGAAATTTTGTGACGATAGACTCGAGCAATACGAAAGACGGATCTAAGTTTCCCGAAAGTGCCTGGGATTCCGGGATTTCACTATGTGTGAAGATGCACGACTATTCCATTTCCGAAAACAGGCTATAAAGGCTATAATAAGGATTCCAAGCCATATTGACTAAGTTTTGGTCATTTTAAATTTTTTCCCAACCTTAAGTAATTTCTAAAAATCCTCACTCTATTTTTATGGGTTCTAGCAAGATGGTTTTTACATGACGAGATGATGGCCCTACTATTGAAGAATTTATACAATATCAAAAGTCTCAATCCCAATAAAAATTTTGGACAAAGCCCCTAGGGTTTGATCTGAAAGATGAGGCTCTTAACTGGTGGTACTCACTTGATAAGTCAGTGAGGCACGATCTTGATGAAGAAATTGAAAATATATTTTTGGAAAAATGGTCACATGTTAGAAAACAGGATAATGAGACACATAAGACGCCATTTTTTCGTATCTCCTTATTACAGGTTCATGGAATTATTTAGAAAGAGAAGATTATTGTGCTTATCAATCCCAGTTGCAAGCATAATTGTATCAATGTTAATGTGACAAGAAAATTACAAGTTTCAGCAAAACATATTGTAAAAACGCAGGTTGATAATGAGGAGGTGCAAGTTTATAAATATTTGAAGATTTCTATGGATAAGTATGTGTTGCATTCTGATTTTAATACTTCAGATATGGATAATGTGGATGTCATTTTGGGATACCCTTAGATGGAATCGACTGGTATTGTCAATATTAATGTATAGAAGAAATTCCTAAAGCTTTGGTATAAAAGGAAGAAAATTACGTTACAGGATATTTCCATTAAGGGCCAGACGAAGATTGGGGAGGCAGAAGCACAAAGCTCTCATGATAGTGAAATATCAGATGATGATCTTTTGATGGTCGACAACCAAACAAAAATCAAACCGAGTACTTGCAAAATCCTCGGACACCACTCATACACCAATAGTGGAGGTACTAGAAACAACACCAAACACCACTTAGGCACCAATAGTAGAGGAATTAATGAAATATCCTCCATCAGTTCAATCTTCAACATATCACCACCCGCATCACCCAGAAAGACAACAACCAGTAAGATGGAAATGCATTAGCAACAAAGATAACAACCGACGACCCACCCACAACACATCAATGCAGAGTAACCACCAGAACCATCGTCCATCTCAAGCGAGCGAGGTACCGACTAGATCGAGTGTTCACCTTTCAATATGATGGCTCGATTCACGTGCATGATACCAGTGGACTACTCATTTGAGTAGATCTTATTATTTGTGTTCTTCTCATGTTTCGGGGACGAAACATGCTTAAGTGGGGTGGAATGTAGTATACCTAGGGGGGCTAGTATGGGGTATTCCTAGGGGGGATAAATAATGTAATGTAAGGATAATAAATACATGAGCCATAAATAATAAATAAATTTGTTAACCCACATTATGCAAAGGACCACAAGTAGTTAGGAAATAATGTAATAAGCTCATGGTATTGGATGTATGACCCGTGGTAATTTCCCATGGTATTGTATGTATGAAGCCTGTATAGAGGCTAGAGACTCTCCATTGATGATGTCAAGGATTATTGTAATAACAAGTGTATGTCTTGTGGAGTGATCTCCTTCCTTAAGGAGTAGTTGTATGGTGTTACCCTACCTCAAGGGTTTGATATAAATAAAGAAGCATTTCTATTTTTGATATTCTTGGATCGATCTTGATATTTCTTGGGTGTATTTTCCATTTTATTATATCTACAGGTCATATCTATTACAAGTGGTATCAAAGTGCTTTCTTGGGTAAGTGGGCTTTTTTTTTCATTTTTGCAGGAATTTCTTGGGCGGCGAGTTTGCAGACCCGATCTGAAAATTTTTGTGCAAAATTTTCAAAAAAAAATATTATATCTAGATTCCTAGCAAAAAAATATCCAATTTCAAAAAACAAATCAGTCGAATCGGAGTCCGGACGAGGGAGATATCACTAATTTAAAATGAGTAGTGTGTTGAATTTTGTATGAAGCAATTCGTGGATGGTGGCTCTCCTGAACTTTTTTGCAGTTTTTGGTGCTGAATTTTAGATAAATAATTATAGATCTTAACTCCCCTTGAAAAATCACCCGATTTCAAAAAACAATCGGTCGAATCGGAGTCCGGATGAGGGAGTTATCGCTAATTCAAAATCAGTCATTTGTTCAGAAATTTTGTGACGATGTGGTGTACCTTGTAGGTTGTGGAAGGCTAGGAGTAATAACACTTCCATATTTATAGTTGTGAGTGTTAGGCTTCCTTGTTTCCATAATTTTTCTTTCAATTTTCCTTGTCAACATGAATTCCTTCTCCAATGTATCAGGTTCCCAAAGGCGAACCTCATGTTGGATGTTATCCTTTAAAGTCCCTATGAAGACATCCATCTTATGTTCCTCTGGAATATATTTTACCCTTGTATTAAATTTTGGTAGTCCTCAATGTACTCCATCATTGAACCCATTTGTTTGAGATTTATCAATTGGCTAAAGAAGGTGTTTCACTTTGTATCCCCGTAATGTGTTATCATTTCCTCCGTAAAAATTGACCAAGTGACAAGTGGTTTAGGAGAACAAAGCCATCGATATCATACAAATTGATTTTGTTCTAAATATAAAGTTGCAATGTGTACCTTTTGTTTGGGTTGCACATTATGGAGTTCAAAGTATTGCTCCATTTGTAGTATCCATGTTATCGGATCCTTTCCATCAAACTTCATCATATCTGTATTTGGAATATGGTGGGTTTTCGATCCAACGTTAAGCTATGAAATCATGATTAACATTTCTGTTGTTCTCATAATGAGTTTCCTCTACTACCTTTTCACCATTAGGAAGCTTTTCTTGTAGCAACTTTGTCAAACCTTTCTTCAAACCTTCAAGTTTTGCTTCTATACCATCAATCTTAGCTTCCATGCCATCCATCTTAGCTTCCATGTCTACTTTTAAACCATCCATCTCACATTTTAGTTCATCTTTGGTTGCTCTTTGTGAGAGTGAAATTTGTTACACTTTTTCCTATAATTTTTATATATCGTGTTGCAATTCTTCCTCTTCATGCATCATAGTAGAGTTTTCTAAGGGCTTAATGGGTGTAGAATTATTTTTTGGAAGCATTTTAAAACCCAATACAAATACATATGCTTCAATATTCCCTTGGAATCACTTCAAACTTATTTTTAAAACAAAATTTATGCAAACTTTTTTTTTAAATACACACTTTTTTCTTGATTTTAGGAGCTCGATATTGAATCGGTTGTAACTCAGTAATTTCGGATCTCCAAGGTCTAAACTTTGGTCCTGTGGTAGCCCTCTGAGTCTTCTTTCAAATTCCACAGGTAAAACCTTATTTTGATTCTTCAAGATAAAGTTATGCCCAATCTCCCACAATGACCTAATTATGGGTTGGTTCAGTAGATCGAACTTGTACGACGTGCCAAGTGTCATTGTTTTGACCTTTGGCTCTGAAATCGATATACATGAAACTAAAATTCATGCACTTTTGGGAACCTATTATGGAATTCCAATCTGATGTCTAAAACGAAAGTTATGATGATTTTTCCTCGGCCACCTATTTGAGTTGAAATTTTGGAGTCTGCAAAAACCCTAACTTCCTCAAATAATATCTCTAAAACTATAGTGAACCAAGATCTAAAATTTTTACATGACGTTCTTCAGGATTTTGGCTCAAACGTGTTTTTTCTTTAGCTTCTGAACCTTCATATAAAGAACGTTATAGCTAAAATTCCAAGATGACATGTTTGCAACAGCAAAACCATATAATCCAAAGCTCTAATACCAAATGTTATGAAACCAGCTCAAAAAATATAAGAAAAGATAAATCAATGACTTAGAAACAAGCCTCTTCGATGGGGAAACCTCCTTTACATTACATAAATGAAAAATTCTTGGATGATACAAATGAAAAAACCTACCTTCTATATATAGGAGTCTAAGGGGTCACAATATAATAATATGGGGACCAGTTGGGCACAATAATAAAAATAATGGAGCTAAACCTATAGGGAACAATAATAACAATATGGGGACTACATGTGCACAAAAATAACAATAATGGGGCTACACTAATAACAATAAGGGGCTACACTAGTATTATAGGGGCCTAATAGTAGAACCTTTCCAGTGAGCATAACAGAGAGGTAGTGTCATGTTTCCATGGAGGGGTGCAACCACGATAGTGGACCCCCCACAATTGGTGTAGTAAGGGGGTACCCCCTACTTTCCATGGGGTACCCCCTTAATTTCCATCGATATGAACCAAGTACATAATAGTCATTCGATGGGAGGGGTGGAATCGTGATAGCACGCCCCCCACTCCCCCCCACCAAATTAATCCAAACCATCCATTCTCAACTCATTCATAGTCATTGATTCATTAATGGAGGAGCCCATAGTTAACGTGGAAATGTGAGTAATGAATAACTCGTGGGCCATACACCATGTAGAGGGTTGACTCGACCTGGGTTTATATATATCTGCATTCAATTGTATAATAGTAACATAGTTATGTAGCTACATGTCATCAATAAGAATTGAATCATATGTGTGTGTGAAGTTTTAATATATGATCGATGTGTGGATAGTGGCATGGAGGGACCTATAGGGTGGCCCACATTTTTACTAGATACATACACATATTGTGGTGACATATGAATACTGTGTGGGTGTATGGTGGAAAAGTTAGAGGTTGCCTAAGATCTTTGAGCGGGTGGCATGGATGGAGAATGTGTGGACAGTGTTATTGAAATTGAAGGATAAGGATAAGGGAGGGAGGCCAGTAGTTGTATGGCCTCCCTACGTGGAAAAATTTGGATAAGTGGTGAGCCCAATCAACAGTGCGACAAGTTGCCATCACGTGCCTCCACGTGTTAACTTTCCCGTAGTGGACCCAACTTTCCATTTCATGCCAATTGGAGTTTCATTCACATCGTTTAGGGTTAGGTCTCTTCACCTCTGTTCATTTTTTTCGAGGCTTGATACTTTCTGCTTTTGTGTTGTCAGTAGCTGTGCAGAGAGCCTTCGTTTGTAGTGAGGTGAGCCTTCATTTGTGGTGAGTTGAGCCTTCATTTATTGCATGTTATGGCATATTCTTTGACTGCTACAGTGTGTTGTTCGGTTGTTGAGGTGTGTTGTTTGGCCATCAAGGTGGGGTGTGGGCACAAGAAAGGGTTTTTTTCACTCAAATGTATTCACCGAACTGCGATGGTATTCAGATAGACGTTTCTTCTTCAACTCTCGCTCGCTTGACCCTATTCGACCCGACACTGAACACCATGGTCCACTCGCTGCAGTAGGTGTTTGGAGCTTGGCGTCGTCATTACCTGGTAGGATTCTTCATCCTGCCATACATGCCTACAAATTCAGTTTGTCAACACATCTATTTTCTCAGTATTCACACCATTCGTCTTCTTTGTGTTAATCTTTGGATTTTGTTGCCTTTTGTAGAGTATATGTGGATTGTGTGGCTTAATTTGGTTAATTGGTCTGCATTCATATTATTTGAGTTGATCTATGTCTTTTGGTGCCTTTTATGGAGTATTTTTGGCTTAATTGGTGGCTTATGTGGATTAATTGGTTGCTTTTGTGGCTTAGGTCGAAAAATATTTGGGAATTTCTGGATTGGTTGGTTTTCCAGTAATTTTTTTCCTTTTGTGATGTAATTCATGAATTTTGTGTCTTAATTGGTTTCTTTCGTGGCTTAGGTCAAAAAAAAATTGGGGTTTTCTACACTGGTTGGGTTTTTCGATGATTGTTTTCCTTCTATGATGAAATTGAGTAACTGTGGCTTCAATTCGTGGCTTCAGTGGCTTAATTGGTGGCTAAATTTTCTTAACTGGTTTGCATTCGTCTTATTTGAGTTAATCTATGGATTTTGGTGCCTTCTATGGAGTATTTATGACTTATGTGGCCTAATTGGTGGCTTTTGTGGCTTAATTGGTTGCTTCTGTGGCTTAGGTCGAAATTTTTTTCGGGTTTCTGGCTGGTTGGTTTTCTTGGTGATTGTTTGCCTTCTGTGATGCAATTCGTGGATTTTGTGGCTAAATTGGTTTCTTCTTGGCTTAGGTCAAAAAAAATTGGGGGTTTCTGCACTGGTTGGGTTTTTCGGTGATTGTTTGCCTTTTGTGACACAATTGAGTAACTGTGGCTTCAATTCGTGGCTTCAATGGCTTAATTAATGAATAAATTTACATAATTGGTATGCATTTGTCTTATTTGAATTAATATATGGATTCTGGTACCTTTTGTGGAGTATTTGTGGCTTTTGTGGCTTAATTGGTGGCTTTTTTGGCTTAATTGGTTGCTTTTGTGGCTTAGGTTGAAAAATTTTGGGGGTTTCTAGACTAGCTGGGTTTTTTGGTGATTTTTTGCCTTATGTGATGCAATTCGTGGCTTTTATGACTTAGGTCGAATTTTTTTTAGGGTTTTCTACACACATTGGGTTTTTCGGTGATTGTTTTCCTTCTGTGATGCAATCGAGTAAATGTGGCTTCAATTCATGGCTTCAGTGGCTTAATTGGTGGCTAAATTTGTTTAACTGGTATGTATGCATCTTATTTGAGTTTATTTATGGCTTTTGGTGCCTTCTATGGAGTATCTATCACTTAATTGGTGGTTTTTGTGGCTTAATTGATTGCTCCTGTGGCTTAGGTCGAAAAATTTTTGGGGGTTTCTAGACTCGTTCGGTTTTTCGATGATTTTTTGCATTCTGTGATGAAATTTGTGGATTTTGTGGCTTAATTAGTTGCTTTTGTGGCTTAGGTAGAAAACAATTTGGGGGTTTCTACACTGATTGGGTTTTTCGATGATTATTTGCCTTCCATGATGCAATTGAGTAACCGTGGCTTCAATTCGTGGCTTTAGTGGCTTAATTGGTGGCTAAATTTGCTTAATTGGTCTAAATTTGTCTTATTTGAGTTAATTTATGGCTTTTGGTGCCTTATATGGAGTATATGTCGCTTATGTGGCTTAATTTCTTGCTTTTGTGGCTTACGTCGAAAAACATTTGGGGGTTTCTGGATTTGTTTGGTTTTTCAGTGGTTGTTTGCCTTCTGTGATGCAATTCATTCCTTCTATGGCTTAATTGGTTGCTTATGTGGCTTAGATCAAAAAACATTTGGGGGGTTTCTGCACTGGTTGGGTTTTTCGGTGATTCACTTACACATTTGGTAAATTTCGACACTTTAGTTCTGACACTTTTAACGTATTGTCAGAAATTTCCCCAATTTTTCTCAATTTTTTAAATCCTGCCAACAACCGTCGCTATACCGACATATAGGGATAACTTCGCAATACCGACGTTTAGGAACGTCGTCGGTACACCGACAGTTTGGGACACAATGTCGGAAATGCGACATTTTTTAGAAATGATTCGGGACAAACGTCGTTATACCGACATATAGGGACAACGTCGCAATACCAACATTTAGGAACATCGTCGGTACATTGACGGTTCGGGACACAACGTCGGAAATGTGACGTTTCTTAGAAATGGTTTTGGACAAACGTCGGTATTGCGACAGTGTGCGGGCAACCTTCTGTATTGCGACGGTTTGGGGATAAATGTCGGAATAGCGATGTATAGAGGATTGGGGACTACCGTCGGTATTGAAACGTGTGTGGATGTGTTGACCAAACTGAATCAAAAGAATCGAAGCTAACACATGCATATAAACTAAATCAAAATAATAGCATTACAAAATTCTAAGGGAGAGTAATCGAGAAGGAATCCAAAAATAAAACATGCATATAAACATATATGTTTATTTTTGGATTTGTGTTATTTTTCTTAGGATATGTGACACTATAGTGGAATACATTGTCTAGGGATCCATGATAGTGTGCTATATGATGAGAAGGAATCTACATCATCATCATATATATGCCACATGGACCAATTCTTGAGGTTAACAAGCTGGTTAAAACACATTTTTTAGGGAATTCAGCTTCAAGAGTAGCTATATTTTGAAATAATTCCCAAATTTTCCTTGAATCTATGCCATTAAATGTAGAATGACTATGATATTTTAAAAATGAGTTCATATTAGAAAATTGGGCAAAAATTGACCTTATGATGCTACTAAAAATTTTCATCGGAAAAATATTACTATGTTTTGACTACACATCATCCACACATGTGAGTGGGCATATTTTAGAGTTCACTTCTTCTCTTTCACTACTCCACTTATTATTTGTTTGAGTTGGTTGAGGTGGTTATTTTAGGACATATTTTTTTACTGGCTCAAAATGGTTTTAGACCATGCAACTGAGAATGCTTCTTGTTGTAGCTCATATTTTGCCTTGAGAAAATTGTATTGGTGCATGATATTAGACTATCACATGGTTTTCTACTAATAGTTTTGCGAGGCATCATATATATATATCAGGAGGGCTTCTCTCTCATTTATAATTTTTAGAATAAACTGGAAGAACTTATTTTCCTAGTTAAATCTCTTGTCTGAGACTTGTCTTAATTTTGAGTAAATGTTATAGAGAAATGATAGAGGGTTTTTTATATTGCTAGATTCTAGGAAGAAAGCAACTACTACAAGAATCAAACAAATGCATTAGAGGTAATGTATATTTCTTGTGTCTCATTTTTATTGAAATTATAATATTTAATTGTTTTACAAGGCATAGATACTTCAAGGTTCTATTTATTTCTCTATGCTTGATTAAATTTTGTGTTATAATACTTAGGCTAAACCTTCTTACGATTAGTCTCCCTTAGAATTTTGTAACTTATCGTTGAAATCAAAACTTAAATCATTTATGAGATTGCAACAAGATGATGAGCTTAGTGGAAAGAAGTCGCATTCACTAAGTGGGCCCGCAGGCTATTTTTGGCGCAAAGCCTATTTTTAGACTATGTCTATTTTTAGACATATGGATCATGTTCGATAAGTTGCATGATGCTATTTGTGGATGGTTGGTCAAGTCGGAAAAAAATAGATGGACTTCTATTTTTAGACATATTGGGCGGAATCTATTTTTAGATTGCCAGTCTAAAAATAGATATGTCAAATATTATTAGCTCTTAATAATATTTGGACTATAAGCATTATCTTATTCTCTTGGAGCACTTCAGTTAAGTGCACAGATGTGGCACATGAGCTGACAGAAGGAATTACGCTATTCCTAGGGGTTAAGTGGAGCTATTGCATGGAGACTTCAGTTAGAACTCATGTGAGAGAGTTTGGTGGAGTTGATTGAGGAGTTAATGGAGTTATGTTCATTTTAACTAATCTAAACACAGTTGAACTAGTTGTATTTAGTCTAACTGATTAATACACTAGTGAAGAGTGGTGTGAATTAATTATTAATTAATTCACTAATTATAAACTCATTAATCAACTAAATAATACATCAGTTAACTTCAGTGCATGGACAGTTTCAGTGGAGACCAGTGCGGAGATAGGTGAAAGAGCAGGTTAACTATCAGTTGTGACTATACTGTTGCATATTTGCAACAACCAGTGATTGGAGGAGCCCATGAGGATTGCGCAGTACAAGCTAGGTGGTTCAAGTTATTTAATGAGCCATCCTACAACATTGATTACGCAATAGAGGCTGGCTATCAGGTGGCAGATATTGGAGCATGTGTTTTGCTAGATATAGCTTGATTAGTGTGTAGCAATTGGAGATTGTACTGAGAGCTTGTGAGGAGATTTGTATGATGATTTTTACATGATATCTATGAAATATAATATATAGATAGTTGGGGGTTTTCAGCTTTAAGCTTTCCCATAAATTACTGTGTTCATATGTGTGAATTGTTATGGTTTTAATGTGTGCATGTAATTGATTTTATTTCCAAAATTAATGATCAATGGTAGAAGAGATTCTGTATTTTGCATGAAGTCAAATAGTGTGTGATCAGGAGAATCTCAGTTGTATAACATATTAGTTATATAATTTCTACATCATTAAATGGTAAACTTTCTTATTCCATTATGATTTTCCTTTTTTGTATTTTCTTACTTTCTCTTTCCCATTTTCTAAGCTTTTCAAGTCTTTGAAAGGAAAAATGAAATTAGAAAATGGTAAAATTTCTTATTCCAATACCATTTTTCATTTTATTTTCTATTTTTTTACTTTCCCTTTCCCATTTTCTAAGTTTTTTAATTATTTGGAAGCAAAAATGAAATTAAAAAATGGTAAACTTTCTTATTCCATTATGGTTTTTCATTTTCTTTTCTATTTTTTACTTTTCCTTTCTCATTTTCCTTAAGGACTTGGCCTTCTAGCCATTCTCTGCCTTCAATAGCTCTCCCTCTCTAGCCTTATGCTCGAACTTTATATTACCCTCTCCTATATTCATGCATGTCATCCCTGTAGCCCTTTTGCAAGCTTCAAAGAATAGAAGTGGAGATGGTGTTCTTTGAAGAAAACATTAGAGGTGGAAAAAAAATTGAAGAGGGTGAAAGGGGTGATGGTAAAGTTTATTGCCCTTGCAAAAAATGTTGTATGAGAAATAATGTTAGAGTTTTAATAGCAACAGAAAAAATGCATTGTAGGAGGGCACATTGATGGTGGATTGAATGAGTATTATTGTCTCGTGGTAATTAATTACCTATCTTCATTATCTATCTTCATTTTGATTATATTGTAAAATTTTATATTATTTTAATATTTGTTATATACGCACTATTGTTTAATGATTGTTTGTAATTTTTATAAAGGCACAGTTTCCCCCCAATTTTTTGCAGAACCAACTTCCACAACTAAATAGTAGTAGATTACATGATGTTGCACCAATACAAGAGAATATTGCAACAAATATTAGTATTGGAAATGATGTTGTGCAAGGTGAAGAACATGAAGCGAATGATGAAGATGATTTTAATGATCCCATGGAGGTAGATGATGACAATAATGAGACAGTTCACATTAATGATGGGACAAATCAAATGCTCCAAGACTTGTATGGTGAGTCAGATGATGATGGTGGAGATAGTGACAGTATTTATGATGTACCTCTGATTAAAAGGTCAAGTGAATGACTTTTTGAACACTCAAATGCAACTCTTCTCTCTGCTACATTGTTGCTGGTGAACTTAAAGGTTATGAATAATTTGTCGAACAAATGTATGACACAACTCCTAAGGTATGCAATATGTATATATGATCACATATATGTAAATTTTGATTATTTTCCCTTTTTTTAGTTGTAATAAATGTGTAAAATAATAATTCAATACTTATATATATATATATGATTAATAATCTTTACATTAACTAGTTTTTGTTTATGTTGTAGATTGTTGGGTGAATATTTGTTACCATCGCCAAATACTTTACCTTGAACATATCGAGATCTACGTGCTATTATGAAACACTTTGGAATGGAATATAATACTATAGATGCATGTCCTAAAGATCATATTATATATTACGGAGAACATGCGTTGAAAACAGAATGTCCGAAATGTGGTACCAATAGATATCGAACAGATCAACTAACCAAAAAGGTGCCTCAAAAGGTTCTTCATCATATTCCCATAATTCCATGTTTGCAGCGAATGTTCAGGTGTAACAACATAGCACAGTTTATGGATTACCATTCAAAGAATAGAAGTGGAGATGGTGTTCTTCGAATGCCTACAGATGGTTCTGCATTTAGAGAAATCGAGGAAAAATATGTAGATTTTAAAAATGAACCTCGTAATGTTAGGCTTTCATTGGCAGCTGATGGTGTTAATCCATTCGGAGAGCTTAGATCTACTTACTCAGTGTGGCCTATTTTCATTATCAACAATAACATTCCTCCTTGGATGTCAATAAAGAGGGAGCACATAATGTTGACTATGATTATTCCAGGTATTTTATACATTATTTTTTTGAATGTAACATTTTCATTTCTCTCGTTGTTTGCATAAATATATATTTTATTTATTTACTTACTTATATATACATATATCATGGTAGTAATTATTATGTACCGTAATTTTGAACAATTAGGTAAGTACCGGGTCAAAGATATGAATGTATATATTGAGCCTCTTATCGATGAGCTAATACAGTTATGGCATGGCATCACTATGTATGACATCACTAAACCAATCAAGCAGAAGAGATTTCAATGTCGTGGAATGCTTGTATGGACAATTCATGATGCCCCAGGACTAACACATTTTTGTGGTATGTAATATTTCGTTGCACTTTAATATAATATATAATTATCTAAATTAGATATACCATATTGCATGTTTTAAAAATGATCTCATAGTATAATTGTTATTGATCCATCTATTGCAGGTCTTCAAACAAAGGGTAGATTTGCATGTCCAGTTTGTGGCCCTAAGATGAAGTATCATCATTCACCAGACTTAAGAAAGATGGTGTTTGATGAGTTTAGGCACTTCCTCTCTAGGAACCATAAGTATCGTACTACTAAAAAACATATTTTCAATGATAAAGAAGAAACTGGATTAAAACCACGAAGAATGACACCTCAGTTGTGGATGTTGGAATATAACAGAATTAATAATCGTCAAGCAGCTAGTACGTAATTTGTGTGTGTGTGTGTATATATATATATATATATATATATATATATTATTTGTTTATGTAATGTTTGGAATTTTTGTTTTAACTAATGAATTTATTTTATTGTATTTTATAATTAATATTGTTCTGATTTATTTTATTCTTTTATATCAAGGTCATCGTCGCCGTGAAGGTACTAATATTGTACTTCCACCTGGAATGAAATGTTATCCTTCTCAATTCGCGAGGTTGCCCTACTATGAGGACCTAAAAATATCTCATTTGTTTGATACAATGCATGTCGGGAAGAATGTGACAGAAATGTTATGGCGAACCATAGATGGTGCACATGATAGAGATAAAATTGACAAAATTTGTGCTGACATTGAGAAATCAAATCATGCAATGAAAAGTGTGATCGACGGATCAAATAAAAATGGAGGTCGAAATTATAATAATATTTCATGGTTATTAGCAGAACAACAAAGCAATCATGTAAAATAGGTCGTTAGAAGAATTAAATTTCCAACAGGTTTTGCTTCAAACATAAATAATATCTCAATGAAGAAAGGTGACTTTAGTGGGGTGAAAACACATGATTGGCATACCTTTGTTAAGGTAATTTTTTTGGTATACGTTTTTTTTTGTTATTGCTTGAATACATATTTTAAATTTTCCTTTTTTCTGTTTAATTTGGAAACCAATAACGATTCATTTTTTATTGTTATAGTATGTTCTACCTGTATCTCTCCCAAACGACTTTGACAACAATGTCAAACAAGTTATATATGGTCTTAGTAAATACATGAGGTAAGTAGTTTTGATTTATACGCAAAATCTAATTGCTACAATTTCTTTTTGTACTTAATGACATGATGTGTTAATTTACTTGTAATGAAATATATATTATGTTTCATTGAAATAACCTTGCATAATGATTTGTAGATGGTTGTCATTGAAAGAAATCCATCAAGATGAAATAAAGTATTGGAAGAGAGAAATTCCTCGGCTAATGTGTGAAATGAAAAAGTATCTACCTCCAAAATTTTTCAATGCACAAGAACACTACTTGATACACCAAGTTGAGGAGATTGAAATGTGTGGACCAGTACACACAAGGTCAATGTGGATGGTGGAGAGGCACCTGAAATCCTTGAAGGCTTTGGTTAGACAAAGAGCACGACCTGAGGGTTCTATGGTGGAGGGATATGTGGTATATGAATCCATGGTGTATATTAGTCATTATCTTCCTATATTAGTTGTGCCAACTATGGATGTTGTGGATTGCATTTGGGATGTGAAATCCATCAAAAAATTTGAAGTGGAGCACCTGTTGGGAAAAGGTAGAATGAAGAAAGTGAGAGGTAAAAGATTTATTATATATAATACATATAATGTTTCATTTTTTTACATCATGTATATGATCATATTCATTTAAGTCTTATTCTTTCATCGTTTATTAATTAATATAATTTACCATGGTTATAAGTTATATTTAATATTGGTGAATTATTGTTTTTTATTTAGGTGCTCAAGATTATGAGGCACTACTTTATATATTGCAAACAATCTTGAGTGGATGAGTGAATGGATTGAAAGATGTAAATAATGTAACGATGGTAGGGTATCATGGAAACTACTGTCTGAATTGGTTAGAGAATCTTATCGTAGTGGAGATGGAAATGTTACGGATAGGGAAATTGATTTAGCATATGGTTTGAAAGATAGAAAGGTAAGCAATTAATTCACCTATTTTATTCATTACTTATTTTATATTATATTTATAATGTGACAACAAGTTTGATTTTTTAGATAATTTTCAAGTTGTTTAAATTATATGATTAATTATTAATTGAGAATTAATGCATCTTTTTCATGTTTGGCATATTGCAGTTGAAAGACCACAAGGCTATGTGGTGCAATGGTCGTAAATTTCACATTAAGTAGTTGGATGACAACAGGAAAACTTCTGATAATGAGATAACTGCAGTATTCCAGGTCACTAATGTTTCCTCCAGGAGTGACAGATATCCTTGAGAATCTAAAAATAGATATTATGGCTTTTTAGATGATATAGTTGAGTGTGACTTTAATTCCTTCAAATTAATTTTGTTTGAAATCAAATGGTATAGGCTACGAATGAATGTACATGATGATGACAGAACTCTTATTCAACATGACAATGGATTTCCAATGGTTAAAAAATCGCAGTTTGAAGCAGGAAAAGATCGTTATGTTTTTCCAAGCCATTGTGAACAAGTATTTTACTCAGAGGTTCCAGGTGAGAAAGGATGGTCATTTGCTTTTACATATGATCCAAGAGGAAGGCCAGTAGATTATACTGTAGAGGAAGAAGATGATATTGATCAAGAAGAAGATGATGCAGTGGCAGATGAGCAGGAAGATGAATTGACGACAGACGAAGAAGATATAGAAGATGAACCAAGCATAGGAGACGAGGCAACAATTATTGATGACAATTTCGATGAGGATATTATTGAAAATGACATAATTGATGATGATGATGACATGGTCGATCATTTCAACACTATTTCTAAATCAGATGTTGGTATAGATGTCGATGAGTTGGATGAATATCAAGAAGATATAGAAGAATAATATTGATACAGATGTTCTGTTCAATCTAAATAAATTTCACTCGTGCTTTTCAAATACTTTTAAAGGCTTTATTTTTTTAACTTTTTGGAAATAAAAGTGAGAAAGGATGATATTAACCATTTAATATTCAAAACATTATCTCTTTTTTTTTATGAAATATGTCATTTTATAAAAAAATGAGAAATGAGAAATATGTCATTATTTATGAAATATGTCATTATATCTTTATCTCTTTATTTTTTATGAAACATTATCTCCTTGACCAAGAGTAATATTGTGCCAATGATGGGGGATATTCATGATATGCTTGAAACAGAGTAAAAACTCTAGCTAACCTATTAACCCATATATAGCTCACTTTTGTTAAAGGTTGCAAAGTTTGATATCCTTGTACTTTTCTTAAGCTAAAATAGGTGAGATCCAATTATTTGAAGTATTATGAATGATTGAATTCATTTTTATAGTTTACGTTATTATTTGACACACAAACCTTTTTTTTTTCAAAGATGCATAGTTGAAATATTGTTATCATGATGTAAAGATTGTTTGGATTTTTTTACATATTTTCAAGTTCCAAATATGAATAAATTTTGAACATGAAACTTGTGATATAGATCTAGTATGCTTTGGCACACAAAAAAAATTGGAAAGGGGTAATAATGCTTGGTTATCTCACAAGTATCATATGTTATTGGTCCAACACCAAAAATGGAAATAAGGCAAAATATTTATAATTACATAACTATATGGTAAATAGTAAATTTTTGACTACATGACAAAATGATATATTGTACGGTTATAGGGTAAGGTGATACTTGTTGATGTCGAGAGAGTGTGATAATACATAGTTAATGGCATTATGGTATAGCCATGGGCTTGAATCTTGTGACAACATTTAATAAAAGTGTGACATGGTGGAAAGAAATGTGACATTACATCATGAGTTTACATTGGAATAAGGTATAACATTGAAATGTTTGACATTTCACAACCGTCAGTATCACTAAGGCTTATTTCGTTTCTTTCCCGCTCTATTCTCCTTCACCCACAGCCATACCTACATCTATCTACGATTTGAATCAGACCCCGCTCTATTCTCCTTCCCCATATGCAGACCATCTATATTCTGCAATTTGAATCAAACCATCTATCTGCGATTTGAATCACCAGAGTCATTTATCTGCATTTTGAATCACGACAGAGTCATCGACAGACTTCCCATACAGCTCTTTGTCAACATAAACCCTGCCCATTCAAGTGTTGAGACATTGATCTGCTAGGGTTTCATCAAAGGATACATTAATCTGATAGGGTCATGTCAATGGAAACATGAATCTACTAGGGCCACATTGAAAGGCTAAGTGGAAAAATGGTAATGTGGTTTCTTCATGCTTCAAAATCTTTCAGTTTGGCTTCAAAACTCATGTGCATGTACTCCTGTGCTTCATGTCTATTTTCATGGCTTCAAAATTGTTCAGTTTGAGTTTTGTTTGAGTCTGTCACCAAAGTGTTTGACAAAATATTTGAGTGAAATCTGCCACATGGATGTCAGGTTTGATGGTATTTGTTATCACAAGGATTCGGTATTGATTGCAATAGATGAAGAAAAGTTTAGAATTGATATTTTTTTGTGGATATTAAGAAAAGGCATACCAAAACCTCCTCACTTACACAGAATAAAATGTCCTTGAGTTCACTTTTCCTTGAAGGGGATGAAACACTAACTAGTTTAGTTGTAGGGTCATATAGAAAAGCCCTTGCAATGGTGAAATTCAAGGCAGAGGATGATGACTTGGTTTTGATGTTTACTTCAAATGAATGGATCTCTTCTCATGCAGTGATCC
Source organism: Pinus albicaulis (assembly GCA_034641835.2). Lineage (NCBI taxonomy): Eukaryota > Viridiplantae > Streptophyta > Pinopsida > Pinales > Pinaceae > Pinus > Pinus albicaulis. The sequence goes on from CM076580.1 coordinate 1,790,407,579, forward strand.
ATAATCGAAAAATTCTCTCAGGAAAGTTATCATACTTATATATATATATATATATATATATATATATATCTATATATATATATAGTAAGATCAAGTACACACCAATCCAAATATAAAACCTTTAATCCGAGAGGGAAAAGAAGAAATAAACCCTAGCAATGGCAGTCGCAAACCCTGGTTCGCCTGAAGATTTTCTGGCTCCTCACTAATGCATCGGACTCTCTTATCCACTAATCGGTCGGAAGTGGGACCCCTCTTCGGCATCTGCTTGGTTTTCATGACCTCAAATCTAGTTATTTGTAGGCCATTATCTGCTAGACGACAGCGGCTTTTTTTCTTTCGCCCGCATCTATAGGAATTTGTTGTGTCCACTGATGTGTAGGGTCTTTTAGCTGAGACCCATGAACATTTTCGATCATCTAACAGGCTTCGGACAGGCTCAGATACCTCGGTGCGGGTGAGTTCCTTTTATTGTGTCTGCTTCTGGCTTCGCTGGTGCTCCTTTGGATTGTTTGCTGCTCTGAAATTTGACCTTTGGCCTGTCAGTGCGAGCCCTTGTTTTCTTCCCCTTGCTATTGGTTAACAAGTTTGTTGGCCCAGGCTTGACTTGCTGAACAACATGAGTGCTTACGAGGATGAAGTGGATTACATGGAGGATCCGCTGGCCGGTGTGGACATATGGGGGAATAATACTCAAGAGGAGGCAGACGGGATGGATGGCATGGTCCCTGTTCCAACTATTTCGGTGCCAGCTCGGCCTATACATATCGATGTGGCAACCAGCTCATCACCCATTGGGGAGCTTGAACAGTTCAGTTTTACCACACCCTCACCCTCGAATAATGGGTTATGGGGCTTTTCACTGGCTGGGAACACAAACTTGGCTGAGGTAGACTTAGGGTCATCGGAGCCATTTGCGGATGCCATGCTTCATAGCATTGGGGAGATGACACTTACATTAGAACACCTCAATATCGGTGGTTCTATACCACACTGCAGCGCTGCAGTATGCAGAATGAATTGTGGGGGTGCGTCTAACAGCGGGATTGTGGAGTGTGCACCTACCTCAACCTCGGGGGTTTTCTCTAACATTCCTGAGGACATTCCCATCTCGGATAAGCTGAACTCATCATCGGACTCTGAGAACTCTGAAGACCCAGCCCTGGGGTGTACTAACAGAGGAAAGAAGAACAGGATCACAAAGAACAAGTTCAACAAGTTCTCCAACTTCGGACGTGAATGTGGTATGGTGGATCTGGCGCATATTGCTGCCACAATGTTAGTAGTGAAGGAGTGTGGCCGGAAATACTCCACTGCGCGGCTGAAGCAGTGGACCCGTGAGATTTGGGGAGGCACTCTCAAAACCCTCCCGGAAGTTTCATTGCTTACCAAAGGTTGGTTTTCCCTTACTTTCGCCCGGCCGAAACAATCTAATTGGGCTCTCAAGCAATACTGGCATATTGAAATGCACCATGTTCATCTTAAACGATGGGTTTCGCTATTTGACCCTAATAAAGAAAATGTTGGTGCTAGCCCTATCTGGATGCGATTGCCTGGACTACCTGTTCAATTCTAGAATAACACTGCTCTCCGAAACATTGGGGGTCAATTTGGGCTCTATCTTGATCATGATAGGTCTTATTTGGTTACTGGCAGCAGGGTAGTTTCTCGTATACTGATCTTCCTCGACACAAGGGTTGGTCTACATGATAATTTCAATATGCTCTTTGATGGCATGATGTGGCAACAGGTTCTTAATTATGAAGGGGTGTCGTTTAGATGCAGGAAATTCCATGAAGTGGGGCAGCTGTATAAAGAGTCTCCAGAGATGGGCTTCACTAAGCAGACTCTTAAGAAATCTGACATTGTGGCCACTCTGACAGAGCCCATCATCAGCACTTGCCAGGATTCGGTGGGTAAGCAACAGGCCAAGCTGGATCAATTTTCTGCTGCAGAGATGGTATTGACCCAACAACTTACTACTTGGCCCATTACTCATCCCAGATCGCATGCCCAGTCCACTCTAGAGGCTTCTCATCGCTTTGCGACTATTCCGGGTACCTCTCCTACACCAGACTCTTTGATTTTAATATCTCGTCCAATTTATCATCCATCACTTTTCCTTGTATGTCTATTGTATCTGCTATAACTTCTCAGTGTTATCCTTCTATTTGTTGTACTATTTCACAAGCCCCGCCATCATTTACACCCATTATACAACATACAACATACATCTGTTGACCCTACCTCTTGCCACTCATCTACCCGCTCGGAGTCATCCACTTTGAGAAACAACTACTTCCTGAGATCCATCACTCAACCTCATTCAGAGGAAGCTTTTGGCATTGGTCTGGGGCTGGGTTGCTACCCTAACAAAACAAGAGCCAGACCATCAGCTATGGCTAAAGCTATCAAACGGGCTAATTTAGAAGTGGAGGCTGGAACACAATCATCCCTTATGCGGGTCCTTAGAGAAAGGCGACCCAATCCAGGGGTTACATCATGATTTGTCTCTCCTACAACTACAGGGGACTGGCCAACCCTGATAAGAGATTGGCACTAAGGGAATTAATTGCACAGAAGCCTATTGACATCTTATTTCTACAAGAAAAATTAGGAGAGGGTGATGCAGTTGCCACTATTCTAAAATCCTTTCTTCTTAGCTGGACCTTCATTACATTGGATGCTCACGGAAGATCAGGTGGCTGCGCTTTGGGTATCAATTGCAGAACCACCCGGATGATCAACTGCTGGGGTCGGGCTGGGGTAGTTGGCATGGATATAAAATTTGGTCACTTTGAGTAGGAGTTCACCCTGATTAATGTCTACGGGCCCTGCTTAGATAGAGATGCCTTTTGGAACTCATTATTGGCCTGCTCATTGCTTACCCTTCCTCATATAATATTGGGTGGTGATTTGAATTTCTCATGGGGCATCTCTGAATCTTTGGGTACTCATGCTATCCCTGATCCATTGGCTGAGTTTTTCGGCTCCAAGCTCGAGGTTGTCGACCTTATTGACATTCAGACTACAAATATTCTACCCACATGGAGGAATATAAGGACTGGTGATGCGGCTTTGGCCAGTAGGTTGGATCGATTTCTGATCAAGTAGCCTCTTCTCAGCACTTTAGATCGCGCTCGTCAGTGGGTGGGGCAGGGGGGAATGTGTGATCATTCCCCTATATTTTTGGAATTTGAGTGTGGTCCTATCAGGGCTCGACCACCATTTAAATTTAACTCCAGATGGCTACAAGACCCAGAATATCATGAGATGGTAGTTTAGGCCTGGCAGCATTGTCAACAACTTCTAGATTTGGAACTTGCCCGGATCATAAATGATAATATATCTCACATCAAGTGCCTGACTATCAATTGGGTTAAGGAAAAAAAGCGTTTGGAACGAGAAGAGCTCAACCGGATTGAACTGGAAATTGCACACCTTAATAACTCTGATCTTACTAGTTACTGGTCCAACACCTCTAAAGAGCACCTCATAGCACTTGAAACTACAAAGGCAAAGCTCCTGAGACAAAAAGAGGAGGATTGGAGACTCAAGAGTAGAGTTATTTGGCTTCAGGTAGGAGATGAAAATACAAAGTTCTTCCAACAACATGCTAATGGTCACAGGACTGCCAATTCTATTTGGGAACTTACCGATCAGCATGGGTTTGTGGCATGTACTCAATCACAATTACATGATATGGGTACTCAGTATTTCACTAACTTATATAGAGCTCCTCTACACATTGATCTCCCGGACAGTATGCAAATTACTTAATCCTTCAATAGATTTTTGGAACAGGATCAGGAAGATGACCTCAATACACCAGTGGGAGCTAGAGGGGGTTTTGAAATGGTTCAAAAAAGACAAAAGCCCTGGGCCTGATGGCTAGCCCATTGAGTTTTTCATTCATTTCTTAGAATTAATGGCTAATGACCTGCTGATTATGGTTGAAGACAACAGGGTGAGGGGTATAATTTATGATGGTTTTAACTCAACTTTCATTGCGCTCATTCCAAAAACTGATCACCCATCCAGCTTTCAAGATTACAAACCAATATCACTCTGTACCTGCATTTATAAGATTATCTCTAAAATCATTGCTAATCGTATTAAGCCCTTCCTATCTACTCACATAGCCAAGGAACAATTCACTTTTCTTCATCATAGGCAAATCCACAAAGCGATTGGCACTACCCAAGAAGCCCTCCATTCCATAAAAACCAAGCACCTTAAATCCACTATTCTCAATATGGACTTGGCAAAGGCTTTTAATCAGGTGAATTGGAGCTACTTACACCTCATTCTTATTCAAACTGGCTTTCCTCATACATTTATCAACTGGATTATGGGCTGCATTTGTCATGCTACATTTAGAATTCTACTTAATGGCACTGCACCTGACTTCTTTCATGCGGGTAGAGGCCTACATCAAGGATGTCCTCTATCACCATTATTTTTTGTCCTGGTTATGGAAGGTCTCTCAGTTCTCATAAAAAATGCTAAGGCTCAGGGGACCATTCAAGGACTCCAAATTAATGACATTTTACATCTTACTCATCTATTATTCATGGATGATGTTCCAATCTTTCTTGATGGCTCTGGACAGGACTCAATACAATTTGATAAACTACTCCAAAGTTTTTGCAGAGCCACCAGAATGATTCCAAATGCACTCAAGTCTACTATTATCATGACTGGATGCTCGGCTCAGGAACTGGGCATCACCATGAATCTATTTGCATATGTTCATATTGATATCAGCGAGGGTCTTAAATACTTGGGATATCACATCAAACCAAACGATTATCAAATTAAATATTGGAACTGGCTCATAGCCAAAGTTGAACGCATAATCAATGTTTGGTACAATAGATGGCTATCCAGAGCTGGACATTTAGTCCTCATTAAATCAGTGCTCGAAGCCATTCCAGTCTATTGGATGACCCTGGCTTGGATACCTATTGCTGTTACCAATCGAATTAAATGCATTTGCAAACAATTCTTATGGCGCAACCAGGAAAAGGATTACACTTTTTCCTGGATTGCATAGGATCGCATCAACATTGTTGGGTAGTGAATACGACCACTTTTTAACACTTATTTCATCCATTTTCTATTCTTCTTTGTCATGTAATTTATCATGGTATCATATAAATCCATTTTATAATGATTTATGCTCTTATGGATGAATATTATTTCTTCTCCTTTATTTTTAATAAATGGATGATTATTATGCATAATTTTATCAATGATGATTTATTAATATATTTTGTACCAACACTCACTATTTTAGCCTCCAAGATATTTGCCAGATTGCAGATTTGATCTCCAAATCATCATCAAATATTCCAACTCAAAAATTCGCTGTAATAAGAAGTGACAGTTTTGCGGTTGAGATTTTGGGAAAATGAAGAAGAATTTGGAAAATCCGGAACATGGGTTTTGTTCAGAATGGACCAAATTAACTTTTCAAAGAACGGTTTACCCAAATTCGGCCTGTATTGAGAGAAACACAAGGTTTTTTTAGCATGATTTTCTTAGATTTGTTGTTGCGGCCGTCCTCCAAATTATCTCAGCTGCAAATCCAAATTCGATTTGCTCTTGTTGAAAGATGGATGGAAATATATTTTCTAATTCTTGGTGATCAATTGGTTAGGAACAATCCAATATTTTTATGAGAGATCATATTTACTATTTAATTTCTCCTCTTCTGATTATAAAAGGAGAGCATGTATTATGTATTGAAAAAATGATAGATGAGAGATGGAGAGATTTCGGGTTGTAATTACACAATTCCTCATCGACTCTCATATATTAAACAGAGATCAACCATTTTTAAACGCTGTTATGCATGATTAATACAAGAACGTGTTTCCGTTTAATTTCTTAGTTCTGCAGTAGCCCAGCGGTGTTTCACCGGTGGTTGAGGGCCCGACCCTGGTGGATCGATTCGCTGTTTGTATTTCTACTCTTTTAATTATCGTTGTGTGATAATTGTGATTGGTTTTATTACATTTGTAAAGTCAATTAAGTTGATGTTGTATTGTTTATTGTTGTGTTGCGTTAATGAATTGCATTGATGTTCCATTTCAACAAGAATCTTAATTTCGGTAGTATTCATCTTGTTATTGCTTATAAAGTTTTGTTGTTCAGTATTTACTCCATTTGCTATTCCGTTGGATTGCTTAATAGCGTTTGCTGTCGATAGGATGGTAGGATTAGTCGTTTGAGCTTAAGTTCAGATTTGTCATTAGGACTCATTAATTAGTATTTGTTGTTCAATTCAAACAGTGTTTAATTCATTTCGATTCATTAGGTTTCAGACAAGTAAAGACCGCTTATTTACATTGTTACAACATGTTTATGCACGCAGCCATTCAATTACGCATTGTTGTTCATTTCCAATTTTGTTTTTAAAAGAATTTTCTTGTTTACTTTCAACAAGCAGCTTAGTTCAATTTCGATTTTCATTGCTTTAAAGCAGGATCATCAACTATAGAGAACATTGTTTATTGCTTCCACGTTCCTGTATTGATTATTCTTGTTCCGGGCTTGATTTCAATTGCATCAATTTCTAGAGGAATGAGTTGCTATCAGATCTCGATTGATGCTCAGCCGGGTGAATAGTTGGATTTCAGAGCATTTGAGTTTATGTTGTTGTAATTAGATTTCTTTTTCAAGCATCCATTTACTCTTGCATTTAGAACACTGTACTACATATTGAAGAGCATTACTCTTGGATAAATTGCTGCCTGAGACTGAGTACACTCTTGAAATAAAAAGTCGTTCCTAGATTGATAATTAATGTAGGATAAATAGGCGATAAAAAGACACCTTTTATACCTCAACAAACATCCCCAAGCAATGGGGTGGTTGGGGGATCAAAGATCTCCATCTCTTTTCGAAAGCTCTTGCTCCAAAAATGTGTTGGCATTTAATCATTGGTCATAGTCTCTGGAGGGAGGTCATTGTTGCGAAATACATCGTGACCAGGAATACCCTTGACTGGATCAGGGACAGAATCAGGCTGCCCACTGGTGCATCCATAATTTGGAAATCAATCACAAAAGCTGCTCATCTCATTCAGAGGGGTCTATCGTGGCAAATTGGCTCTGGGGAATCTGTTCGAATTGGTATTGATTCATGGTCTGGTAGTGGAGAATTTTATAAGCTACCAAATTTATTATTGGAGCATCTAGCTCGCAGAGGCATCATTTTCCTTGCTCAGATCACGAATCCAGTTCACACAACCTGGCAAGGACAAGCTTGGTTTCCGGCGGCTAACCTTGACATTCCATGAGATGGTCTTTAGGATTGGAATAATTTCATATGGGCATTAAAAGCTTCAAACATTCGTCTCACGAAACAGGAAGACCAATTGATTTGGGCATGCTCACCAAAAGTCCAATATGCGCCAAAGCTTGGCTACTTGTCACTTATTCAGCACAAGGAGCCACCACAAAAAGCCTGGTGGTGGTGTAACATTTGGAAACTGAAAGCCCTGCATAAACACATAACCTTATTCTGGTGTATATTAAACCACTGCATACCGACCATGGACTTTCTCCATCGCCGCGCCATCCATGGGCCCTCAAGATGCTGCTATTGCCTGTCTAACAACGAGGACACTTCACACTTTTTCCTGTACTGTAATGTGATTTTGGACATCTGGGCACAGGCTGTTGTTTGCTTGGGCTACCAACATCTTTGGCAGGGGTAATCACTACAAGATGCCTGGACAAATTGGTGGCAGCTGAACGCTAATTCCTCGAAACTACGTAACCTCCCTCTGATCTTCGCTTGGAAAGCTTGGATTGGCCGTAACAAATTCATTTTCAATGGCCAACCGATCAAAGGGGATCGCATCTGTGCTACAATCATAACAACTTACAACCTTTTGCCTAAAGAGAACCACCAGAAACCTTCCACGATTGTTGTCCCTGAAATGATTGACCGCGGCCGACCTTGGGCTTATTTTGATGGTGCGGAAAATCCACAGGGCTGTGGGGGGGAGAAATTCTTCATTTAAATGATCATCACCATTATCACATAAGGATGGGACTGGGCCCTGGCTCGAATAAATATGCAGAACTTCAATGCCTTAGACTTCTTCTGATCTTCGCGCGAGAAAAACATTGCAACTCCATACAGATATTTGGAGACTCTCTTCTTGTGATCAACTGGTTCAATGATCATGCACTTTGTCACACGCACACACTGTCTGCACTTCTGAGGGAGGTTCATCATCTCAAGCTACTATTTGACTCCATCTCTGTGGCACATATTTACAGGTCTCGGAACAAAGTGGCTGATAAGCTGTCCATAGAAGCCTCAGAGCTGATTTGGGGCACATGGCATATTACAAAGCAAATCGGCGAACAGGTGTACAGGTTTTTTCATCGGCCTTTTATGGATGAGGCACCAAATCACCAGGCTGTTTGATTGAGCAACCTGATTTGGGAGGTTATTTTGATTTGCATTATCTCCCATGGACTATTTATCGGCTATATTGTACTTATATTTTTGTTTTTTTGTCTCTTATTTATCCGATAAGTTATGCACTGAACTTACATGTGATGTTATATGCAGACATCTATGATTGTATCAGCAGCATTGTTGTATGGATTTTTTTTTGGAAGCCAAATGTAGGCTCTATATGGTTTTTTTTCGAAAGCCAAATTAGTAGTGTTAACTACCAGCAAATGTAACATGTAACTTATCTATTAATGAAAAGTTACGATTTTTTCCTTTGAAAAAAAAAATCAAGTACACACCTACATATATAGGCCTGATTTGGTATTTATTTGAGTCGATGAAGAAAACTTTAGAATTGATATTTTTTTGTGGATATTAAGAAAAGGCCTACCAAAAATTCCTCACTTACATAGAATAAAATAGGAGTGCTGGCATAAACTAGAAATTTGTAGCATGTATGTAAAGATCCACAGGATCCACTTTTGTATCTGCTCTTGCTGATGTGAAAGATATGCCAGAAGAAGGTACAAAGTGAACAATTTCCAGCAAGTGTATCCATGTGGAAATATTGCACGTCATTATAAGCTACAACATAAGGTCAACTTGGAAACAAATCTTGGAAATTATATCAGTTCAAAAATCATTCTACAAATGATCCCCCCCCTTAGCCAATGATGTTCCTTAGTCAAGCTTTTTGGAGTAAGGTAAAACAAAACTTCCTTAAGTGGTAGTCATGGCCACTTGCACACCCAATCATAGAATAGATGGGTCTAAAAGCAACTATGGAAAGTTTTGGATGGATTCCTGAGAAGAGGATGAAATAAGTGATGTAATCATGTATAGACAGCTGAACTGGTGCATTGACATCCATATTCTGGTGCTTCTTATACCCTAAAGCCCGAAAAATGGGACATCCCTTGCAAGAATGGAAAAATAACTGGTGTAAAGACCTCAAAACTCTTAAGCTTCACACATTAAATTATCCAGAGTAATGCAGATATGTTGGTATTTCCAATGCCTCGGAGATGGTTGTATGCTGCCTTGTAGCTGCATACAATGCTTCCTTGTTCAGTCTGTTTGCATCTTTTATTTGCACCAAGAGGAACTCTTTTACTTCTTCTCTGTGCTGGTTATTTCTCCACACAGGAAACAATTCACTTTCTGTTGGTAATATACTAGAAAATGAGACTCAACACCTGTGCCAATAACATGTTGTGAGCAATTTTTTTGGTTCCCACCTCTTCTTTTTACTGAAATGTAATAATTTCTTAATTCATGCATTCAAGTGGAGAATGTCTAAATCTAGAAAGGCACAAAAGGTTGAACTCATTGTGACAATGAAGGAAGAGATGAATCAAGACCAAACAATTGGTTAATAATTGTCATTTTAAACTTGATCAATGACTACTTGTGCATAAATAGTGAGGCATTATTTAGTGATAGCCATCAAATTAAGATTCTCTTGGGTTGTTGCATTATTGAAAATGGTGGAATAAAAAGTTCAACTTATAGGACCTATTTCAACAATAATGCTTGCCCCAAATTTCCATCCACAACCCTATGCACCTTGTTTGAATCAAGGAAAATGGGTATCCTACAAAGTTTTTGATTGCACAATCAAGATAACCATAGTGACCTTAATTTACATAGTTGGTTGTGACACGTTTCTACAAGATTGTTGTGATCTTCTATTGGCTAGAAGATATAAGGGAATTCAACATGACATTTATGATGTATATCAAAATACCTATGGATTGCACAAAGGTAAACAAGGTTTACCTCTTCCAATCTTCATAGGCCTCTTTTCCATTTTTCATCAGTGTTGTAATTATGCCAAGAAAAATGAAGTTTTCCAAAAGTTGGGTAGGGGAGATTCCCATTATGTAGTGTTTTTTCTTTATGAGACACTGGGTGTAAATTTTAGTTTCATAAAATATAAAGTTATTGTACATGCATCTTAACTTCAAAACTATGAAACACACTCTAAGTTTTTTGATCCATGTCAACACTTAATTGATTTTGGGTTTAAGATGGATCTACGCTAGTAATATTTTCCATAACTACAAAGCAATATTCTTTTGTATAATGAGATAAGTCACAGATCAATAATCTTCACATGTATCATCTCCTTAAGAAAAGAAATATTGATCATCATCCACTTTGGATATTCCAATGGTTCGATCATCTTAGTAGATCTTAATTTATGATAGACTTTGTTCTTCATTTCAGCAAAAAATTATGTAATAAACAAGGAGAAATTAATGGCACAATTTCAATAGGATTAAAACACACCAAGAGACTCAAAATTTAACCTTGGAAAAAATTTCAAAAATGATGTTAAATTGATACAAAACTTGTTCCTTAATTGGTCACATAATGATACAATTATAGAGGATTATATCACTACAAAACTTCAAAGTACTATGGTTTGGACTTCAAACTTATACAAAAAACCCCTTACTTCCTCTATTTTGTGTCTATTTCTTTGGTGATCTTTTCTTGGTTATGGAAGTTGTGTCCCCTCATGAATCTGAGCCCCTCATCAATCTCCCCCCACAAATTTGAACCTCTCATTAATCTCTTCTCTCTCTATATAGATTCTTTGGAATTTCTTCGTTGACGCCCAAGAATCCGCCTAAATATCTAAGAAACTTGTACTCCGTTGGTTTAACTCCTTGCTTGGTGTCATTTTCCACATGGCATCTAATGTTCATGATAAGGGGCGGACATATCGTACAAAACTTGACTTGGTTTCCTTCTTGTTCCTTTGTTCGATGGAGGTTTCAAAGATCTTTCTTAGTGGTTATGGAGTTTGGTTATGAGAAAGCTTGTTGAGCATGAGTCCTTATCAAGCATAGGCTAATGAGAAAAGGATATAAATTTTTTCTTTTGGTGGATTATTTCTCGTTCTTGGAGAATTATCTCGCATTACTTAGTTGTCCTACCAAATCCTTTTCTCAATGCTTGGATTTTTAGCTGTCATCTACTTTCGCATAACACAACACTTATTTTCTTATTAAGGATAGGTTTTCGTGCAAGGAAACTAGTGTTTCTTGGCTATAGGGTTTTCTCCTGGTCATCATATTTTTCCATCCAAGTTTTTCCAACTCTTGTATTTTTCTCTCTGTTAGGGTGCTCATAAACCACATCCAAAGGTGAAGGTAGTAAATATCCAAAGCAAGCTTTGGAAGGTGACTTGTTTGTGGAAGTGTGAATTACCATATTGTATGAATTTAGTAAATATGAATGAAGATTAAGTTCTCATTCTAGGGTCTTAGATGGTTTTCATAAGATGTAAAGCAATTATGTGAAGAGACAAGAAGTATTGAGTCTCCTGCAACACTCTAAAGTGCTAGATCTTCATGATGTTGTGGCACTGGAGTAGAATGATGTGGCATACCTATGTGGTAGATGGTGTATCATCATGACATGGCTCATTGGTGTTGTGGTGATGAAATAAACCTAAGACAGTATGAAATACTTGTAGCTTCCTAATTATGTAGCCATCATGTGATATTGTTATGCATTATGTTGTTAGAAGCATTTATACAAACTAATAATAAATGAAAATAGGCTATCCCAGTTGGGCATGATGTCAAGGTGTTGCCATGGTGTATTCATGCTTGGGCATGATGTCAAGTATTAGTCTAAATTTAACATCAAACACGATGTATTTTTTAATGGACATAATATTATAAATAATAAACACGTATTATTTCCAGAGGTATCCTTTATGGATATACCTGATATTTTTATTTACCTTAGTAAAGGGTACAAGGTGATGTTATCAAATATTTTTAGTCATGTTTTATTGTTGGGAAGTTTGTCTTGCTACAATAGAAAGCAAATGGAGTCATGTTTTAATGATTGGGCAGTTTTCCTTGCTACAACAGCAAAGAAATGGGGTTGTGTTTTAATTATTGGGCAGTGTGTCTTGCTACAATAGCAAGGAAATGGAGCCATGTTTGAATTACTAGGAAGTATATCTTGCTACAGTAACAAGGAAATGGCCATCGCTAAACTTCACATCTAGTGGCTCAACACTATTACCATCACTAAATTATTTCCCATTGACCACCAAACTAGTGGACGTATCCAACTTTGGTGTTTGTGTTAACCAACTGAAATTAGTTATGCATTTTTCCTTTAAAATTTTGCAAAAGATAGTTGAGTCATGGAGCCTTTTACACTGTAATGGTAGCATAAGACTAATTGGTATAATTTGTGTGATTTTCATATATATTTGGTCTTTATATGAGATATTTCCATCACTTGAGTGTGTAACATGCTAAGCACTAGTACAAAGACATTCCATTCTTGATATGGTAAGATTCTTGGACATGTTAATTCCTTTGTGACTTCGAATTTCCATGGTGATTTTGATGTTTATTTCACAAGGAAAGCTTCATGGATGGTAGATCATAATAGGAATATCAATTATGTGTACACTCGAATATGAGATTAAGATTGTCATGTTATTGGTTTTGTTCTTATCATAATACCTCTCTTGTATGTAATACAAGATTAATCACCCTATTTAATGGTTTATAATTGGGTATGCACTTGATGACCCTTCCCACATGCACCATGTATTAAATGAATGTAGGTATAGCAACGTATAGAGGCCTCCATTTGAGGAAAAATATAGGACTTCTTTAGAGGTAGCAGTATGAAATGATAGTTGTGGGTTTCATTTCCCTCTTTACAATCCTTTTGTGTTGACTCCCTTGGAGGAATTTCAAGCATAACCTTCCAATCTTGTAAATGAAACCAACGAGTTTCAAACCTATAGAACACATCTAATAGAACAATGATGTTACGCCCAACCTCAGAAAAATGGTGTTGGAAAAATAACATAAGAATGGTCAAAACTAAGCCATTCAAGGAATAGTGGATCACCCAAACATAAACAGGAACAAAAAAAATCACAATTACACATGGGGGTATGTTACAAGTGACATCATATCCCAAGTTCCAACACTTGACCTTGCGTTGAAAAATGAGTATAAGGACTGGTCTTATTCATGCATGCATAAATCCTGGATCCTTATGTTATCGCTGAGTAGGGTGCCATTGTAGGTAGATCAAACTTGAGGTGAGAAACAAGAGTTAGATCTAACAATGGCACCATACTACCTCAGTAGATCGACATAGAGATACAAATTGCATCATACTATCAATGGTCCTGACTTGTTCACAAATTTTATTGAGAACAAGTCCCATCATTAGAATTTATAAAGGATACTATCATCAATAATTTTTCCAAAATGTCACAACTTCCTCGAACTGGAAGAGTGTCATTTCAATACTTCTTCTTATGATAAGTATATGCATGAATATATGATGATTCCAATATTGATCTGCCTGCAAATATGTTTTCATTCCAAATTTTCATAGGTATCCATCCCTCTGGCTAGGGCTTCCCATTTTCACTGGTGGACTGATATTTCCTTTTGAGAATTCAAATTTCACATGAGTGAAATTTCAAAGTAGTTCAAGGACCTATTAAAGAATCAAGAAGTTGACACTCTTTTACATTAATTGTGATGAATGTCTCCTAGTGTTATCCTTATGATGATAAGACACGTGAATATTTTCTCCTTTCAAATTTGGAGCACAAACTAGGGCTTTCAACAAGCACAATAAATGTTTTCTCCTTATTTATTAGTACTCTGAAACTGTTTATTTTTTTTGGTTAGTACTCTAAAAATTTAAAAAAAATAAATTTTGAAAGACCGTGTTTTAAGGACTGGGAAGTTTTCCTTGCTACAACAACAAAGAAATGGGGTTGTTTTTTAATTATTGGGCAGTGTGTCTTGCTACAGTAGCAAGGAAATGGAGCCATGTTTTAATTACTGGGAAGTATATCTTGCTACAGTAACAAGGAAATGGCCATCGCTAAACTTCACATCTAGTGGCTCAACACTATTACCATCACCAAATTATTGCCCATTGACCACCATTGACCAAATGTCCACATTGTCAGTTTGGATGTAGAATGAAATTTATGTACAAGATTGTTATTTCACATCTTTATTTTAAATTCTTCGAAATCATATCTGAAGGGGTTCTCCTAACTTTGTTTATCGAGCGAATTACTTGGACCAGCTTGCATGAAAAGTGTGAGAGAAGTCTGAGTTGTCTTACTAGAGCGTTCAGATGAGTAAGTGCTTAGATAAAAATTTCATTCCAGTAGCTGAGATACCCAAGAGAGATAATATTGAGGTTGCTAGAAAAATTTTCAATTAGATACCTAGCATTCCACTAGAAACAGAAAGCAAATTTATGTGTGGGAACATACAATCTCTACACTATTTCCTGCTTAACAGGTGCCAAAGAATCTAAATTTTATAATCTCTTTGATAAAGCGTTGTAGCACAAAGGGTAAACAAGGGACCTGCCACCATAGTAATAAGTTGCAAATACAAAAATCACATGGATAATGACCGCATGCTAGAGAGGGTCTAGATGACATCAAGGTTATTGGGTTTTTAAGATCTGGTTTGGAAAACCCTTTATGGATATAAATCCTATTATAGGAGAAAAATACATAGGAAAGCACAAATTCAACTATGCATTCACTACATGCATCTTCCTCAATGGCTCTGGTGGGAATTTTTTTTATTTCAATTAGAGCGTTTTGTAAAAGCACTTTCTCGATAGGTATTATCAGTTGGAAATGTAAAATTAGAGAGATTCCTGCCATCATAGGGGAGCTTAAATCCAAGTAAACAAGAATTGGATGCATGTAGGAGATAAATTCTACGGATAAAGTAATTTCCTTTTGAAGATGGGGGAAAGGCTGAAAAGAGTGACCAATTTCAAGGATCCTAATTTCAGAAATGTGTTCCGGTGATAACCAGAGGTGTAGAGTTCCCATGGAGACTTCTAGGGATGTGATTTCTGAAATGATACTTCAAGAGTTTGTGAAGCTTGTAAGGCCTCACTATAACAGTTGAAAATTACCCTAACTACTCTTGATATCATATGTTTTAAATGCAAAACTCACGACTCCAAAGGGTGAGGCTTGGTTAGCTGTATGGTTTGTACTCTTGTTAAGTTCTCTTAGCACATGGAAGGCATGAACATATTGGTTTCCTTGAACACAAGTTCAACCATCTCTTACCCCATCTCCTTCATTTTCTCCTCTATAATACCCACATATTTAACCCTTTTTTATTTGGAAATTTGAATCCATCTATGAGTCCTAACCCTTTCCTTTTCTAATTCAAAGAATAATTGGACTACAAAGTAAGTAGGGAGTATCTTTCATGCCTCAATATAGGCATAGTAATATCCATGATATGGCTAGTGGTCTAGATCCTATAATTTGGGATCCTATTCTTGTAGCCCAACAGTCCCATTTTGTAGGTGTTTTGTCTCTTCCTTTAGCTGCACAATTTTTTTCTATGGCTCTACAGGTCCTTCCTATAGCTTAATGGATTTTCCTGAAATATTGGTTTCCTTGATACGTAGCCTTCTTTGTTAGATATGTGGTTGTTTTCACTTGATTTTATTGGAGGTTATTTGCACTTATTTTCTATTTTCTTTCTTATATTCCTCCTTTTGACAACTGAATAATTCCTCAATAGTGATGGGTGTTGGAGAAAAAGGTTGAGGCTTCCCTTATTTGATATTGTTACTCTTTATGGTCTTAAAGTATGTGAGGGCTTTCTTTTATTTCCTTCCATGAGGTTTGGTTGGGGTACTTAAGTCTACTAGCGTAGAAACAATTTCCTCCTCTATGTTCCCCTCTATAGTGATTTCTTTATCCTCCATTGTCATTTTCTTGGGTGGCCTGGATGTTTGATTATAATATCAATATTAAGCATAAATGTTGATTTTTTTAACAACTCTCAGTGACAGTTGGTATTATGCTGGCATACTTGTTTGGACTGTTCGTTTCCTGGAGGCCTCTTGCAATTATAGGTACCTTGAATTCATTTTTGTTGGGGATAGCTTATGGAGATCCTTTATCATTTTCCAAATAATAGGCATATAATGACATCTTTAAATGGGCAGGCATAATTCCTTGTGCCCTTTTGGTGCTTGGACTCTTCTTTATCCCGAAACCACCAAGATGGCTGGTGAGTTAGTAGCACATTCAAGCACGTACACTGAAGTGATATGAAATTTTCTTTAGGTGTCCCTGTTACTTATTTACTATCATCCATTATCAATAAGGTCTCATTCTTTATGGCCATGTACATGCAGGCAGAGATTGGTAATAAAATTTTTGAAGATTCATTACAGATTCTCTGAGGCTCTGATGTTGATGTTTCTCTAGAAGTAGTAGAAATTAGGGTATTTTTCTACAGCAAATGTGCTCATTCAGTTGTTTAAACTTTTCCTTTTGTATGTATGGTTTCCTAATCTTTAATTCATTTCTCATCCATCATTCATTTTCATTTCCATTTCCATTTTCAAATGTCTGTGTGTTTTTCTTTTTTCTTTCAGTTTTTTGGCCTTTGCAAATGGTCTGTGTATCGCACAATACATATCACAGGAATTAATCCTTTTCTTATACTGGGACAATTATCTTCTAACTAATCTAATTTGATGGTAATTATCTTTGGGCAAGAGATCTTTGTTGTAGGTAGCATGAGTTGCCTAGAATCTAGATTTTTTTTAGCCTGTGTAGTATCATCTCACCTACATGCCTACTCATCAAAGAACATTTTAAGAAATAAGAGAGCATTATATTTTCCGATCTCAAATATTTGCCTCTTCTAAGATTTTGTAAATATACTCTAAGGTTTTTTTTTTTTTTTCTATTACGAATCACTAACAATATTCCCCAAGGACAATAAACTCACATATTATAAGTAGTATTTGATATGTATTAGACAACCATTTCTTAGAATAATTGAATCTCTATGTTTCCAGGACTCTTCAATGAAAGCCAATTTTTTGTTTCCCTTTATTCGAATATTGAAAAATACTCCTAGACTCTAATGAGTCAGACTAAGGAGGCTATACTCCTTTCCAAACCCATAACTTCTTGAAACCTGCTGATATTTGAACTTTGAAGTGCTAAGGATATCCTACCTAATAGAAGAAATAAAAAAACCACAATCAGTGTCACCGTATGTTGTTTTTCTATTGCCTTGAAAGAAATATGGCCCTTGAAGATGTGGTTCAACCTATTGATGAATGCCTAATTGCCAAGGTCATGTTTGGGTATTCTATGATTTCCACCTTCGTGACTCACATCAATCACACATGGCTTGGGTTGGAGTTTGAGAACGATGAATTTTGATTCAAATTTTAATTTTCTGATAAGGTTTGGATGAAGTTCACCATTAAATTTGAATATATATATATATCTTAATATAATATTTTCTCAAATTTAAGATATAACCCAATATAATATCAATATATTAAATTTTCAATGTCTATAATACAAATGAAAATTTCCCCTCTTTGTATATATATATATATATCTACAACATAAAATTTAATATATAACATATTATAATATTAATATATTAATTTACAATATATATGAAATAAATAATTTATAAAACTATCCTAATGTGATAAGATATTCAATTAAAAGAGATAAAATTTAATTAAATTTATCTCTTTTGATATTCAAATTAAAAGAGGAATAATTGAAGCTCATCTCAGATATTCAGTGACAAAATTTTAATTAAATTTTATCTCTTTTAATTCTGAATATCTAAAAGAGATAAAATTTAATTTAAATTTTATCTTTTAATTTGAATATATTTTCTTCTATTTAATATACAATATTATAAAATATGTTTCGACAAATTATAAAACTATCCTAATGTGATTCAAATTAAAAAAGGGATAAAGTTAACTTCCTAACCTACCAAAGTGCCATTCTTGTCTTCATCAGTGCATAACCTACTAAAGTGTCATTCATCTCTCTGTGAGTGTAGCTCCGTCAATGGTCTCTTAGCATATATTTTACATACATTGCTTCTTTGAGGCACAACGACCCTGATACGGTATAATAAATGTTTGTGCATGTTTTCATCCTCAGGGTACTACTTACTATTGTAAACATCATGGGATCCCCTCCCTCTTCCCCATAATATGCAGAGGGAGGGGGATTCCACTGCCAAGACAATAACAGCTGGTAACTCAACAGGAGTCAGTTAGACTAGAGCTGTAGACCTAGTGATGAGATCTTCCTTGAAATAGTAAGTTATAACTTATAACTGATTAACCAAGTTAACCAGGATATATATATATAAGAGAGAGAAAGAGTTTTAATAGATTAAGCTAGCCCACCACTGGATTAGGGAGTCAAGTAACAGTAAGAAGTACCTTGGGATACATTTATCATCTTTAAAATACAATTCCATAATCCTCAGGGTACTACTTACTGGTACTTAACTCCCTAATTGTGGCATTTTTTTATTTTAGTCCTCTATTGTCACTGTATTCACTTGTGGAGGACCTGTGACCAGGATTTTATTGGGGTATATTTCCATTTGGAAGTACTGGAGGATCTTCTTGAGATCTATTTTTGGCTTGCCAGAAATTTCAAGCTAGTGGATCCTTCAAAACAAAAACAGTTTTGTTAAAAACACATTGAAAAACATAAACTACAGAATAAAAAAGGCATTTTGTGTGTTCCTAAAACCCTAAATCTTCCCCTATAAAATAGTAATTTTCCACCAAGTTTCAGGGATGGGGGAGCGTGGGGGTGGGGAGAATCGAGATGCACATGGGAAATTTGTTTGAGCAACCCCAAAAGTTGGGGAAATTCATGGGGGATGGGGGGACGCCAGGTCTTCATCTATAAAATTATAAAAATAAAAATAAGAATGATAAAATCCTTACAACAACAATTTATCTCTTGTAAATTCATTATTATGTAGTCTAATGGAAACACTATAATCTTGCCAATCCTAAAATCCTGACAACTATTAAGTCTGCTGAATTCTGAATGGGATATGAAATTCTAATTTCTTCATATGAAGTTTGATGAGTTTGGAACCACTCAAACATGCTGAAATAATTAATGGTTATGTTAAAAATTTAGTTGAAATGATAGTAAAGGTAAGATAAAGAAAGATAAAGGAGAGTTCCAACTGGGTAGAGAAGGTAATATAAATAAAGATCAAGAGAATGTCAACTTTTATAATTATTTACCAAGGTCAAAAAATCCTCAAATATCTATCTCCTATCTTTGTTTTCTGTTAAAGTGTTGTTGGACAGAAAATCAGAGGGGATTTTCAAAATTTGGGGTGATGCGTTTTCCTGAGTTTCTCCAAAAGGGGGATGTGGGGGGCACCCACAAGTTTTCGAACTGGTGACCATTACACAAGGAGTTCCTTAATAGTGCACCCATTCATGGACTATTCTACACCCCATGGGTTATAAAGTCTGTTTGAATTGGTGGACTTCTAGGTTTGGTTATAAATTTGATGAATTCTCTATTTATCACTGTGATGGCCACATCCTACTAGCTAATGATTGATCTTGTCTCACTCCTTGACCTATGACTGTCTCCTTGTTGGGCAGTGGAAGGCATGAACTTCTTTCTTGGTAGCTTTCTCATTGTTTGAAACTCTGGAATTGTAAATTGGTTGAATGTGAACAACTTTGATGTCTTAATCCACCAAATTGATCCAACATAATTGTGTTGGGTTAAAATTTTTTGACATATAAAACTATTTTTGAAATAGTCACCATACACATCAATGTAGGTACTAGGTACAAATTGTTCTACCTATGGTGTGATTACCTCTCATTGATTATTTCCTTTCTGTTTTTTCTTTCCTTACTATTTTGTATATGTCTACTTCCTATTTTTTTTCTTGTATCACTCACATACTTGAAATTTATGGAAAGCTAAGAAATATGGATAACCTTTGGGAATTGCCTCAATTTAAATATCCAACTTTTGGACCTTTGTTGATAACATATTGGCTTCTGCTTACTCCTCTTTAGGTTCTATAATAAGGTTTGGTTCAGTCTTATGAAATTGTAATCTACAGAATTAAAGAAGGATCATAGTTGTAATTTATCTTCTGGCTTGAAATGTTTTTCAGCTTGAGAAAGTAATTAAAACTGAAAAGAAAGATGCTCAAGATTTTGTTTGAGTGAAAAAGAAAGACAGGGTATTTCTTGCATTGAAGAAGAAAAGGATGGAAGAAGAGCTCGTAAAGCAAGTTGATGCACGACTTATTAATGTTGAGCAACATTTTTGCATATGTAGATAAACTTAGGAGAGTTAAATTTTCTATTAGGTGTTTGCATCGTTGAACTACTTGGTAGATTACTTACCCAATTGGTTGCTTTATCTTGGAATGTAGAAAATTCATTAAGTGGAACATAGAAATATGCATGTTGTCTTATGAATTTTGTCTTTCTTGGAAGAAGAATTTGTTCCTTCCAAGCATTGAACTACTTTATTGTGGTCATTTGCATGCTTGTTCAAGAAAGGAAATATGCTTTTCTTGCCTTCTTATTATACGAAAAGTGAAGGACCGCATGCACTGAGTTGAAATATTGTGTTTTATAAATCTAGTTGAAAATCTAAACACCTTTGTCAAATATGAATATGGTTGCAGCTGGCAAACATAGAACTAACAAGCAAGAAAAAGGTTGTATTTGAGAGTTTATAGACATGAAACAATGCTATTAAGGCTCTCCAAATTGAGATCAACATGGATGATGCTAAAAAACTTATGGATGACATATATGAGGCCAAAGTATACCAAGATGTGATTCTTTCTTTTCTGTTTCTATGTACTATTTTTTTTTTCACCTTTTTGCTTGATTTTTAGATGCCGTCGAAGTCTCATATTCTTGTATTTGTAAATTTTGTAGAGCAATGCATGTTTATTTTATATTCATTTATTTTGAATAGCAACATAAATGGAATCCTATGGATTTATAGAAATAATAACATTATCTTATTTCTTATCTCACCATAGCCTTAGACATACTCATTGAGTAAATGGAGCTACTCTATTCAAGGACTTTGGTTTATGGTTCTTCACTGAATTCAAATACTCTATTATGCTTTCTGTGAATACTAAGCTTATCGAATTCTGTGGGATTACCAGGGTAGAATGCCATAGCACAAAACTGAATAAAACCTACCATAGTGGCAATTCCTGGGGTACTCAATCCAAATTTGCAAAATTATATCACCTAACTGTAACATGAGGAAATGAAAATATTTCAATATATTCTTACTATATTTCAGGTGGTTTGCGGGTTGAATTTTGTCGTATATAGGCTGCATGCTGCTCAGGGTTGGGGAGGTTGTTTTTTCACTTATTTGCTTCATTGTGTCTTTTCTATCTTCATCTTGTTTTTTGTCCCTATTTCACTAATTACTCACTATTATTGTGGAAAAGAGTACATTTATTTGTTGGTGCATTGGAGGGGACACATAGGATCTTGTTGAAGTCTTCTTCTTTGTCGATATCTTTCTGCCCTGCTTCGATGCTCAAAATATTGGAATCTTCTTCCCTACCATGTATCTACAGTCTGTCGATTCCTCGGTGAGCTCATTGATTCTAACGATCAAAGAAAATAATTTTGAAAATTTTGCTTCCTGTACTTTCCCAAGGTTGGTGTTGGAATCCCAAAGTTGTAGTATTTCAAGGGGGTCTCTTACTAAGGGCCCAAGGGACAAATGGTAGTGAAGGTCAATGGTTCTTCACCCCCATCAAATTGATCAAAGCATGGGCTTTAGAATTGGTGTACAGTGGATGGGATGACAATATAAATCATCATATAAATAATCATATTTTGATGACCATCATACAATAATTAAATGGAAACAAAACTTTTTTTTTACCTGTATGATTAATTTCGTCAGTATTGCAATGTTCCACAACCGTCGGTCTTCCGATGTCAATCCTTCAAATGTTTTTGTGTCTTTTTCCGTCGGTATTGCGACGTGCAATGACCATCGATAATGCGACGTTCCACAACTGTCGGTCTTCCGATGTAAATCCTCCAAAGGTTTTTGTGTTTGCTTTCCCAAGGTTGGTGTTGGAATCCCAAAGTTGTAGTATTTCAAGGGGGTCTCTTACTAAGGGCCCAAGGGACAAATGGTAGTGAAGGTCAATGGTTCTTCACCCCCATCAAATTGATCAAAGCATGGGCTTTAGAATTGGTGTACAGTGGATGGGATGACAATATAAATCATCATATAAATAATCATATTTTGATGACCATCATACAATAATTAAATGGAAACAAAACTTTTTTTTTACCTGTATGATTAATTTCGTCAGTATTGCAATGTTCCACAACCGTCGGTCTTCCGATGTCAATCCTTCAAATGTTTTTGTGTCTTTTTCCGTCGGTATTGCGACGTGCAATGACCATCGATAATGCGACGTTCCACAACTGTCGGTCTTCCGATGTAAATCCTCCAAAGGTTTTTGTGTTTGTTTACGTCATTCATGCGACATTCAATGACCATTGGTCTTGCAATGATATTTAGTCACATTGGTCTTATGATGACAATATGGAGACGTCAGACTAGCGACATTCATAGGCGATTGTTTATCTTGTGACGATATTTAGACACGTCGGTCTTATGATGACAATTTCAAGGCATCAGACTAGCGAAATTCGTAGGTGTCGGACTAGCGACGTTTTGAGGGCATCATAATAGCGACACTTTATCCGGTCAGAGCTGTGATGCTTCAATAAATGTTAGAAGTGCGACACCAATTTAAAACTTCAAAGCTAGCATCGCTATACTGACGGTCAAGTGAAGTGTCTAAAGTCCAACATGAGGAGAAACCATGTTTTGGCGCACCTCAAAACGTCTCTCTTGGGCCACTTATGTGTCGCAAGAGTGAAATTTTGGCCATCGAAATTTGGGGCAAATGTGCTAGT
>CM076580.1:1791138107-1791485811 GCA_034641835.2 Pinus albicaulis
ATTGCTCGAGGAGGCCCTCGAAAAACAAAGGAACGTGATGATGGATAACTTTGCTCAGATCCTTCAACCGGCGGCGCATCTGCATCCAGTAGCCACTCTGGAGTTGCGACTCCCTTTAAGGTACAAGTAAATTTTGACATTCCCATATTTGAGGGTCAAATAGACGCAGATGCCGTAGATAGATGGTTGAATTTATTAGAAGGATATTTCTCTGTTCATGACTTTTCAGACCGGGAGAAGATTATTTTTGCACTCCTCAAAGCTACCCCCCATGTTAAGGACTGGTGGGAAACCTACTGTGAGAACAAGGACCAGACAGAACCCTCTCTGTTCTCGGTCGTACCAACTTGGAATTATTTTCGAGACGCCGTCAAGGAACAGTACTATCCCATGGGGAGCTATGAGGACAAGTACATACAATGGACCATGCTGCGACAACAAAGGGATCAAGATGTGCACGAGCTGACGAATCTGTTCCATACCCTGCGCACAAAGTTGGGTATCAAAGATTCAGAGAAACATTTGGTGCTAAAGTATCGTAGCTGTCTGCACAGATACATTCAGGAGGAAATGGAGTTCCTCGACATCTCCTCGCTTGGTACGGCATACCGATATGCTGCCAAGATTGAGCAGAAATTCAAGCAGAAGAAGCGAGACTTTGGATATGCGAATCAAAAGCAAGGGAAAGGTGCTTCCAAACCGCAGAACAAAGGACCAAGCCAAGGCATGGTGGCTAAAGACAACTCATCGAAGCCACAAGAAAAGAACAGCACCGCAAAGCCAAAGAAGGACACGGGAAAGTGGTGTGAGTTCCATAAGAGTTCCACTCACAACACAAGTGAGTGTCGGGCCAAGCAGTCGCTAGTGGCCGAGATGAGGGCTTCTGAGTCAGATGCATGCTCTGACTCTGAATCAGAACCTGAAAAGGCGAATGAAAAAGGGAAACGGATTATTGATGCAGAGCCCAATGCCACTGTTGCCACTGCAAAGATCCAAAAGGAGGAACCGGAAGATCCAGAGGAGGAGGAACGTCTCTTCCACTCCCAGATGTGGGTAAAGGGCTCCCCGGTACAGTTCATTGTCGACAATGGGAGCCAAAGAACCTCATTTCAGCAGACGCCGTGAAGCGGTTGGGCTTGCCGACCACAGCTCACCCACATCCATACACCATCGGGTGGCTTCACCAAGGACGAGATCTCCGCGTCAGCCGGCAGTGTCGCCTTCCCTATAGCATCAAGCCCTTCAAGGATGAGGTATTATGTGACGTTGCTCCTATTGATGTTTCTGATGTATTATTAGGACAACCATACTTGTGGAAGCGTCATGCTGTGTATGAGTCTCGACCTCGTGCTGTTATTATTACTTTGGGAAATAAGTTGTACAGAATACCAGAGGTACCACCTCCTACGACTATCTCTTTGGTTACTGCAAAACAATGTAGTAAGCTCATTTCCCAAACCAGGAAATTCGTTTTCCTGATGATCCGCCCCCAGGGCAAGAAGAAGACTGTGGCCACGACCTCCAGACAGGGCCCCTCTGCACGACAACAACAAATGGATAAAGTCGTGGAGGAGTACGAGGACATCTTCACCTCACCCACAGGGGTTCCTCTGCACTGCCAGGTCAAGCACCCGATTGATCTGACCCCAGGTGCGCCACTACCCAATGGACCGATCTATCGACGCTCTGTTATGGAAAATGATGAAATCAAGAGGCAGATTCAGGAGCTGTTGCAGAAAGGTCACATCAGACCAAGTTCATCGCCCTGTGGGAGCCCGATCGTGTTGGTACAGAAGAAGGATGGGACGTGGAGACTCTGTATTGACTATCGGGCGCTGAACAAGATCACTGTCCGGAATAGGCACCCAATCCCACGGATTGATGACCTTCTGGACCAACTCCAAGGTGCAAAATATTTCAGTAAGATCGACCTGAAGTCTGGGTATCACCAGGTACCAATTGAACCCTATGATGTGTGGAAGACTGCCTTCAAAGCTAAGGAAGGCCTTTTTGAATGGTTGGTCATGCCTTTCGGGTTGACGAATGCTCCCGCAACCTTCATGAGGATGATGGACGACATCTTGCGGTCATTCACCAACTCATTCGTAGTGGTGTACTTGGATGACATTCTGATCTTCAGCAAGACTTGGGAAGAGCACCTTCATCACATCCGACAAGTCCTCCAAACACCGCGGCAACACAAGTTGTGTGCCAATTTGGAGAAGTGCACGTTTGGCATGACCCAGGTTCAATATCTGGGATACATTATTGATGAAAGGGGGTGCATGTGGATCCAGCCAAGATCCAAGTCATTCGGGATTGGCCAGCCCCGACTACTATAACAGAGCTTCGCAGCTTTCTGGGTCTTGCTAATTTCTACCATAGATTCGTGTTGGGATTCTCTCATATCACTTGGCCCTTGAGTCAAGTCACCAAAGGAGGAGCGAGAGAAAAATTCTTTTGGTCGGAACCTCAACAAAAGGCGTTCAAAGAATTGAAAAATCGCCTCTGTTCTGCCCCAGTGCTCACCTTACCAGACTTGCAGCAGCCATTTGAGATCGAGACAGATGCCTCTGACTATGCTATTGGGGCAGTTCTTACTCAACAAGGACATCCAGTGGCATATCACAGTGAGACATTGTCTGAGACAGTTCGCAAGTATCCCACCTATGACAAAGAAATGTATTCCATGGTGCAAGACTGTCGACAATGGAAGCATTACATTTTGGGAAGGAAACAATCATCCACACCGACCACCTACTCGGTACCATACAAACACAAGGGAAGTTGCATAATGACGCATCGTAAGGGTCCACATATCCGCAACGCTTATTTGAACATCATACAAGAAGGGCACCAATACGTTGCACGCTTCGCCAACAACCACCGATCGTGGCGCTCACCACCGCAGCCTCAACCTTGTGGGCACGAGACTTCGACAGCTTTCAAGGAGAGTGACCCGCACTTGGCCACACTTACAAGGCACTCCTCGGGGGTAACACGCCAAGTTCCAAATTTTCACCTCCAAGATGCACTTATGTTATGTGTATTATTTCAGAGAGTTCCAATATTACAACTAGTGATCAACCAACAGTTTCCCATCTTCTACAGAAGTATTTATAGAAGAATGAGGAGGTGAGATCTCAATAAAAGATCTCCCAAGATAATTAATACAGTCTTAATGGCTTCTCGGCCTTTGAGGGGCTCGATGAAGAAGTTTACAGATGTTCTATTTGTATTAACTGTTTTACACTTAATATTAAGCTCGGTGGGAGCTTTTGTTGACTTTTGAGGCTCTATGTCATGTTGGAGTAACTCTGCAGATATTTTTTGCATTAAGTTCCTTGTAGAAGTAACTCTCTGGCTGCACAGAAGCGACTATCTTCGTTTGAACAATAACTTTGGCCTCTGCTTTGCATGCTTTGAGGCACAGGTGGCTTTGTGGTAGCTGGGAGGAATCAATCGCCTCAGATGTGGTGGTGGAGGCCTTTCTGTCTGATAGATCATTATGATTTCCTTTAACTCTGATTTAATTTGGAGGATTAGGCTTTTGATAATAAATCTTAGCCGTAATCCCCAAATTTGTCTTCAATCTTCTTGTTCTGCTATGTTCTGTCTTCAACACTGATACTGGTTTAATGGTGATTTAATAACACAGTGTCTTGTCGATGTGCAGGGCCGCACAGGGCTGATATGGCAGCAATGCCCATGAAGCATTGATGAAACATGTTTCCAGACCCTTTATGTCTCTTTCCCTTTGATAAGCGAAAGTCCAGAGGATCGTCACCCTCAGCTTTCATTTTTTTTTTTTTAGAATGGGAAAACATTTGAAACCTGCAAAATACAAACAATTTTTAAGAAATCATGCGTTTTTGGGTTTTACTGTTGCAGAGGGTGAGGGGAGGAGCGTAGCCGTCAGATGAGATCGAACAGACGGTCTAGATGCAATCGAAGGCATTCAATCGACGGGGAAAGAATTTGCACAACGTTGAAAACTTGCGATGCAATTGAGCGCGGGCCATTGATCTGAGGATCAGATCAATGGTGGAGAGTGAATCGGAGGGATAGCCGATCGGGAGGAACAAACAAATGCATCGATCGAA
Source organism: Pinus albicaulis (assembly GCA_034641835.2). Taxonomy (NCBI): domain Eukaryota; kingdom Viridiplantae; phylum Streptophyta; class Pinopsida; order Pinales; family Pinaceae; genus Pinus; species Pinus albicaulis. The sequence continues at coordinate 1,791,142,211 of CM076580.1, forward strand.
AAATGCAATGCGATTGAGCGATTGGGGAGGGCCGATGCGATTGCGCGATCGGGGAAGGCCGATGCGATGGTGCGATCAGGCCATCGCAATCGGAGGGGCGGTAATATAATTTTTGGCGCTCGTTTTGCGGGGCTATGGGTTATATGAATGAAGTGGAGGGGGTGGAGTTTTATATATATATGACCCAATCGCATCGGAAAGTTTTGATGCGGGTTTTTACAATCAACCCATTGAACTTTTCCGATGCAATAAGCGCTTCGGCCTTTGCGCTTGGTTTTACAAAGAAAAAAAAGGACTAGGGTTTATACATATGGGTCTTAATGGCATCGGAAGTTTTGATGCGGTCTTTCAATCAACCCATTTTTCATTTAAAAATCATCGCTTGGCGTGTTTAGATCAAAACTTTAGGTAAGTGGGTTTTATGACTTTACAAAGAAAAAAAGGTGATCGGGAATGGATTTTTTCAATGTTTTAAGCACCGAAGCCGGGTCCACGGGTTATATGGAAAAATAATATGATCGGGGGATATGTACATGGGGCTTCATAGCATCGGAGTTTTTGTAATGGCAAGAAGACTTGCGCACTTGGATGTTTGCGATGTGATAAGCATTGAAAAGGGTTAGCGCTTGGTTCTAGCCCCAAAGCATATGGTGGGGAAGTGGTTAGGACTTAGCCCAAGGGGGCTTAAGTCCATAATAATAAAAACTTGTTTTTTATGAAATTTTTCATAGTTTTCAATGGATTTTGGGGTTTCGGTATAGTTTAAAAATGAGTTTTAAACTATGTAAAGAGGATTTTCACGAATGGGAGAAGGGAAACCATGAAAAGTAGAGGAATTTTATGGAGAAAAAGGGGAGCAAACGAAGGTTATTTTTGAGTGGAGGAGGGGAAAAATGATGATTTTGTAGTAGTATTATCTCATGAAATTAGCAAAATTTTTGAGTAAAAAAGGGAACAGCAGTGAAGATTTGGACAGAGGCATGAGGCCTTCAAGAGTCTTCAAGAGCCAACACTTTTTAGCAATAAAATTTGTTCCTTGAAGGCTCCAAAAAGTTTTAGCCACCTTTTGCTATGACAAATTTTATAGGTGGCTAAAAACTACAGCTGTGCCTTCAACTCTAGCAGAATATTTGGCACCAAAAGTACCAATGGCTACTATAGTGCCAGTGACATCATCAACTACTTCAACTACAGAATCTTCTACCACAACAGCTCAACATTCTGATGAGGCTAGTAAACTAGTTAAGGCCATTGAAGAAATGACACTTCAAACCAATGAAATCAACAGATTGAAGAAAGTAATTCAAAATCTTGAAGACACTAATAACCTAGCCCAAATCAATGCTAAAACTAAGGAACAAAGGGCTAACAGGTTAAATGTTGAATTGAGGAATCTATAAAAGGATTTAACCTTGAAAGAGCCAATATCTTATGTGAATAATCAATTATGGAGTAAAATCATTGAATCCATAAATTATGTTTGGCCTTCAATACAAGTAATTTATGAGCAAAACGATTTGCTAAAGGCAGCCCAAGAAGAGATTCAGAAAAAAAAGGAGGAACTAGGTGCCAAACCTGAGCAGGCCCTAGAACTAATCAGGTTTCTCAACAGCAAGAACTTGAAGAGATATAAATTACTGATAGAATAGAGACAATCCTTGAAATAAGGAAAGTGATTTCAAAGAAGAATTTAATGAAGTAGTTAGAAAAAAAATGTGAAAACATGAACATAGCCATAACCAAGTTTATGGTTAAGTTTGAGATCTTGAGGCAAAGAGGTTTTCCTAACATCCTGGTTGTTAATGATAAATGCATGCCACAGGAAGACTACAACTAGAAGATTAGAGATTATGCAAAAGAGCAGGTTGACAAAACATAAGGACAAGGAATCCCTACAAGAAAGGTTTTACATAGAAGTTTTGAAGACTTGTTTTATTTACAGCATGAGATAAAACACTTACTTGTTATAAAACCAACATTTTCTAGATACACTGAGGCAGATGAGAACATTAGGAAGCTGAAAAAGATACAAATTATTGATGATGAATCTTGGGAATCACTCACTGACTTACTGTAAAAGTCAAATGCAGAGAAAAAGATTAAAACAGTTTGCTGATTTTTTACAGTCAAAATAGAAATTTACAGCAGTAAGGCAGTTTTAACAGAGTTTAAAGTGTATCAGAGGTAAATAGTATCAGATGAAAGAGTATCAGATAAGAAGATAATATTTCAAAACATATTTGAAATATCTTTGCTAGCAAAGAGGACAACAAGGCAGGCAGCTGCACCCAATCCAAAACATCACTTCTATTTTATTTGGATAAATAGGACAGCTTGCAAAGTTGTTAAGCAGATGTCACTATTTTGTTGTAAAAGATATTTATTTTCCTCAGAAAATTCCTAGGAGTATTCTAGGATATTTTGTAAACATTTTTGTATATATACTTCATCTTTTGAAGTATTATTGTTGAATAAATTGCTGAAGATTTCTATAGTCAATATTTATGTACTTGAAGGCTTTGTGTTGCAAGTTCGAGTAGCAGACTAGATTAAATCATCTAGCATCATATTTCAGGATTCATGTGATGAGCCATTGAAGTGAAGTAATTTCTACTATCTTTGTTTATCTTCTTATGTTTACATGCATCCATATATGTATTCTAAATTTGAATGATAAATCAAAAGTATTATTACAGGATTTGTTAAAAGCACCCTGTCTTTAACTATTTATCATTTCTATGTTTTCTGCTGATTTCGAGAGTAGGGAACCCTTAATTTCTCCCTTTTTCGAATGACCTCTGTCTCATCCTTCTTTATCCAGATTAAATAATCCTTCATTACTCTTTATCCCGATCAAACCACTTCACAAATCAGCCTTCCAAGATCTTCAATGACTTATCTATCTTGCCCTAAAAATATTTGACTTTTTGACCTTGATCCTAGTTCTATTTTCTTGAATTTAGACTCCTTAGCCCAATGGACAAACATATCTATCACTATACATCTTACTAAGTGATTTTTTCTCACCAAACCATACCAAACCAAAAAAACTAAGTTGCACAATCATAACTAACCTAATATCTTATAATCAAAACAAAGTTAAATCTTAAAGAGAGAGCCCTCTCTGAACCCTAGGAAGGCTAGATCTTAGAGTTTAAAAGTTGTTCTATGGTTACCTCTAATTTTCTTAGACTTTAAACTAAAATCTCACAACTTTAGAATTATTAGAGTGATAATACCACATTTGTTCTATTAAGTGAATTTACTAGTTGTTTCTTATTACTGACCAGTTTCGTAGGGTCCTTTTGTAGTGGAGTCGCCATTGGAGGAGGAATGGAACCTTGTTGTTCACCTTCATTATCCTGCACTCTAGATCTATTTCTAGACCTCAAATCATACTTTTTATGTAACTGATCTTGCATGAAATCTGTGAATTTCCTACAGTATTCATCCATTTCATCTTGATCAAAAGAAAATTCAACTTCATCATATTCTCCCTCACAGTCTTCCTCTTCATCCTCTTATATTGCATACATAGAAAATATTTGATCCTTGGCCTTCATTTGGTCATCTTCTGTTGGCTCTCCAGGTGCTTCTTCTATATACAATGGAGCTTGAACCTGGTCTTGATCTCTTCTTTCCCTCTGCAAGATTTGCAGGGGGTGTCTTCTAAATTGAGAGTTAAACCCCCCTCGGTTTTTTTATACTTGTATTTGGGAGTTTTTATTTTCAAATTCCATCTTAGCTAGCTTATTTGTCAGATTTTTTATCACCTTCTTCATATCTTCAATTGTTAGATCTTGTGATGATTCTTCTTTTGCCTTCCCCTTCTCTTAGACTGGTTGTTTCCCTTTCTCCTTTCCAGCTGTAGTCATATTAGCTTCAATATCTAAAGCATCTATCTTTATCTGCTCAAGAGTAGGGGCTCTTCTCTCTCTCAATGTAAAGCTAAAATCAGCTTCAAAAGCCTCAGCAAAAACTACCTTTGCTCCTACAGGACGGGCTTCATCTCTATAGGTAAACTATTGTACAATTTGTTGAATCTTTTTACAAATTCAGAAATGTTTTCATTAGGCTTTCTTTTAATTGCATTAAACTCTGTCAATGAGTAACCATGATCTCTCTTCTCTCCCCATATCTGAGTGAATTTAGTTTCTAACTCTTCCCAATCATTTATGGAATCATTTGGTAAACCTTTGAACCATTTACTAGCCTCTCCACTTAGATACTGCACAAATAGTCTCATCACAACAACAAGATGTTCTACATTTAAATTCTCAGCAAAAGTGCAAATCAAGGGTAAATTTTGTTCCGCGGTTAGTTCATCTTCTCCAATGAAACGAGGAAGTAATTTGAGGTATTATTTAGGCATGGCATTTATTGGTTGCGAAAGATTTAGTGGTTCATATCTATCCATTAAGAAAGTTGGTGGTTAACTGCTCCTTGGGTGGTTGAGGTTGATGAACCTGCTATGAAAGTGAATGAAGGGGGAGGAAAAATTGATAAGGGGGTGGGCTGATGGACATTAGCAGAGGGACCAACAACTATATTTGGTTGAGCTTGTGTGCAGGTAAAAGAAACAAACTCGAAAGAATGTTCTTCTAACTGAGTTTCTTGAAAATAAATGGGTGTGGAAGGAGTATCTTGTTCCAAAGAAAGGGATTTCCTTGGAAATATATTCAAACAAAGGGTTATGATAATAGCTACCAAGAGTAGGCAATGCAGGATCAGGTATTGAAGTAGTTTCGGGTTTCTGAGCCTTTTTAGAAACCAATCTTTCTGGATCTGGCAAAGTAGGGACTATCTGCTGTGAGGTATCTGACCTCATGTGAGGCCTTTTGAAAGCCATAATTTTTAAAATAACAAACACATCCGAATATTTCCTCCTCACTAAAAAACCAGATGAAATAATGTGAAAAACCCAAGGAAAATAAACTTTTTTTCTTCGTCACTGGCAACGGTGCCAGAAAATGTTGTATCTCAAGAAACAATCCCTTGGTTGTGGTAAGGAATTAGTTCTTAAGACATTTTGTAAATGTATGTCACAACTCTAATATCAAGTGGCCTTTGCTTAACACCTTTGGAATCTAATTATTTAATACACTCAATAATCTAATATAGTGAAAGCCTTCACAATGCCATAAAATGTTGATATCCGAATGAAATAAAAAGAAGAACTGTAAAGGAAACTTGAAGTGATATGCTAAGAAACAAAATCTGTCACTTTTAAGTTTCAAAGGAAATTCATGGAGAGAGAGGAAACTCGAAATAATATGCTGCAAACACAAAATCTATTACTATAAATTTTCATCAGGATTTTGTGAAGAAAGAAGAGATGAGGTGAAGGAGCGCAAATTAAGGTTGTTTAACTCTTACTCACATATGTAATTAAGAGACCAACTACTAAATTAATTCACTTCATTCAAAGAGGAATAAACACAAAGTGAAACTGGAAATACATATCAACATCAACAACTGCAGGAAACTTGATCTTCTTTCCTTTATTTCTCATAAAATTCAGTACCAAATTAATAATCCTCCAGAGGTCCAAAAACTCAGAACCCCTTTTCTTTATTTCTATCTACTTAAATGCATCAAAGTGGTTCGTAACTCCTGAACTTCTTGAAACTATTAGACTACCTAAACTATTAAGATTATTTCTACAATCATACTTGAGAAAAAAAAATTAAAACTGGAAATATTGTTCGTTTTTCTGAATCTGATGTGGCTGATGCATCCTCCCAAAGTGTCGAGGTGTTATTCCTGGTTACGATGTAGTGGCTACACAGCTCTGTAACGATGCCTCGGTGCCTGACTTGACCCAGCCATCATGTTCCCAATAGGGCCACTATACACTCTCCTGCCTGACTCTGCCTATGCCCTTGTGCTTCAAACATTGTCAATCATATCACCTTCTACCCAACTCTTCCTCTTCTCCTTTGATCTGCGTTAGGTTACTTACCCAAGTTTTTCTGCCTCGTTCTGCCTATTTATTCATAAAATGGTGCATAATTGCATATGCCCGGACTTGAAATCCTTTAGATTTCATATTGGAGCCACATCGTGTCCGTGCCAACATCGCACTTTGCATTTCGCTGTCTTTAAATTTTCCTTAGCATTTATCTTTTAAAACTTGCGATGTGCATTATGTGATTGGGTCCCACCTGACATCGCACATCGCACTTCGGCGACCTTATCACTTACCTCCCGTTGTGATCCTTTAAAACTTGTGATTCGCGAAATACGATTGGGCCCCACTACATTTCACATCGCACGTCAGCAATTATAACACTTACCCTTATCCCTTAACTTTTAAAACTTGCGTTGGGTGATATGCGGGCCAAGGCCATGTCTTCTTGCTCGTCAGCTTGCCACGTCGCACTTCGCATTTCGTTGACTTTAAAATTTTCCTTAACACTTATCATTTAAAACTTGTGATGTGCACTATGTGATCAAGTCCCACCTGGCATCTTACGTCACACTTCAGCGACTTTATCACTTACCTCCCGCTCCTATCCTTTGAAACTTGTGATTTTTGGTTTGCAATTTAATCTCCGTCGTCTATCTCTCCACTCCAATTCTGTGTTTTGATCCTGACCATACGTTTTTCCCTTTACACCTCCTCCAAAACTCTTAAATGTTGAATGGAAATGCAACCTTTCTCCGCATTTGGGAAATTAGTTTGTTTGCTCCACAGTGTAACCCTCCTGAGCTTATCTGGTGTTCTACCATGATGGTCCCTCCTGAGCTTGCGAATGAGCCCAACTCAACCCTGTTCGACGTGCAATGTTCTGAAGGCGCCCATCGGTCAGGTTCTTGAAATGTTCTGTATGTGAATGAGCCCGACTTGACCCACCTTCACATCTCATCACGTAATGTTAATGTACCAATATATAAATCAAAATTATTTTATGACACACAAAATTTTTCATTTTCTATCATATATGCTTTTTCGTGTTTTGAAAAATATTTCAAAGGTAAATGAAAATGAGCCACAATAGTGCTCATGGTTGTAAAAGAACAATATTTAGATCAACATGATGCTTTTTTAGGTTTTGAATCTCATTTTAAAGATAGTTTGGTTAAAGTGGTATTTTATTTTCAAAGTCTATTTAAAGAACCAAAACAGTTGCCTCCTAAATGGGAAATACAACATGAGATACAATTGATGTTTGATTCCCCTCTTTCTAATGTAGGAATGTATCACATGTTAGTCATATAGAACGAAGAAATAAAGAAACAAATCCAAGACCTGGTTGGAAAAGGTTTCATTCGACCCAGTTAATCTCCATGTGGTTCACCCATAATTTTGGTTCCTACGAAAGACGGGACATGGAGAATGTGTGTCGACTTTAGGGCCTTAAATAAAATCTCAATCAAGAACAAGTACCCTCTTCCTAGGATAGATGATTTACTTGACCAGTTGAAAATATTTTCTATTTCACTAAGTTGGATTTTCGTAGTGGGTATCATCAAATTCGCATTGCAGAAAATGACATCTGGAAAACTACATTCAAAATTAGGCAGGGACTATTTGAATGGTTAGGGATGTATTTTGGTTTGTGTAATGCTTCAGCAACTTTCATGCGGGTTATGAACGATGTATTCCATCCATACATTGATAAATTTGTCATAATCTACTTAGATGATATCCTGCTTTTCTGTTCCAGTATGGAAGAGAATGTTAGGCATGTTAATTAGGTCTTTGAAGTGTTGCAAAGGGGAAAATTGTACCTTAAACTGTCCAAATGTGATTTTGAGAAAACGTCACTGATTTATCTTGGTTACATAGTTGGAGGTGGTCATTTGAAGATAAATCCAGCTAAAATCGATGTGATTGTTAAGTGGCCAAGAATACAGAATGTGATTGAAGTTAGGAGTTTCTTAGGTGCACTTCAATATTGGAGGAAATTCATTTCTCAATTTTATTTGATTGCATCATTGTTACATGCTTTAACATGTTCTAAAGTTTCCTTTCAGTGGGGAGGGAAACAACAAAAATCTTTTGATACACTTAAGCAGAAAATTGTCACAGCACCAATCTTATCTTTACCAGATCTTTAAGAGCCATTTGAAATTGAAACAGATGCTAGTGATTATGCAATGGGTGTAGTTTTACTTCAAAAAGGGAAACCTATTTGTTTTCATTCAGAAACTTTTTCTAAGGAAGTTATAAATTATCCAACATATGATAAAGAACTGTTTGCTTTGGTTGAAAGTGTAAAGAAATCGAAACACTACTTAATGGGTAAGGGAACATTGATTCACACAGATCATCATCTGCTTCAGTACCTTCAGTCTCATACTAAGTTGCAACAATCTCGCCATTACAGATGGATGGGATTTCTTCAACAATTTCACTTAGTAATTAAGTACAAGAAAGGTGTAACAAACAGATTAGTTGATATGTTGTCTAGACCATATTTGAATGCTTCAGTAGTGTTGCAAAATAGTTCTTTAAAACATGAAAGTTATTTATAACAATATAGTACTGATGTTGATTTAAAATATATTTATGAATCACTAACTCATGGTACTCAGGCGGAAGAATTAAATTTTCATGTTCATTATATGATTTGGGTAAGTTGTGCATACCACATACAGAAAGGGCACATGTTATTTAGGAAGCACATTCTTCTCGCATTTAAGGACATTTTGGCATAAGCAAGACAATGGCGCGAACTCAAAGGTAGTGTTACTGGCCTCACATATATGAAACAAATTTTAAGTACATTAAAGGATGTGTTATGTGTTCGACAAGCAAGCCAAGAAATTGAAATATTGGTTTGTATATGCCATTTCCAGTTTCTTTGTGACCATGGGACAACATTTCCATGGACTTTGTTGGACGTCCTATGTCCATGAGAGGCTATGATTACATGTATGTCATGCTTGATCATTTCAGTAAGAAGTGCATTCTTGTTCCATGCAAAAATAAAGTGACTGCTGAACAGACTGCACAGATGTTCTTTCAACAGGTATGGGTTCATTTTGGGTTATCTACTTCCATTATTTTTGATCGAGACACTCACTTTGTAGGAGAGCTTTGGTCCACTTTGTGGGAACTCATGGACACAAAGTCGAAGAAGAGAAAAAAAATCCATCCAAAAAACGACGGGCAGACATAAGTGGTGAGCAGGGTTGTGATACATATTCTTCAAGGTTACTGCAACAAGCATCCTAAATTGTCGGATGAATCTTTACCTTATGTGCAACATGATTACAATCGAGCCTTACATTCTTCGATTAATCGATCGCCATTTGCAACATGTTTTGGGTATCTACCAAAGTCACTGATGGACTTCATGTTCGGTGAAGAAGATAAAGTGGATGGACACGATGATTCAAATAAAGAAGTTAACTTCATTCAACGAATATAACACATACATTAAGTAGTTTAGGATCAGTTAGAGAAGAGTCAGGCCAAGTACAAAATGCGCCATGACAAGCATTGAGTGGATCATCATTTTCAAGTCGGTGATCAGGTATGGTTCTATATCAGTAAAAACAGGTTGAAGGTTTAAGGTAAGAAACTGAAACCCATCAGGTATGGTATTTTCAAGATTGTGGAAATGATTGGAAATAATGCATTCCGGTAAGATTTACTTCCTTACATGCGTATATATTCAGTTGTAAAATGTAGAAAATATGAAGATGTATGAACCTCTCATGATCTTTGATTCAGAGGAAGATACATAGATTCCTACCATTGATGATTTGGCACCTAAATATATGAATGAGTTGCAGGAAGATACCATCTTGGATAGGAAATTTTTCACTTCCAAAGGAAGATATGTTGAATATCTTCGAGTGGGACTCAAGGGCATGAATCTGAGCAAGGCAAGGTGGATGGAGATCGGAAAAGTGAGGGAGTTGTACCCTCACCTAATTTCTACTTAAATCAAACTTTTTTTGGTCCAAAAGCTTTCAAGTGGAGAGGATTGATCTAGGAGGATCTTACATCAGTGTAGTTCTTCAATTCTCCAGTTTTTCCAATGAGAGTTACTTCTTCATGGTGATTTCATGGTGTGGAAAAATTATAATGATGTGGTGAAATTGGTCACTTTGATAAATCCTAAGTGATTGTGGTGTTTAAACATGACATGTATTAAACCTGAGTCCAAAATCCTTAAGCTAAAAAACCTAGTGCAAATGACATTATAGTTTAAATTGTTAATTCAGATTGCCATTGATGTCAATATGACTTTGACTGAGATGAAGGCTGCACTATGACATATCTCTGCATTATTATATGATGAATTTTTTTATACATGATGCTATATGGCATTAATAACAATGAAGAAACCAAAGAATGTAGAAGCCATGCTGCCCCAAACATTCCTCATGTTGTCCCAAACTTTTTATGCATAAAATTTAAGGACAATGACAAAGAAAAATATGTTTCATGATCTTAGAAGCAGAATTTATTTGTGAGATAATAACCATCCTTTAGAGCATAATTTTCCCTTTCTAATGAGCCCTTACATGCCCCAAAACTCCAAATTTAAGAGAAAATGAATTTTTTAAGGTAATATATGTCCTATATTTTTCCTAGCCAACCTATGCTCGGATACTCATGTCAGCCCTCATGACGGTTCCTTCCTCAACATATGTGTCTTTTCGAATAGACAAAAACCTATATATATAAAGTTGTGTTCTTCCATTTCTGGATAATAAATTCGGTGAAGAATAAACACAAAATTAAAAAACAGTGAAGAGTTCATATCTCGTGAACTTAGGAGGCCGAGGTTCATCGTGTGGGCATATTTTGTTTTGTGTTAGTTAAAAACTTTAAAACAACCACTTGTAGCAGCTCACCTCAAAAATGTGAACAATAAAACTTGGACTATTGAACAGTCACCATATTAAGGGCTCAGATTTATTGGAGAATTTACCTCGGACCTGTGACAAGGGGCTGCAAAGCCTTTCAGCCCTATGAAAAAAATGGTGGATAGACCTGAAGTCTGTATCTTGGCAGCTCGAACCAAGTAAACAATGTTTGGAAGCTTGGACAAACTGCGGATCTGTGGAGGGACTACAGGACAACAAACTTCAGATACCTTTCATTACCTCAAGCCTGAAATTTGTTTGTAGAAGCTCGGACATGAAGAGGGCTATACTCGGACCTATGGCAGCTCTTTTTTAGAAGCTCAGACAGCAACACCTTAAAGGCATACTTGTGGAGCCCGAACCTATAGCAGCAGAATTTTAACTAATTAAGAGAAGTCACCATTAAGAATAGTTTGGGGAGCATAATATTGTAGCAATTATTTAAAGATACCTGTAGCATCCTTGACAATCACAACAGCTCGGTGCATTGGATGGACTAGTACCTCAGACCTATGACCTTGAGGGACTCGAAACAGTGATCACATACTTGATATTAGAGGTATGAACTATTTGAAGACTTGAACAGTGATGAAGACAAGTGGACAATGAAGACAGAGAAGAATTTTGGAAGAAATAATACAGTGATGAATATGTCAAGAACATTCAAGTAAGTATTATTCACATTCTCTATTAAACCAAGAAAAGAAGGATTGGTGTCCTTGTAGTAGGAGCTCCTAAACACAAGGTTGGTGCCTTGAGAAGATAGGGTTAAATCCCTAGAGGTCAGAGCCTCATCAAAGTCCAATTTGGTGCTTGGCAACAGGTTGGTGTCTATTTCATTAAAAGGGTTGGTGCCCTCACTCATCTATTGTATACTATTATTAACAAAGGAGATTGAAGTTCTTATTAATCCTTAAATATTATCATTATACACCTCGATGTCTTTAAATTGTGAAGAATCTAACTGGCAATAATTAACAATTGAAAAGAAATACTGATTCACCCCCCTCTCAGTATTTCCAACAATTGGTATCAGATCCAGCTTCTTCATTATCAGCCTAACAGCTGGAAGAAGGATTCTTAGGCACAATGAAGAACATGGAAGCAACAGGGAAACTGCCTATATTTGATGGAACAAATTTTAGTTTTTGGAAAAATAGGATGTCCTACTATCTAATGTCTCTTGGCCCTGAAGTATGGAACTCTGTTTTGGATGGGTACAAATCTCTCGCCGGTCTTCTAACTGATCCAGATGAAAGAAAATCCTACATTGCTAATGACAAAGCTTTAAACTCCATCACTAGTGGAATCACCGATTCCGAATTTACGAAATTCATGAACTGTGACTCAGCCAAAGAAGTATGGGATAAGTTGGTTTCTCTATATGATGGGGACTCCAAAGTTAAGAAGTCAAAGCTTCAAACCTATAGAAGACAATTTGAGAGTCTAAAAATGGATGATGAATAATATATTGTATCATACTTCCTTAGAGTAGCTGAAGTGGTTAACACTCTTAAAGGAATAGGCGAAAATATTGAAGAAATCACCATTGTTCAAAAAATCCTGAGATCACTTCCTAACAGATTTGACTCCAAAGTAAGCGCCATAGAAGAAATGAAGGACCTAGATACTCTAAAGATGGATGAACTTCATGGAATTCTTATTGCCTAAGACATGAGGAAAGGGATCCCAAATTTCAAAGAAGCAGCTTTCAAAGCCTCAAGATCTACAAAAGTAGGAAAAGGATGGAATTTCAACAGCGATGAATCTGATACTAAAAATGAGTTAGCTCAATTTGTACGAAGACTAAAAAGGGGATCTAAGCTAAAAGGTAAGTACCCTCTTACTTGTTTCAATTGTGGAAGAATAGGTCATTACACTACAAAATGTCCTCATAAACATGATAGTGATGATGAAAAGGAATCTAAAAGAATGATGTACAAAAAGAAAGGGTTTAATAAGAAGAACTTCTTCTCCAAACAAGATGAGTCTGATGAAGATGAATTTGTAGTCATAAAAAAGAAATCAAATAGAAATGTGCGTCATTACAAAGAAAGCGGTGATGAATCAGATGAGGAAAGTAATTATGTTGGAAGCAAAGAAACGTTATTCATGGAAGTTACAAATGATTATGACTCAGAACTAGAAGATGAAAGAAACATAGATAGTTTTCTAATTAGTTCCATTGAAGAAAATGAGAATCTACAAAATAAGATAATTTCTCTCAAAATAGAAAGAGAGGAAGCAAAAAGAATGGAAGACTTCTTGAACATTAAGCTAAAAGAGAAGGATGATATATGTGAAAAACGTGAAGCTGAAATAGTGTCTCTAAGAAAGGAATTAGAGCAAGTCAAAAGGAGTTGGAAAAGCTCTCTAGATCTTGACAACATTCTTAATACTCAAAAAGCTCAACATGACAAGTCTGGAATTGGTTTCAAAGGAGAATCATCAAGTACAAAGAATAAAGAAGTTATGCCGATGTACTCTCTTGCCATCCAAAAGAAGAAAAGTCATCTCTTCAAGAAAAAATTCACATCTCAAAACCAAGAATTGAAGAAAGAGAAACTCCAAGGAATAATGTTGGTTCAAGCTATGGATACTACAACAGGTATCAAAATATTTTTCTTGGGCATTATTACAATTGTAAAAACTTTGGGCATCAAGCTAAGCATTGCAAGGCTCATAAGAATGAAGCACCAAGATTGAATGGTCAAACAAACCAACTGCATGGTCCTAAAGAGCAAGGACAAATAAAAACTCACAATTCCTTTGATCCTTTGGCTAACTTTGATTTGTGTTGCTCATTATGTGATAATTATGATCATAATGAAAAAAATTTCCCTCTCAAAAGGGAAAAAGCTAAAAATGTAAATCTCAAAACTGATAAATGTGGCCTAGCTCCATGTGCTCATAGTGAAGAAAATTATTGGTTCGTGGATAGTGGATGCTCAAGACGTATGACAGGTGACCAAAAGAAGTTTATCTCATTGAATAAGAAAAATGGAAATGTATCCTTTGGAAGTGGATCCGCTAAAATCATTGGAAAAGGAACTGCTACCCTTGTGAATGGACTAGGAAAGGCTCAAAATACCTTGCTGGTAGAAGGGCTCAAACACAATCTCTTAAGTGTCAGCTAGATTTGTGACCAAGGACATAATGTTGTATTTAGTACAAAAAATTGTGAAATAAGAGACTCATCCTAAGGAGAACTTGTGGTGAAAGGAGTAAGAACACCAGATAATGTTTACATTCTCAGTAGAATCCAAGAATATAAATGTTACTTAAGTCAAACAGATGAAAGTTGGTTATGGCACAAGCGATTGGGGCATACAAATTTTGATAACCTAGTCAGCATCAGCAAAATTAATGCAGTAAGGGACATTCCAAAAATGTGCAAACCAAATCAAGTTGTATGTGGCCCATGCCAACATGGAAAGCAAACCAAAACTAGCCACAAAACTAAGGAGTTCTCAACATCAAAACCTTTGGAAATCATTCATGCAGATTTGTGTGGGCCAACTAGAACTCCAGCTCTTCAAGGTGAAAGGTACTTTGCTCTATTTGTTGATGACTATACTAGAATTATGTGGATATATTTCATAAAATATAAATCTGAAGCATTTGAATGTTTTAAGAATCTTAAGGCTCTCATTGAGAATGAGAAAGATTCTAAGATTAAATGTCTTAGAACGGATAGAGGAGGAGAATTCACCTCAAAAGAGTTCGATAAATTATGTAAAGAGCATGGAATCGAAAGAGAACTCTCTACTTCTAGGACACCACAGCAAAATGGAGTAGTTGAAAGAAGGAACCGAACCATTCAAGAAATGGCAAGGACAATGCTACTAGCAACCGATTTGCAACCAAAATTTTGGAGAGAAGCAGTTGGCACCGCAGTTTATACCTTAAATCGAACTCAACTAAGACCAAATAATGAAAAGACTCCTTATGAATTATGGAAAGGAAGACCTGCTTCAGTAAAATATTTCAGGGTTTTTGGAAGCAAATGTTTCATAAAAATAAATGATGACTCACCAGGTAAATTTGATTCTAGAGTTGACGAAGGAATATTTCTTGGATACTCCACTAGGAGCAAAGCTTACAAATGTTACAACAATCATCTATGAAGAATAATGGAAAGCATTGATGTGAAGATTGATGAAGGCCTTCCAGAAAAAAGAATTGAAGATCATGAAGTTGAGCCTTTCTTTGAACAAAGTGAAGAAGAAGAATCTGAAAAAGAAGAGGAGAATGGAAAACCCCAAAGTGAACCTTCACAAACTCCCTCTAAGATCAAGTTTATTCAAAGACATCATCCGGAAGAACAAATCATCGGAAATATAAATGAAGGAATTCAAACTCGAAGAAGGATGATAAACACCCCAAGAAAAGATGATGTTGCTCTATTATCTTTAATAGAACCTGAAATTTTTTCTCAAGCAAGCAAAGATCCTTATTGGATAAAGGCCATGGAAGAAGAAATGTCTCAAATCGAAAAAAATGAGACTTGGGAACTGGTACCTCACCCAAAAGATAAAAATATAATTGGAACAAAATGGGTATTCAAAAAAAGGATGAATGAAGATGGACAAATCATCAGAAATAAAGCCAGACTTGGCTCCAAAGGATACTCACAAATTGAAGGAATTGACTTCGAAGAAACCTTTGCACCAGTAGCTCGATTGGAAGCCATAAGAATGTTTTTAGCATTTACTTGCTCAAAAGGATTCAAGGTTTATCAAATGGATGTAAAATCAACATTCCTAAATGGAGATCTCAATGAAGAATTTTACATGGAGCAACCAGAAGGATTTGATCTTGCTGAAGGAAAAGACTTTGTATGCAAACTAAAAAAGGCCTTGTATGCATTAAAACAAGCCCCTAGAGCATGGTATCACTAGTACATTTGGGGGGAATTCCGACACTTGGTTCCGACGCTTTTGACCAAATGTCGGAAATTTCCCCAAATTTTTTCAATCCCGCCCGAAACCGTCGCTATACCGACGTTTAGAGAAAAGTGTCGCAATACCGACACTTAGAGAAAGTGTCGCAATTGTGACGTTTGGAGGAAGACGTCGCAATTGCGACACTATGCCCCAAAGCGTCGCTATTGCGACGGCTTCCTCCAAACGTTGCAATTGCGACACTTTGTCTAAGTGTCGCAATTGCGACGTTAGGAGGCATCCGTCGCAATAGCGACGCTTTGTCCGCCGTCGGTATAACGACACTTATATGTGCGCTACATAAAAATTATTTTATTAAAGACTACATGCGCGCTACATAAAAATGATTTTTATTAAAAAATACATTAACGTCTGATATCACGATTGCATTCGCCCTCCGCTCTTGCAGAACAAAATTCGCCCTCAGCTCTTGCAGAACAGTATTCTCCCTCAGCTCATTTGGGGGAAATTTCGACACTTGGTTCCGGTGCTTTTGACCAAATGTCGGAAATTTCCCCAAATTTTTTCAATCCCACTCGAAACTGTCGCTATATCGACGTTTAGAGAAAAGTGTCGCAATACCGACACTTAGACAAATTGTCGCAATTGCGACGTTTGGAGGAAGACGTCGCAATTGCAACACTATGCCCCAAAGCGTCGCTATTGCGACGGCTTCCTCCAAACGTCACAATTACGACACTTTGTCTAAGTTTCACAATTGCGACGTTTGGAGGCATTCGTTGCAATAGCAACACTTTGTCCGTTGTTGGTATAATGACACTTATATGTGCGCTACATAAAAATGATTTTATTAAAAACTACAATAACGTCTGATATCACGAGCGCATTTGCCCTCCGCTCTTGCAAAACAACATTTTCCCTCAGCATTCGCCCTCAGCTCTTGCAGAACATCATTCTCCCTCAGCATTCACCCTCAGCTCTTGCAGAACAGCATTCACCCTCAGCATTCCCCCTAAGCTCTTGCAGAACAACATTCGCCCTCAGCATTCGCCCTCAGCTCTTGCAGAATAGCATTCGCCCTTAGCTCTTGTAGAACCGCATTCGCCCTCAGCTCTTGTAGAACAACATTCGCCCTCAGCTCTTGCAGAACAGCATTCGCCCTTAGCTCTTGCAGAATAGCATTCGCCCTCATCTCTTGCGGAACAGCATTCGCCCTCAGCATTCACCCTCAGCTCTTGCAGAACAGCATTTGCCCTCAGCTCTTGCAGAACAGCATTCGCCCTCAGCTCTTGCAGAATAGCATTCGCCCTCAACGTTCACCCTCAGCTCTTGTAGAACAGCATTTGGCCTCAGCTCTTGCAGAACAGCATTTTCCCTCAGCTCTTGCAAAATGGTAAGTTCTTACTGCAGGCCCTTCCTCCTATAGTAGGGTTGACTCTATTTGGGTTTTTTTGGTCAATTCCATTGGATTTTGTTAGGCTATAGGGTTCTCTCTAGATTTCTTCCAATGTTCTTTCGGATGAGTTTCAAAGAGGATGTGTAAGATGTGTTTGTGCTTGCATGAATTTGACTCCACCAGTTTCATGAAGTTTAAGCTATGGATTTTAGTTCGAAAAACTCATCCATCTCAACACCCAGTAACGAATTTCCCTTGTTCTGATCTATATTGAAGGTGAAGTGCAAAGTGGTAGAGAATGGGAGATCGAAAGTCATCAACTTTATCACAAGGGTAGTACTCTAGATCGAAAGTGATGAGCTTTAGTTCTCCAGATTTGGGGATTTTCTGATATTTGGGGATTTTTTTATGACATACCAAAGGTCACATCCATACAACCATATCAAGGTCAATGTTGAGATCATTCTCATATAGATATAGGTCACTGATATATAGGGTTAATATCATCATCACTATCCATGGAAACCGAATGGTTACAAAATCTGTGATTGTGGTTGGCTCATTTATAATTATTACCCATTTACAGTAGAGCACAGAAACACTTAATATGGCTCGAGCAGAGCCTTTACAACAGGAAATGGAATTGCATCTGCTTCATCAATAACCAATAGCTCCACTTGAGAAAACTTCTCATAATCTTGGGGCTGGATATACTGCAGAGCAAACAATTGTAGTTATCATTCGTGCTCCAATATATTAATATACTTTTTACATTGAACTAAAGAAAGGGAAACAAGCAAATGCTAGCCATCATACAATGCTTTGAAATAAGAGTTTTGAGTTACATACTCGAAAAAAAGAACTCATCCACTGATATTTATAATCATTTGAGTTATTCAAGTTAAACACAATGTCAAGAATCAAGATTCAATACCCTCTATTATCTTCATCACCCAATAAAAGATTTAAATTTTTCCCAAAGAAACGCTTATTAATTTGGCAGCCATTATTTCTCCCTGCTTTAAAAACCCTACATTTAAATGAAAAAAAGCATTGCATTTCAACTACAAAAATCTATTAGTGTTCAAATGTACATGTGTGCATCACTTGTGTAGGGTATTCCTTTCCACTTTCACATTATCCAAGAATGTGTGCAGTATAGTTCATATTTTTTGTGATTTAGATTATCTTGAAAAAGGAAAGGTAAATTATTTCCCATGGAAAAAGAAGGTTTTCCCTTTTTACTACTGGAAATGGTACAACAAAGTTCCATTTCTACCCGAAACTCCTATGAAACAGGAACCAAATAAAGGCCATGTCCTCGATGGACATCATTTGGCTTTGAAAATGGCCATTGCACCGTGTTGTTTCTTATATTACATCACGATAGTTTCTTAGGTCATTTCTTGTTTCTTGAGATGAAAAACAACCAAAGAAATTGTGAAGATCCTTTCAAGAAATAAATGACCATTTCTCAATCATATCTCAACTATTTTTTATTTTATTCAGTCGTTGCTTACTTTGAGAGAAAGTTGACACTTTTATAAGGAATATAACATAAAAACACAAAATGGGAAGTAATTGATGAGGTAGATGACTTTTAGTTGTTGTCAATTAAGAATTGATAATACACGATGCATGTTTTGTACTACAAACTAGATTCCTTCTTGGAGTTAGGACACAGAGTATTGAATCAAAGTTGTAGTTTCTAAATTCTTGTATTGGTTCATCAATCTTGAAATTCAGACATTGCATGTCTTCATTGCTTCATGTTTGAATAATTTGCATTATATCGTACAATAGGAAATTAGGAATTATGATTATCATTACTTTATGGATCTGTTAAGTTACTTTTAAGTTTGCATGGTTTAGTGTGAAATTATTCTTGTGTGCCCCTAGGCCCAGGTGAAGGAATGCCAAGGACTGAGAACCATAGTTTTTAAATGGTATTATTTCTTATACCCAAAAACCCCTCAACATCACTTCTTATTAGTTCTTAACAATAGTGTTGTAAACAATTTGAGAATTGATATAGCACAATCTCGCACTTCTCAAGATAAAGTCCTAAAGCTAAAGTGTGATACCATGTGTAATTCAATAGCCCCATTGTCACCTCACCAACCTCTTTTCACTTCGGGCTAGCTCTCCTCCAACTCAAGGGGGGTTCTCCCTAGTATATGTTAGGGATCTAATGGCCCAACCACACCCATTCAAGAGCCACCTAACTCTCTATTTTTACTACTATCAATCAAAATATTGAACAATAGGGTCAGACATGCATCCTGAAGATAAAATTGCCAGGGTATTTTTGGGTAATTTCAAAGGGAAAGTCCCCAAACACATATAATCAAGGAATTATAATGTGATTTCAAACATTAAATATCAACAAAATAGTTTAAAGGATATTTAAAGGAAAAAGGTGATGGAAGATAGAAAGTGCCTTACTTAAATTCTCTAAGGATTTTTCAATAGTTGCTCCAAAAGCTTCACTTCAAGGCCCTTCAAGATCGTCTCCAACAATGTTATGCCATCATCTTCAACAATATTGCTCCAAAAATGTCCTCAAGGTCTTCACAACAAGTTTACTAGAAGTTGCTCCAACAATATATTCAATAAGGTCTTCATTGTCAACTCGTCTCTTGTTTGGGCGCCTTAATGTGCAATGACATGTTTCCAGGACTGAATTCAATGCAAGGCATATTTGAAACTCTAACTCTGTCTTCCGGTGTCTTATTAGAAATTATTTCAGTTTTCATTTTGTGTTTTCAAGTTAGATATTGTTTTCAAGTTTTTACATTTATAATTTTATTGCAATGTGGCAGACTGATTAGGGCAGTACAGGAACAACCCCGAGACGGGATGATCGCAGAAAGAGGCCAGCGGAAAATCATGTAAAGTGCCAGCATTTCTCTATCTTCAGGTATTTTAGTTATTTACATAATTGAAATAATATTAATTTTGTTCAAATATGCAGACACCTAGACATGGTACGCCTGATGATTCTCTCTATGAGGAAGAGCTTTCTTCATCCCTATCTCCATCGCTCTTGTTGCGAAAAAAGGCACGAGATGCAAGGTCAGAATTTAATACTTTGATAGACGTGCCTCAAACACCTGAAACAGAAGAAAGGATAAAACAACTTATGACCCAGCTAGAAACATATCAGGTAATAATAAAAAGTCAAAAGGATATTTTTTTGTTCTGCATGACATGAATTGTGATAGTTTGATTTTTAATTTTTACATTGACTAAACTAACAAAAATTTATTTTGTATGTAGCATTTTCTGGCACTTGCTGAACCCGGTGTTGGTGGTAGTGGGACACAAGGGCAAGAGATTGCCCATAAACCCTCTCGTACACCTTCTACTCCTTTAGGTGTCAGCCAAGAAACACACCCTGCCCAAGCAGACACCCAGCCAACCGCTGAACATGTTGGCAGTGATGAGGCTGATATGGCCAACTACATTATTGTGTTTCCTGTGTTGAACCTTCAATTAAACTGAGAGGGGGGGTGAATCAGTTTAATGCATTCCTGATCTTTTAAAACTTTTCATTAAACTTATTTACATCTTCATTTCACATCTAATTTAATGTGTGAATAACTTTAGAATGTAAGCAGCAAGTATTAGTATAATATAGCAGTAGACATAATATGAGAGCAGCAGGTATTAAGAAGATGATACATATCAGATCAAAACATAAATATCATGCACAGAGACACCAGATGTAAGTGGAAACCCATAAAGGGAGAAAACCACGTCTTATTATTGTTGTGATGCAAAGGCAAGCTCCAACTCCCTCTCACCACTATTTTTCTGCAGGCACCAACCTACAGGAGGCTTCAACCTCAGTCAGCTACAACTGACAGCTATCAAGCTGCAACTTGATGGGGAAGCTCCAACTTCCTCAACTTAACAAACTGAATGTTTGTTGATTTACCTCAGATATCAGCTCTGTTCTGTTGCTTCTCTTCCTTCTCTTAATCTTCTCTGCTTTATTCTTCTATATTCTGCATTCTCTATATTTTCTCTCTCTCTCTCACACTCTCTACTGAGCTTATCAAATTGATATTATATAGAAATTCACACATGACTGTTTTTGTTCCTCTAGGAATTTGAAATGAATGGTCATACCTCTTGGTCTTCTGCCTCCTCATTACTTTGTCCAACTCAATTTAAAATCATAATAAATTTCATACTACAGTGGGATTTTATTTTCTCTTGGAGACTTGCCAATGCATCATAAACAATAAAGACAATTAAAACATTTACATTCGAATTACAATGTGAACTTCAGCTCAACTCGCTTAGCCTTTGAATAGCTATACATTTGTCTTTTCTTTGGCTGTATTTGTCGTTTCTATGACTGTGTTTTATCTCCTTTCAGCTCTGTTTTCTTTTCTGTCCTCTGTGGGGGTGTAATTGCTGCATACGTGTAAATGAGCCTTTAAATATATAAAATGTAATTGTTGTCTTTTAAATCAGGGCAATTCCAACCCTTTTCATGCCACAAGTGTCTTGTTGATGTGGCGAGTTCCGCAGGCCGGAACATACATATATTACAATTGTATTATATTGAAAATCGCCCTACCCTTAAGCTGAGGCCCGTGGATCTACAGACCACCCGGCTTATCGCAATAGTGTTATATATATATGTGTGTGTGTGTGTGTGTGATAGCGCGTTTTAATATATATATATATATATATAAAACCCAACCTTGTCTCTTGGCTTAATTATAAGATGATTTAATCATATACTCTGCCCTTTTTATACACCTTAACATACTCTCGACGCATACAATAAAGCCCATTTTAAAACACATAAAACTCCTTTCGGGCCCACCTGACACATTTTCAAATGCGATTGATCGCAATCGCAAATTTCTATTTGCGATAGTTGCTGTGTAGTTTCAACCAACTGCGATATTGCGATCGTTGTGATATTGTGGGTTCCGCCTTATAAAACTTTGTATTATGCGCTCCATATCACTTCATAAATATGCTTTGGACCTTTGATTCTTTTAAATTCGGGCTCCGTAACATGAAACTTATATATAAAATGCCTTGAACTATATCCAAGCCATTACAATATGTCGACTGACATTAATAACCAATTCTTTACATATATTTCCGTCGGACCTTATATTAATGTTAATAAACCAAATTTATAACATAGATCTCCGTCCCGGGCCCACAATACCATCGCGAATGCATACACCGTACCTGACTTATCGTCCACGCACCTTGTTAATCCTCGTGCAAATCCTGCGAGCGCCCACCGTTGGATAGCCTTTCTCCAGATCAACGAACCCTATATATTTCGCTGGGCGTCTTCTGTTGATCCTTAATGCGCGAAGGCGCATGTTAACCCGTCGCTTTACAATACCACCGGGACACACGGCAGCTTCCCTATGGAATCGCTCCGATTCCACAAATACCGCCTGCTCCGGAAAAGTGGTGCGAAATGGTAGGGCAGTTTTCAGCAATCCACGTTCACTATTCATCGTTCATGGTTCCATTCTCCCTCACAGTTTTGCTCTTCTCCCTTGCGCTCTGGTTCCGCCTGTTGGGTTCAAATTTTATTCAAATTTGATATAATTCTTTGTGCATCTTATCTCCTCGTTCTATAGTGTTCGTCTGATGAACACCACTTCCGCTATACGTGGGTTAAAGCCATGCCTCTGTCTCTACCTTCCGATAACGGTTCTTCGCCGTGCTTCTGTGACTGTTACATTTTTACATTCTTCTTGCTGCCTTCGTTGTGCTTCAGCTCTTTCTCCTTTGCCATCAATGACAACATTTCCAACATCCTAGAGCTACACGTGTCAGCTCCACAGGGACCATTAATGGCACGTTGTTGGTGAACGATGAAGGTGTCCCTATAAAGCACGTACAAATCCTAGGTAAATTTTAATATTTTAACTATTTCATGTACTCTATCTAAAACATATTTATCATGATTTTTATTTTTAAATTAATGATAGTATCTTTTTTTTCTATGTAGGAAACAATGAGTTCTACAGGTTTTTGGAGAGCCATGCGTTGGTAATTTTTTTCCCAACCATACGCACAAGGTGTAATTCCCAGAATTCCAACCTAAAAAAAGAACTTCTAGATTATCTAGAAGCCCTTTTTGGGGTGGGCACATTTGACAGAACAACGGTGGCTCGGGTAGCTGGAAAATATTTGAAATATACCAGGGACACCTATAGGACGCAATTGCAATTTAACCCTAGATATGAGCGTCCTCTCACAGTTCCAGAGAGTGAGTGGAGAGCACTCATCCATGACGGAAAAGAGAAAAGGGCAAAGAAAGAAGAAAAAATGCCAACTGGACCCGCAAGGTAAATTACAACTTTAATTCAATAGCTTTAATTTTCTTTATGTCTAAAATAAAAGTGTGCTACGTCATATCTGACTTCAATCTTTTGATGCTAGGTTGCCTGACACCTCAAAGGCAACCAAAGCTAGGATTGAGAAAAAGGGCCATCACAAGCTAGGCCAGGGCGGATACTTGAAATTAGCTGCAAGAATTGTAATTAAGTAGCTAAACATCTTATAATTAATTGTATCGCCTTCCAACGTTTTTGTAATCCTATCAAATATGATTAAAAATACACAATCATATGTAATGTAGGGTGATGACTTTGGAACAGAAACTACAGAGGAAGATAAAAATATTGCTTTCCATTTCGGCTATCAAGCCGTAGTTGAACGTCGCAGAAGCTTGGGGTAGGTCCCAAGATCCAGAATGCCTGATAAGGTAAAACATTAACCTTTCAATATGTTTGTTTTCGTCCATAAATTTAATGTCTAAAAACTTTGTTTAAATTAGGGGAGCAGCACTACCGACGAGGCAAATAACCCAGTTTTAGAGCCAGATGTAGATGATCCTCACGTGCAACCTGATCATTGTAGTGGGGACCAGGCCGACAATGCTACTATCATTGAGGGTCCTGACGGTAATTAATTTCCACTTATATTTTTTTCTAATTATACCTTGATGGTTGTCCTTATGACATTTTTTGTTTAAATGACAAAGAATGTTTCCCTTGAGGATCTTACCACCAGAGAGGAAGACAGGGCAACAGTCCCAACGGTGAAAACTGGTGCACCAGGTAAATAATCTCATTGCAAATTTTTTTATTAATATTACCGAACTAGTTTAATAATATTTAAAAACTGACAATTAAAATTTAATATTATCTATTTTTTTAGGCGATGCCCCGTCACTGGATGAGACCAGACATCGTGACTACACAACTAGGTCAGCAATGCGGGTCGAAAGGCACGAAACAGGAGCAGAGCACAATGATATTGATGATGTAATTAGGAGCTTTAGAAATAGGAAGAAGAAAAATAAAATTTGATAATGTAAAATATTGTATTATTATAAGACAAACGTTACCATACTTGGAACGTTTTTTGCATTATATAAAAAACTCATTTATCATACTATTTTTATGTCAAGCATTAATTGCAATGTTTCCTTGCGTACTTTTTGTTGAATTGTTTTTTATTAGTTATTGAATTTTTTTTTTTTTTATGCTCATGAAAGTAAAAAATGAAATATAGATTGGGTATTGGGGAATTGAGAGTGATGTGAGGGGGGGGGGGGAGGAGCCATAAGAGCTCCCACCTTCACGTGGTTGGCCCCGTTTAGTAGAGAATAATTTATTGGAGCGATTTAATCTTCGAGCAAACCTCCCTCGATCCAGCGTAGCAACAAAAAATTCATTGTTGACTTAGTTGCTACTCTTTCAGATCGTGGGAGGCTTGTTCCAAGTTCATGCGACTCCAATAAATTGTTCTTGAAATGAAGAGGAGCTTATTCGGGTATGTTTTGACATTTTCAACATATGTTCTAACATTATCATAAGAATGCATCTTAGAGTAAAAAATACTACATCAATTACTTGTATTTATTGTATAGATAATGATGGATTTTGATTGACTTGGCAGTGCAGGTACAAATCCTCTTGCATCATGAGCAGTACAACTTATTAACCAGGGTCATGTCTAGGATATTTTTGCTTGTGCGCTTGACCAGGTTCGTAATGTCACATTTTTAAAGTTCCTTTACAGTTCATAATTCAATATTAAGCTTGTTCATGATTATTATCTAGGTTTTTTGTATGTGTTTTTTCATCTATTTGATTGTAAGAAACTATGCATGTTTCCTGTTGTTCACTATGATTTCTCCCATTACCACTCCCAGGATGAATTCGACTTTATTGTTACATAGGTTACTTTATTGTTACTATGATTTCTCCATTTACGATTTCATAGGTTACATCATGTAAATTTGTCAATTTCAGGTTGGTGATGAGCTTTAGTTCTCCATATTTGGGGCGTTTCTGATATTTTCTCCCTCATGTCATTCCTGCATCACCTCGTTGTTTGAGCATGCCAATTGTCTACTACTTGTACCAATTGGCACATGTCAATCTCTGAGTGGTGCCACATTTCACCTATTTTCGACCCACTTGACCACCTGAAAAACTCAAATCCACACACCATGTGTCTTTATAATGGAGTGCCACATGTCCTAGATATTTAGGCTGATAGGCCTTCTGTTATGAAAGAGATCAATTTTTTTTCGTCAACACTTCTTATCTAGGCACGACACTTGTTACTTTTTTAATATGACGGTCACAGTCTCTCAGGTTACCTTCTACGTTTGACATACCACTGGTTTCTGGTATATTTCCATGGAATCGGTTGAAAATACCAGCAACAATCCACACACCTACAACTGTCAACAGACCTGTCGTTTTAGTAGCTGCATTTCCGCAACTTCCAATACACCTGCCGTTTTAGTTGCTGCATTTCAGCAACTGCCAATACACCTGCCATTTCATTCTCTTGGACTTTGTGTATGCATATTTTTCATATAATTTTATCACGAAGTTGACTGCAGTGCTTTGACATGCCTTTGAATATTTTTGCAGGTTAGAATACATTTCAGGCCAGAGCTATTGAATCGACTTGATGAGATAGTTGTATTTGATCCTCTTTCTCGTTATGAGCTCAGAAAATTTGCTAGACTACATATGAAAGATGTAGCGATTTGTCTTGCAGAGAGAGGTGTTTCTTTAGGGCTTACAGATGCTGCTTTGGATCTTGTTCTTCAGGAAGCCTATGATCCTGTAAGTAATCACTTTCTTTTGCTTTCTTTCTTATTCAGAGTCTATCTTGCCGGGGATGTGCCCGTTATGGTTTGTTATGAGACCATTGTCAATTTCATCACCGTCCCTCATAATATGTTTGATTGTGTTTATAAATAATAAACAATTATTACACCAAACAATAAACAATTAACTGTACTATGAGTAATATGATATCTTGAAATAATTCTCATTATAATTTCATAACCTTTGCTCTCACTTGGTGGTGTCTATATCACTAAGTGTGTCTTCTTTAAAATTATAGTTACAGTAGACAATGAACAATCAACTGCACTGTGAGTGATATCTTGTAATAATTCTTATTATAATTTCCTTACCTCTGCTCTCACTAGGTGTCTATATCACTAGGTGTATCTATTTTAAAATTATAGTTTCAATGGTAGATAAATTGTTATCTTAAAATTATAGCTTTGATGGTGATACCTTGTGATTGATAATGCAGTTTGAAGCAGCTTTGTCTTTGACTAATATAGTCTCAGGAACCTCTGAGAATAAAAAGGTTGTGATTGATTACGAGGCACTGCCTATATTTGTGGAACTTCTTACCTCTGGGAATGTTAATGTTCGAGAACAGGTAGCACGTTTATTTTAGAGGCATAAAATTATTCTTCCCAACTATCTTTATACGTCTGTAATTTTGGAATTTGATTTAAAAAACTAGTACCCAACTTTGAGTTTAACTGGTGTTCGTGTAAGGTTGTTTGGGCTTTGGGAAATATTTCTGGAGACTCTGCAACATTTAGGGATCTTGCCCTCAGTCATGGAGCTCTAAGGCAGGTGCCTGCCCAATTGAATGATACTGCCATAATTTCAATGATAAGAAATGCTACATGGGCTCCGTGAAATTTTTGTCGTGACGTAAACCCCAACCACTATTCGAACAGGTAAGCAGAATACTTTTTCTGCCTCTTCTTCTTAGTTCGCAGATACTGTGGATTTTTTTTATAGATCCTGGTGCTTGGTAGATTTGGACGTAATATGGACCTAGGCGCTTTTTCATTACAATGAATCTGTCATCAAGTTTTAGAAAATGCTCAGAAATTTGGGTTTCACAAGGGGATTACCCTTGCTTGCAATTATCGATTATCAACCACATTTAAAAAAATTCTTTCATAGCATTGCTGAGCTCTTTGTAGGTGAATTTCCGAGGCAATTTCACAATATCTGAACTAAATTTGTCTGTCCTTTTCAATACTTTGTGCTTGTAACAGAACTAGACAAACAATCTAGTGGCCAATGCAACAACAACAACACCTCCTGTTGCAATGCCTACAATTCACCCTCTCTGCATGCATGAATGACTATGGCACCCTCTTTTGTGAACGGGTACTGGAGCTGAAGGTACTGGTTTTGATTAGGATCGTGGAATTCAACATCCAAAATAGTATCAAATTCCACTGCAATAGTAGTCCCCGACGAGGGAAACAGTTCATTGAGACCTACTAGACTCATCACCCCCAAATAGCCTCCAGGGCTACCCAGAGTGTGATCATCTTTGTTGCTGAGTATATTTTTATTTTTTCAGTAAGAGTTTAGGGTTTCTCTAACATAGCTTCAAAAATCCGATTCAGTGCCAGCTTGAATATCGTCACATAATACTCATGGTTTGGATCGATGAGCATGCTCTCAATGGTTGGTTGATTCATAAGAATGACTCATATAGTCATCTTGAGATATTTCAGAAATTTTCTCGAGTTTCCTTTTTCACTGTTTCTAGTGGGTGGGATGGTGTGGGGTGATCAATCAATACTGGTGCTCTTGTAGTAGGGAATTTTTTTTGGGGGATATAAAGGAGCATTTGATGTAGATATCCCATTGGATGCATTCATAGATGGGCACGAGAGGTCAAGAATTTAAATTAAAAATATGAAACCTCTAGCATGGCAACCTGAAGGCCGCGAGAGACACTGGTTAATGATTGTTTTGTGCTAGCCTCAATATAGTCATGATTTCTTTCTATTATCTTAATGCAAATATATATTCTGGTCTCATTAAAATGAGGATTGTGGTTGTATTTCTCTTTGGTTGTTTCTCTCTTAATGCTCCAGAAGTTGCCAAAAGTTGCGATAGTTGTTTAGTTTACCTATTACAACTTAAAAGTGGTTTTTAGCAATGGGAGTCATGTTTTTTAAGGTTCATACTAATATGAAGATCTTGTAATTTTATATTCAGGATAAGAGAAGATGGCCTCTGCTTTGGGCAGTATGACAACAATTGCCACATCTACCTCATTGGGTAACAATGGAAAGGGGAAGAAGTTGGGTGCAATGTTTGATAATTATGGCAGACAATTGTCTTCTCTTTCAGTTTTTTCACCCATTTCCTTTAATCGCTCAAGAAAAACAAGGACTCTGAGATTATGTGATAGAGAGAAGGTAGTTAATACAAGAGCTATGGAAAAGGATTTGTACTTCAACAAGGATGGCTCAGTGACAAAAAAATTGCAGGTCAGAGAAAAAATTATGTTTAAAGGAAGTTCACCTGCACATGAAACTTCACTACGGTGGATCTTTCCTTGTCCACTTATATTTGATTTTAATGTGTTATTTTAATTTTTCATGGAGGGTTGTTTTGGCATATGGTCTGGCATTCAATTGCACACTTACGGAAAGCATTGTCAATTTCTCTTGCAGACGGTGTGAACAAACTTGTTGATCTTGTTGGAGTCACCCTTGGAGAAAAGGGAAAAATGTTGTCTTGGAGAGCAAGCATGGTTCTCCGAAAATAGTTAATGATGGTGTGACAGTAGCTAAGGAGGTAATTTGTAGATGTGTGCTTTGGTTTTATTTTTAACGTTGTATTAGTTCCCCCTCTTAATTGTCTTAGATTTGGTAGGCATAATTTGAAAACTCAAAGGTGAAAGGAAACATATTTGTTACCCAGTGGTCTACTTGGCCTATGCACTAGCCACATTAGAGTAATTCATAAATCTTTTCACAACAATAAAAGGAAAGGGTTATGGCTGAGTCAAATTTTATTGTTATTGACAGTGTAATGAAATGTATCTCAATGCTATGGTTTTGGCCTTTTTATTGGTTGAATTAGAGGACCCAGTTGAAAATATTGGGGCCAAGTTGGTAAGGCAAGCTGCGGCAAAGACAAATGATTTAGCTGGGGATGGAACCACAAAATCTTTTGTTCTTGCACAGGGTTTAATAAGTGAGGGTGTAAAGGTAACTTTTTGTCAATAGTACTGGATTAAGATCATCTATTCATTTTTGTAGGGTCTTATGGTGTTTGGTTTTTTAGTTTTGGGTTGGGCTTATTGAGTCTAAGATAGTTTTTGAGTGAAAAAATTGCTATCGGGTATTAAAAAATTTTGGTTCTTTTGTCAAAATTTATGAGCTTGTTAGGAAATACAAAACTGACAATGGTTGTATCTTAAATTTGTGGAAAATAATTTGAAATGAAACCTTTTTTTTTAGGTTGTTGCAGCAGGTGCAAACCCCATTCAAATTACTAGGGGCATTGACAAGACAATAAATTCCCTTGTTTCGGAACTCAAAATTTTGTCAAAGGAGGTAAACGCTTGCCTTTTGAGTAGGCTGGTTTTCCTTTTTGCTGATGGTTTGGTGTATCTAATTGAATTAGTTGCCTAAGGTATTTTTGGTTGCAAACTCATTTTCATTTTTCATACAGTATTGGCCTTCTGGAATACATTTGATTGTGTGGTCTTGTTAGATCTACAACATTTGTAGTTGTTTAGTCTTATGGCTAAGGTGCACTTTTATTATGGAAATAGTTGATGCAATATTGTCATTTAATCCTTACTGCAAGGTAGCATGTTGAGAAGTTTCTTGTGAAACATTTGGTATTCAAAATGACACTTGATCCTATACAGCATCATGCACTTGAATTCAAAATTCATATTCAAAGTGTGCTAGACAAATCTTGCAAAATTTCAAATATTTATGTTGTTTTAAACCATTATCTTTTTCATGTATTGGATGCTGAAAATGAGAAAAAGACTTTGGTATGAAACCAACTGGTGAATAATATCTAGCAAAACAACCACTTCCAAGACATGATTTAGAAGTAGAACCTATGTACTTATGAAGCATAGAAAGATATCCTTGATGCATTGTCAATGTTTGGCTAGGGTTATTTTTGGAGAAAATAACTCCTTATTCCTAGAATAGTGATCTTAAATACAAGTAAATGCCAGAGAAGAGAGATCATCGTGTGACATAAACCTATTAACAAAAGTGAACAGGGAATGATTATTAATTATGGCATACTAAGTTGTCATTTATTTTGACTATTTGTCTTTAACATGTAAAAATGTTAAATTCCAAACTTACATCATCATGGTTTGGCATCATGAGCTTGACTAATTGTCCACCATGCTCATAATTTCATTGTTGTATTCATATCTATAAACAACATTTCAAATAATAATAAAAAATTTCTATAAGAAAAATCTAGTCCTCCATGTTGCTGCTCCTTGTGAGACGAAGTCAAAATTGCATTACACAATCTGACACATAAGAATCTCCTATATCTCGATGGTATGTATCCAAATTCTTATAATAGTGTCTTCAAGACTTATGTTGACATTGCCAATGAGATATTTAAGCAATGAAATATGGAGCATTCTTCATTGTTGTATATGTAACAGTCTTTTATTAATATAAAGATTGATGGTTTTGTCTTTCTGAAAATGAAATGTAAAAATAATATATTGTGGTCAATTGAAAAGTTTTTTTTTTTTAATCTTTTCATTATGGAAGGGCGACATAGATATATGCCCTTCTAATTGAAATTCAGACCTGCCCTTCAAATTTGATCACTGTGTGGGACCTTAAAAAACAATAAAACTATTATGCCATGCGTTATATAAAACATATAACAAAACCTTTGTCAAAACTTCAAACAAATCCTTTAGCCATGGATCCCATCGAACTTCAAATGGCGATAAACCATAATTCAAACCAAATTCGCGTTCCAAAATAGCCTGCTGACGTCAGCCAATTTTGTGACGCGAAAACCAAATTAATTATGCCCTAATATTTTTCGAGTCCAAATTTGGGCTGGCATACAGAGAGAGAGTTGTGACGCGAATTTCTTATCAAATTCACCCTAATATTTTTCGGGTCCGGATTTCCACTTTGTGAGCGGCTCAAACAAAGATCCGCTCCAATCAATTTCTGCCACATGTCCTCAATCAAAAGTTTCCCTGTTCCCGGATGCGGGTGCATTCGATGGCATTTAAGGTGATGGGACATGGATGTGGCGATTTCATATCAATCGCATTAAGTTTTAACACTGTTCAATCAGCCGATATTTAAGTTCCAAGGTTTTCACATCAAATCGCATTAAGTTTTAACGCTGTTCAAGATCAGACCTCCACTCCTGTTAGCGATTCCGCATGCTCCAATATGATCCGGCCTTCATCTCTCATCAATGAGAGATTAATTATAACGGGCATTCTTCGATGCCATTGCAGTCGGGTCGATAAAATGGCGCTTTGCTATGGTTTTTCAGATGAGCCGCAACATTTGAACTGCATATGCTTTCTGGTTGCTAGGTTACACTGCTTGCTCACTGTGACGAGAAGGAGAAGTGGCCAACTGAACTGCTTCTTAGACCTTGGTACAAATTTGCATTTCTCTCGGTCTGGTCTGTGTCTATCTTCCTCGGTTTCTTGGAATCATGCTTCTCCATCTCATCTTGTGCCCACTATTGAGACTGCACCCATGCCTCGCCTGTGTCAAAGGATGTGTTGCTGCAGGGGGAGCACTAGAGGTCAACCCCTGCGCGCTCCCTCCAGCCCCTCAACCGAGTCATCTTCCGGCTAGTCCAGTGATTACTACGCAGGTCGCTATCCAAACACTAGAAGTGGGCGGGGTCGGGTTCTAAGATCTGGCCACCGTATGGGTTCCCCTACTCCTCATTTACCCACCGGTTCACCTTCTCCCACGACGCGCACTACGCCTTTTTCCTTTAATTTCTCTCTGAACCGCCCACGAATCATAGCTTCAATCACCGTGGTTTTCCGTGAGGAGGCCCAAGTGGAGGAACAATGCACCCGTCCGGCGGGTCTGAGCTCATAAAAATCCAGCCAGCATTCGGGCCTTTAGGAGGAGAGCGGTGGCGTGAATGTGGAGATAGCACCTGGCGATCCTGGACCTTCCGAAGGATGGTGCCGAATCGTCGAGGAACCACCAGAGGAGTATTTTGGTTAATTTGGTTTTCTTGCTTCACGGCCCACTTAATTGGGCATGTTTTAGATTATATTACTGTGTTGGACCTTTGTAATATTTTTGAATTCTGTAAATGTTCAAGACTGGTTTCCCCGTATGAGGGCAGTCTTATTTTTTGATTTTTTGATGACAAATTTGCCATAAGTCTGGGAAATGTTTTTGACTTCGGTCATGCTGTAATTTTATTCCCACTATTAATAGATTAACTTTACTTAGAAAAAAAAAATGTTGCCCTGTTTCTATTTTAAACCTGTTTTTTGAAATACAGAGCCATGCTTATATGATTGTTTATAGTCAAAGCGCTACGGGGTGGTTTATTATATTAATATTTCATAGTCGAATTATGTTCATAACAATTGGAAAAAAAAAATGTTGCCCTATTTCTATTTTAAACCTGTTTTTTGAAATACAAAGCCATGTTTATATGGTCTACGTATTATACTCTTTCTCTGTATATCTACAAGAACCTTTTTGCTATGAACAGGGTGGATGCTGTAGCGGGCTACTAATGGAAACAAGCGAGCCTGAACCTTACATCTCGGATGCAACAAATGGTTACCAATTTTGGAATCAAGCGAGCCTGATCTTACAAGCGAGCCTGGGTTTCTGCAGATGGTTTTTATTTCCGGGAACAAGCGAGCCAGAACATACAATCGACCCTAGGTTTATACATATTTTTTCTCTATCATGGATGCTTTTTGTGTGAGGCGTATATCAACAGTACATGTCTCTGCACATTTCCTGTATCCGCTTTATGATACTATTTTATGTGTTGACAAGTTATCACTCTGCCTTCAAAACTAGCGATGCTAGTCTATGTTGCTGGTTTATTGATATGGTCTGATGGTCTTTTTATATTTTGGACATATCACACTCCTCACATGATTAGCGTTTTTCTCTGTTCAAGGATTTTGGGTATTTTAATTTGTATTTGGAACAATGGACATCGGTACTCTATCTGTTGCTTTACTATTCTACATACTGCTATTTCACTTTCTTATAGATGCCTCGGGCATATTTGGATGCTTTCTCAGATTGTCGATAATCTCCATGTGGACCGTTACTGGGTTTTATATCATGTCCCTCTATGTGACATGGGGTATTTTTCTATCATTGTCTGGGGTGGGACTTCCACTTTTCTAGATGGATATTTGGGTTCCAACCTTCAGATGTGAAAATGTAATGACTTCATGGACTGTTTTTCTTCATATAATATATTCAAAACAGTGTTTTTTCTCTTGTGAAAAAAAAATTATTGTTTATAGTCAAAGCGCTGCGGGGTGGTTTATTATATTAATATTTCACGGTCATTGGAACGCCCACAATTCATAACAAATATTGGAGATTTACTGTCATGTTTTAAAGTTTCATTTTTATTTTTTAAATTGAACCCTCCGTCGGTATACCGACGCTTTGTAAGCGTCGGTCTTCAGACGTCTTGAACGATTTCCGTCGGTCTTGTGACGTCCGTCGATATTGCGACAGTTCTTCCTAGGGTCGGTACTGCGACGTTTTTGGAATGCGTTGGTATTGCGACGCTTCTGGGACGCGTCGGTCTTGCGACACTTTTTCAATACATCGGTCTTACGACACTTTTGTACAGCGTCGGAATTGCGACAGCTTAAAAACGTTGGAAGAGCGACAGTATAAAAACTTCGGAAGAGCGATGTTCAAAACGTCGGACCACATTTCGTCGGAATTACAACAGTTTACAAACGTCGGAAGAGTGACGTTCAAAACGTCGGACCACATTTCATCGGAATTGCGACAGTCTACAAACTTCGGAAGAGAGACGTTCAAAATGTTGGACCACATTTCGTCGGAATTGTGACAGTTTACAAACGTTGGAAGCGTGACGGCTTGGGAAACGTCAGAAGAGCGACGCTTGTTTGGAAGCGACTGAAAAAGTGTCGGTAGTGCGACACTTTGTCAGTGCGTCGGAATTGCGACGTAATGGAAAACCACATTTTTCCCGTCCTCGAACTGTCGCTCTTGCGACGACTATGTGTCGGAATAGCGATGAAGTGGCCGTCAAAAATTGGGCCAAATTTTCTAGTGTATGCAAAGTTGGATCACTATCTACAACAAGAAGGCTTCAAAAAGGGAGTGGTAGGTAGCAATCTCTACATGAAGATGGATAAGGGAAAACTTCTTATCACTCTTGTTTACGTTGATGATCTAATATTTTCTAGCAATGATGAAGAAATGAGCCATGAATTTGCTCTAAATATGTCCAAAAAATTCGAGATGTCAATGATTGGTGAGTTGTCTTATTTTCTTGGGCTGCAAATATCTCAAACTTATGCAGGCATGTTTATATCTCAGGAAAAATATCTTAAAGACATGCTTAAAAGATATGGGATGGAATATTGTGCACCTATGAGCACACCGATGACCACAGATTGTAAATTAAGCAAATATGATGATACCCCTCTCATAGATGCAACTATTTACATGTCAATAATTTGAGCTCTCCTATACTTAGCGGCTACAAGACCAGATATTATGCAAGCAGTATGAATGGTAGCAAGATTTCAGTCAAGTCCTAAACAATCCCATCTAGCAGCTATGAAAATAATTCTCATATATCTGAAAGGAACGATTGATTTCGTTCTTTGGTATCCTAAGAGTTCAAATCTTATTGTGACAGCTTATTCTGATGCTGATTGGGCCGGAAGCGTGGATGATTGAAAAAGTACCAGTGGAAATGCATTCTTTATGGGAGATTGTCTTGTATCTTGGCTCAGCAAAAAGAAATCATCTATATCCCTTTCTACGGCTGAAGCCAAATATATAGCCGCCGTTGATTGTTGTACACAAATTCTATGGATGAAGGAAGCCTTGAAGGATGTCAACATAGAAACTAAGAAACCAATTAGTATTTTTTGTGACAATACTAGCGCCATCAATCTTTCAAAGGATCCAATAATGCACTCAAGGACCAAACATATTCCAATCAAATACCACTTTCTCCATGAACAAGTTGTTGAACACAATATCAGGTTGGAATACATCAATAAAAAAGAGAAAATTGCGGATATCTTTACAAAACCCCTTCCACGAGAAGAATTTGAGTATCTTCGCCAAAAGATGGGGGTCATTGCTCTTGCATCACATTAAATCAAGCAGCATGTCAGGGGTAAAGTATATTAGGGGGAGCAGCATGACAGGGGGGGCATTTTTTGCACCCCATTGCCATTGTTGTCAAAGGGGGAGAGAAGAATAATATTTCCATCCAATGACAAAGGGGGAGATTGTTAATTCAGATTGTCATTGATGTCAATATGACTTTGAATAAGATGAAGGTTGCACTATGACATATCTCTGCATTAGTATATGATGACATTGTTGATACATGATCATACATGGCATTAATAACAATGAAGAAACCAAAGAATGTAGAAGCCACGCTGCCCCAAACATTCCTCATGATGTCCCAAACTTTTTATGCATAAAATTTAATGGCAGTCACAAAGAAAAATATGTTCCATGATCTTAGAAGCAGAATTTATTTTTGAGACATTCACCATCCTTTAGAGCATAATTTTCCCTTTCTAATGAGCCCTTACATGCCCCAAAACTCCAAATAGTTTAGGAGAAAATGACTTTTTTAAGGTAATATATGTCCTATATTTTTCCTAGCTGACCTATGCTCATATAATCATGTCGGCCCTCATGACGGATCCTTCCTCAACAGATGTGTCTTTTCGGATAGAAAAACAAATATATATATAAAGTTGCGTTCTTCCATTTCTGGGCAATAAATTCGGTGAAGAATAAGCACAAAAATACAAAACAGTGAAGAGTTCACATCTCGTGAACTTAGGAGGCTGAGGTTCATTGTGTGGGCATATTTTGTTTTGTGTTAGGTTAAAAACTTCGAAACAACCACCTGTAGCAGCTCACCTCAAAATTGTGAACAATAAAGCTTGTACTATTAAAAAGTCACCATATTAAGGGTTCAAATTTATTGGATAATTCACCTCGGATCTATGACAAGGGGCTGCAAAGCCTTTCAGACCTATGACAAGAACGGTGGACAGACCTAAAGTCTGTATCTTGGTAGCTTGAACCAAGTAAACAGTGTTTGGAAGCTTGGACAAACTGCGGATCTGTGGAGCAACTACAGGACAACAAACTTCAGATACCTTTCATTACCTCAAGCCTAAAAAAATTTTGTAGAAGCTCGGACATGAAGAGGGCCATACTCGGACCTGTGGCAGCTCTTTTTTAGAAGCTCGGACAGCAGCACCTTAAAGGCATACTTGTGGAGCCTGGACCTATAGCAGCAGAATTTTAACTAATTAAGAGCAGTCACCATTAAGAACAGTTTGGGGAGCAGATTATTGTAGCAATGATTTAAAGAGACCTGTGGAATCCTTGACAGTCAAAACAGCTCGGTGCAGTGGATGGACTAGTACCTCATACCTGTGACCTTGAGGGACTCGAAACAGTGATCACATGCTTGATATTAGAGGTATGAACTATTTGAAGACTTGAACAATGATGAAGACAAGTGGATAGTGAAGTCAGTGAAGAATTTTGGAATAAATAATACAGTGATGAATATGTCAAGAACATTCAAGTAATTACTATTCACATTCTCTATTAAACCAAGAAAAGAAGGATTGGTGTCCTTGGAGTAGGAGCTCCTAAAAACAAGGTTGGTGCCTTGAGAAGATAGGGTTAAATCCCTAGAGGTCAGAGCCTCATCAATGTCCAAGTTGGTGCTTGGAAATAGGTTGGTGTCTATTTCATTAAAAGGGTTGGTGCCCTCACTCATCTATTGTATATTATTATTCACGAAGGGGATTGAAGTTCTTATTAATTCTTAAATATTATCATTATACACCTCTCTGTCTTTAAATTGTGAAGAATCTAACTGGCAATAATTAACAATTGAAAAGAAATATTGATTCACCCCCCTCTTAGTATTTCCAACATAAATGTTATGTATCAAAGGTTTAAAACCTATGTTGTAATGTTCGGAACCATATGGTAATAAACCATATTATAAACTTGTACACAGCTAACCGTGCGGGAAGTTGACTATCGGGCGGAGGTTGTCATTGACATGTGAACAGGCACTGCGCAGTTGAAATTTAACACACCGACCGCCAGGAGACCGCAATCCGTTAACACAGTAGCTGTCACATGTAACAGTCAGCCCGAAGCCATCGGGAACCTAACCTGCAAGGTGGCAGTCTATCATCAGTCGGCTGACCTGTCACATGGTAACCTTTCAGTGCACCACTGTCAGCCAGACTGTTAGTGGTCTATTTATAACCTATGGTGTATTTTGGGTTTTTAAGTTGTTAAAGTGCATTATGTAAGTTATCCACCATGTCACCTAACCATTAGGTGTTACACTCTTATTGCACGAAGACCTAATCTCATTTAATTGTAAAAACCACTTGCAATGAATATTTCAAGAATGAACCTGCATTTCGTTATAAAAACCACCATTTTTCATGATGAAGGAGAGGGTGATTTTGAATACTTGTTCAGATTCTGTAAGAGAGAGGTAGTTTTATTTTCAGTGTAATTTGGTTTTCCAGAGGCAGAAATGGGAACCGAGACGGGCGTTGGAAATTTAAGAGAGATAGATTTCTGTTGACAGTGACTAGAGGTGCCTACAAGCACGTTCAGTCTAGTTTTTTTCTGTGTAAACACTTCCTTCGATCAATCCTTAATAAAACGGATGCCCATCTTGAAAGAGGACCCAGAGATGTAGTCCACCAAGGATGAACTCCATAATCAATGTTTATTGTCATCTATATTTGTTCTTTGCTACAAATTCATGTTTAATTATGCTTCTTAAGTTCTAGTTTAAGTCATAAAATAATTTTCTTTCCTTCAGTCTTCCACACTAAGTGATCAAGTTAACAATCAATTCATTCTTGGAAAATAATCAGTTCTACTTCAGTATTAGATCAGATCTATTTCAGATCAACAGGGATGACCTTGTGCCTACCAAATGATTATATGGTCAGAGTATCAGACCTGTGCAGATGGGATGGCGGATGCATAGTAAGGTGTGATGCGCACGTGGTAGCTACGCGAGGAGATTGACTAGCCGTTGGAACAGTAAAACTGGAAAAGGCGGATTTATTACCGTTTATGGGAGCATCTAGGTTGCATTTAATGAATGGATTTTGCCAGATTTAGGATTTTTTTTCCATTTATGAAGACACATTAATGTAGAATGAGTTGTTGAAGACGCACCACAAGTATAAATATGACCTATGGGGTCGCAATATTTCCCTTTGCTTCCTGAGTGAATTCTTTGCTTTGAGCTCCCAGATTGTCATTGCATACTCTGTGTCTATGTCTGGTTTGGATGTAGGGCTCGAGGACACGTTGCGCCGAGTAGGGTTGGGTTACTTTATTCCTAAAAATATGACAGCCAAGAGACTTGGAGAAGACCTTACTGTGCCCAAGGTCCCTATTGTTGAAACACCTATGCCCTCCAAGTCTAAGAAGGGGCAGTCTTTTGGTACCCGAAAATATCCAAGGGAGAAGACCCCAAATCCATGGTCTACTGCGGTTGAGAAGCTGAAAAGAACTATGGCCAAGGTCCCTAAAACAATTTTTGTAGAGGAGGATGTGGTCAAAGTGGCCCCATTCTCGAGGTTTCTGAGCTATGTTGCGCCACGCAAACCCTCAGTTAGAATTCCTAAAGACCTGGAGAAGGTGCGCGCAAGTATTCTAATTCCACTAATCTCGAAAAATGTCCCAATGGAGGGGAACATGTTCGCTAAAGTGTTCCAGCTCAGATTTGACGATTGGGACATTGCAGATGTCAACAAGTTTCTAGAACTTGCATTGGAGATGTATCTTGATCAAATTACATATGAATAAGGCATTGTGCACCTCGAGCTAAAGATATGGGTGCTAGGTATTCACAAGGAAGACCTGCTAAACATACTCCAGATACCTTGTTTTTGGCACAACCGCATAAATTACAACTGCATCAAGAAGTTACTCGCGCTAGTCCACGATGATGCATTGTGGCTAGGAAAGCACATCCCCATTGATGTCACATTGATCCATAAGACCATGGGTTTTCATGCTAAAGGAGCTAACCCCATTCAATAATTTCGGCGGAAAATCCCAGGAGAAAATTGTCGCATACCAGATTAAGAAGAAATATCAAGTCACGCGAAAGAGCCAAGGTTTTGTGGTCGATGAAATAAATGGTCCAATCATTCGATTCGATACACTCCTCTTGGCTTGCAAGATGATGTGCAAATGCAAACCAAAGGAGGTGCTCGTGCACGTCATTTCTCTCGCTGGACAGTGTGAGAAGGGAGTTATTTATAATTGGTCCAGCTATCTATGCAAGGAATTTTTACAAAATGTCCGTGAAGCACAGGTGGAAGGCAAGAAATTCCACTATGCTTGGTTATTACTGTTAATCACGCTGATTGGGTGGAAGACCCCTGAAGACACCCAATTTATGTAGATTGAGCCTCAGATGTGCGAGCTTGCATGCTATGCGACATTATGGAATTCTTCAGACCCGGTGTGCGCCAAGGCAAATAATTTTTTTTGGGTTCTTTATGATGCCACTCTTTATTAAGTTGTACAGTCAAATCCGCGACTGTCGCCCACATTATATGATCAATAATTGATGGTAGATGACTTCAAAGATACATTCCACAACATGCACATCCGCGCGAAAGGCGATGTGGAAGGAGTGTGGTATGAGTTACCATACTTAGTGATGGAGGACAGTTTGCTTAGAGTGACGGAAAAATGGTCGTCGGCATGATTGACACCTATCACACCAACGAATCCGCACACTGGCACCCAGCCAGTGAAAACAATAGAAAAGGTGACAGAGAAAGAATCAATGCCAACTACCACTGGCGATACCATCGACCTTGAAAAGAAATAGAACAAGAGAAGAATGGGTTTGTGCCGAAGGACACAGGAGAAGCATAAACCTCTAAGGGAACCAAGCATGACTCTCAGGCTGTTGGGGGCTCACGAAAGAAGAGGAATGGTTCCAAAGAGGCTGGGTAGGAGTTATTGACATTGAAAAAATATGGTCAGCATGAAATCACCAACACAATCACGTCTACGACTAAGGATCGCTAGACCGACATGGAGGTGCAGTACAATACTGCGTCAGAGCTTGTTCAAGTAGGAATCCAAGAACTAAATATGCGAGTGAGCCAGATACAAGCAAGCGTAGCTCAGGCGAGCCAGACTAGTACGTAAGTCACAAGAGCATAGCCATTAGATGTTTCATTACCAGCCACTGAGGATGCCCGCCTTGAATAAATCCTCGTGCCAACCATTCAGGTGGACGCCAGCCGATGTGCCCAATTCCATGCAACAGGTCATATAAATATTAATATTTTTGTGTTACCTACGGGGAAGCTACACTTGATGCACTCGATGATCACAGATGAACTTCAGTATAGAGAGGCTACTACTCACACCCATAAAATGGAATATGAGAAGCAAGCAGAATCAACCTGCCAAAAACAGCAAGCAGCAGAAGCATCACACCAAAAACAGAAAGCAACAGAAGCAGTATGTTGTGAAACCGAAGCTCAGCACGCTATGCTGGAGGCCAAAATCGACCATGTATGTTGCGATGTTCCAATAGTCCTGGTCACAACTGCACCCTAGGAGAAATTTGAAGGACCGGTTGCAGCCTTCAAGGCCTCACGCGCTAAGGTGCAGACTTTCATAATAGAGTATGAACAACAAATCGCAGATCTGAAAACCAAGTTATAGCCTGAGACTCCCCCAGAGGTCCACAGCCAAAGAGAAGCTGAGGTAAAACAATCCCAAGACAGTATCGTTGTTGCAGTCACCCAGTGTGACAGTCTGTGAGATGAAGCTATGACTGTATGGGCATCAGTAAAAAATGATCCAGTATTTCATCAGTTGCGCGATCCATTGCATTAGAAGGAACAAAAATTTTAAGAGATCAATATAGTGGCGCCGACCTTGGTTCTTACTCAGCGCCTAGCTCATCTGTATGAGTGTCAGGCGATAAAAATAGAGATTTAAGAGTTGCGCTGGAAGGAACAACTATTGGAAGCACGTATGAAACTGTGGGATGAGGAGGCTCTCCAGATTTCACAGACGTTGGATAACACTTTGAAGACTATTTAGCATACACAGCACAACATCGAGATGGCTACTAAAGGGACCACCACAGAAAATTTAGTTCAACAAGCGTTGGGCACTACAATGCAAAGTATGGAATTAGTGCTCCCTCTAAAATCTTCAGTTAACATGCTCCAATCCAAGCTCAAGGAGTTGATGCCTCAGTGACTTGGGACAAGTCACATGTTTGTGTTGGGGCGTGTTGGAGCAGTGTCCACTGGGGTATACTTTTTTATGTAATTTTGTATAGTTTTTAAAGATGCGCGCAGCGTGAATGAGTCAAGGGGCTTTGGGGAGGGTCAAAGTCCCTAATTTTGATTTAAATGGGTTTAAGGGTAAACTGTGGGCCTTAAACCATGGTTTGAGACCTATTATTTGCCCGCAAAGTGTAAGGAAAACATTTCAATCAAGTTGATAGATGATTATGATTAGTATGTGTCTGTAATATCTTGTAAAGGGTTTTATGGGTTAGGTAGAAAGGCTCCTGTTGGCTGTGTACATAGATACCTAGTCCTTGTTGTGTGTGGACTCTATTGGTTGTGTGCGTGGAAGGGTTATGTGTAAGGGAAGGTCTGATATGTATTGAAAGGATCTAAATTAATAGAAAGGACAGATTTTGGCGAACTTCTTGTGTTATTGCTTCGAGTTATTTATCTACTGCTTATATTTAAGATCCCAATGTTTATGTGTTGTTTATTT
Organism: Pinus albicaulis; assembly: GCA_034641835.2. Taxonomy (NCBI): domain Eukaryota; kingdom Viridiplantae; phylum Streptophyta; class Pinopsida; order Pinales; family Pinaceae; genus Pinus; species Pinus albicaulis. Next base: position 1,791,184,560 of record CM076580.1, read on the forward strand.
ATCATTGTGCGAAGACATTTGTTATGGTTATTTATGTACATTGATGGTTGATGAATATGTTTAAGTAAGTTCACATTGTTTAGATCCGGATCTGGTTCCATTAGGCTTTATTTGCGCTAAAGCGATCTGCGACTTTGTATTATACTGTTAAGGATTGTGCACATTCAGTGATTCTACCTTATTCTATTGTGTGCATCTGTTTATGATTGATATAATTCTGCATTCGATTTTCCTAGGTCGAATTCATTATTTTCTCCCTCTGGGTGCGGAAACCTAGTTCTAGCACCCCCCCATACTGCTTCGGGTGAGACTTTGATTTGTTCAAGCAGGTCATTTCTGAAAGTACCAGTAGTTGGAAGCTTTGTTGGTTTCTCCATAAACTCTGAACCTGGGTCAGGACCCCTCGAGCCAACAATTGTGAATTGGAACTTATTTATTTTTGGAGGAAGATGGTTCCAAACTTATTGAGAATAGGAGAGGTTGTTCCTTTAGATAAGTATATGGGTTCCTATGATTTAATTTTTCTCATTTAGATGTTCCCATTCTCCGTTTTTACTAATTGGACAAGCATAAAACACCAAAATAAAATAACCAAATACGGGAACAAGGTTTTCCAGATAAACATGAGTTCATGGTTTTCCAAAAATCTTCGTATGGATGGATCGTATTTTAATTCATAACTTCATTAGCCAAAAGACATAACCAATACAAGGAAGACGTATCAAAGGCTAAGAAAAATTTGAAGTTTCACAAGGCTCATTAGAGTTCAGCCACACACAATCTTAGAAACCAACATGAGTACAACATTTTATTCACATGATGAACAAAACATGAACTAAAGAAAACAACATAACAAGAACATGAACAAGCAGATGAAAGCAGACTATCTACATAGTGCAAGGTACAACCCCATATTTTCATTGAACATAATGTTTGAGATCTTGGCCATTGACATGGAGAGAGTCAGTCTTCATGTCCAGTGATTGAAGACAGTAGGTGCGTTGGCCAGGATTCTCTTGTACGATGAATGGTCCAATACACAGGGATTGAAACATGGTGTGCTTTCATTTTTCTTCATGGGGTTTATCCTATTTCAAGGCTAAGTCGCCAACACTAAAATTTTTCTTCCCTACAGAATTCTTGTCAAACCACCTCTTGATATGCTTTTGATGGAGAAGGAATTTATCTTTGGATTTCAATATTTCTTCCTGGGGCTTATGAAGGGTGTCCATCCTTCACTATACTAAAAAATATAGCTTGTCTTTGGATTCTTAGGAGAGTTTGAGATCAGGCAAGTATGGGGGGAAGGATGGATTATTTTCTATATACCGGGAAGTGAGGGGAGGTGTTCAGGGAAGGCTTAGGTGTGACTCAGTCAGCCCATAAAGAATTTATCAAAGCATATTCCATGTTCCTCTGCTCAAAGGATATGTTCTTCTTAATGATGCAGATCGGGTTATTATTCGTGGATTCAGCGAGACCATTCCCATGAGGGTAGTAGTTAGCAGAAAATTTCAATACTATTCCATTCTCCAATGAAAAATAATAAAGCTTTAGTGATGAGAAATATGTTTCATTTTCAAAGACAAGTGCATAGGAACATCGAACCTGGAAATGATGTTCTGTTGGAGAAAAATGATGACTTCCTGATCATTCACCTGTTTGAGCAGAACTATTTCTGACCACAGCATAAATTAATATGTAGTAGTGAGAATATAGCGGTGATGCTTTGATGAATGTGGAAAAATTTCACCAATAATATCCAATCCCCGTTGTTGCAATGGTTCTTCTACTGCGATGGGTTGTAGTAGGGAGGTTTAATTCTTATTCTTGTCAGCACACCTTTGACAGACCTGACATTTTGCGAACAAAAGCATGAGCATATTTGAAATATGTGGGCCAATAGAGGTCGGCCCACATAACTTTATGTGTCGTTGAGTTTCCTACAAAATCCCCTTCAGTTGTTCCATCGTGGAGATCACGTAACACGTTCTCTGAATCATGTGCATCCAAGCATCTAAATAATGCCCCATTATGGTGCCTCCTAGAAACCACCGCTTGCACCAAATGATAAGATAGAACTCTTAGCCTGAGTTCCCTCTTCTGTCGTGCAGAAAAATGGGAGGGCATGGTGTCATGCTTAAGGTGTTGGTGCCCATATTCATACCAAGAGCTCATGTTCATAATGAGGAAGGTAAGTTTTAATCCATCAGGTTCCATGACCAGAATCTGGTTGTTTCCTGAATACCCGAAAAGGAAAGAAAATATCTCAGGCCCCGACACTGTTTGCAAAACTTGTTCCCTGGATGGCACAGGGTCGTTGTGCTTGTCTAAGGTTTGATTAAGATTTTGAAAATTGATACAGAAATTAACTCCCCCGGACTTCTTTCTGACTGGGACTGAATTTGACACCCAAGTTGAGGGTTCCACCTAATATATGATTCAAACATCCAACAACTTCCTTAATTATTTTTGGATAAGGGGTTCAAGTGTGGGATGTACTTTCATCAACTTCTTCTTAAACAGTTTGGCCCCTTCCTTTATTGGTGTAACCTGATGGACGATTTGCGTGTTATAAGTTTTCATCTCTTCACATGTCCATGTGGATACATCTCACTACTGTTTGAATAGGTGCGTTAAGGCTTGTCACTCTTGTGACGTACAAAAAGTACCGAGATTCACACATTTCATATCCTTTCTTGTTTCCAAGTTGACTTGCTTACGTGAGAACGTGGAACTATGAGTTTTTCTGTTGGAAGATCCCCATAAGCGATTCTGTAGATCATATAGCTCTTCCAAAGATACCACATCCTTGGGGATGAGGTTTGTTTTACCCTTGCTGGTTGCACCCTGCAATTCTCCTTCATGCTTATCCTCGTTGATCGATGCATCTTTGAGTACATCAACACTCACCATGAAAAACAGTATCTATATGTCATCATCTCAAACATGTGAATTAGAGACATTGTCGGGGACGACTGGTTTATAAAAAATCTCAACAAAAGAATCGTCCTCAACAGTGATAACCTAACAGCAGTATTGGCTAATGAATCTACAGTTGTGTTATGGATTCTTGGAACAAAAAAATTATTGAAAACTTGGAAATGTGGAATTAAATGCCATATCTCTTGTTGATAAATATTTAGATGAGGTGAAACATGATGATTGGTATTGTGTCCCTGTTGTACCACTATTTTTGAATCACCTACTGCTTTTAAGGATGTGTCATTGAGGTTAATGGCTCTTTGTAATCCCAAAACGAGTGCTTCATACTCAGCAGTTTTGTTTGTGCACTCAAATTCCAACCAGCTTGGGATAAATTATTTTCTCTGCAGCGGGATGACTACAATGCAACTGGCTATGGTGGCTTCCTGAGTTTTTGAACCATCATAGTAGAAATTCCACAAATCATATGTACAAGGGTTGTGAACGACACTAGTACTAGTACTACTATTGCTACTACTAAATGTACATAAGTCATTTGCAGCAATTGGACTAGGAAGGAGCTCCAACTATGTTTCTGATGGGACTGGGGATGGCTACGCAAAATAACACCCTATTTGTGTCTCCAGGAAGCAATGTTCAAACACAAGTTCTGTGAAAACCATCGTTTCGTTGTGTCTGGTCAAGGGAGTCACGTTGTGTTTCATGTATCTTTCTAAGTCTACTCGGATATGGTTGTTTCTGCCCCTATACGAAAGCCATAAGTGGGACCATGATCCAGATTTATGCAGGAACGCAACAGAATAAACATATAAACATAAAGACAGAGATGCAGCGGAAATAACACTTCATTTCATTAATATCAAAGAACTGAAATTTGCTTACAGACAGAATGGAAATAAAACTAGCTAGGGCGCTGGTAGCTATCTCTGAGAAGAGATGTGGCAGCTACAGGCCTCTGAACTGAGTTACAATGAGGCTCGAGGGCCTATTTATTATTTAGAAACAATGGAAATCCTAAACAGCCAAAACCCTAACCCTAGGAGATGAAGCGCCAAAACTATGGGCCCCGTTTGGGTAAATTGGTGTTTCAACTTCCCAGGGGCGTAACTTTGGCATATGATCTCCGTTTGACGCGTACCATACCTCGTTAGAAAGATCTATCCGAGGACTAAAAATTTGGAACGAGCAACATCAGTCCATGGACCCATGTTGCTCTCCGTTTTCCCAAAAAACGTCGTTTAGGGCCTCAAAAACGGCTCCGGAAGTTTAGGACCCGAAAAACTGCTAAAAATAGTAAACTGTGCCGAAACTGAAAAACTGAAATAGACAATGGTGGAGCCCCAAGTGGAATAGGCGGGTGACCACCAATATCCACCTGGATCAGACCAGTATGTAGCAAAGTATCCTTGTATTTTACTTGACAAATCTCCACTTAACAATAGTCCATATGTTTCTAGTATGTCCACAATCATTATGTTTATACATTGGTCAACTCATCCATCAGACTATAAGCGAATGATCACATCTCTAAGTTCATTGATTGCATGGACAAGAGTGTTATCCAACCGAATAATATGTGCATCAATTTTTATCCATGTTGTGATGATTTTATTTGCTATATACAATGTAATTACGTTTACTAATGCACCAAAATCAACCAAGCAATTGTGTACATTGAAGTTGAAGATTTCGAAGGTTAAAAGAAAGGGCGGGCAAAGTGTGTTTACTTCCAATGTTAAAGCATGAGATTGGAGAGAATCAGAAGACGTACCTAATCCTTGTCTTAAGGGAGAAGATTACCTATGGAATATTTCCCAAGTTCTCATAAAATAATGTCCCGCTAGCTCATGATATTTGTTAGCTCAAACAATGAAATTTTCACATGAACCTTCTTCATGTATTCCACTATGTTATAGTCTACAACGAGAAAGGAAGTCAGAGTGTCTAGGGGAGCAACTTGATTTGTAACTTCCAGGGAAATGATTTCATCTTTATTGTTTGCAGAAGTAGTTTTTGTTGAGGCTACTTTCCTGGACTTGCTCTAAGTGTTTCATGCTGAGTTGATTGGCAGACTGATTTTCCTAAAAAAAGCTTCTTTGAATTTCTTCGTTGTCAATTTTGTTTTAGTGGCCAGCCCTTGGCTCCTTAAAATGTATCGACTACCCTGTGGCTGGGTCGGGGGGTAACTCGGAGGTTTTTTCTTAGTTGTGTGCTTTTGGCCTGAAAGTACGCAGTTGAATGTGTTTACTACATGCCTAACACTTGGAGTCTCATAGGGTGTAGCATCTTCTTCCTTTTCTTCTTCTGGTTCTGTCTGCTCATTAGAAAGTACCGTGTCGTAAAAGTATGCAACAATAGAGGATGGTGTGATTCCACTGTGGGCTTGTTTTCTTGGAATGGTAATCTTGATGATATGAATAGTATTCGGTCATTCCCAACTTATCAAGATTACATGCTACGTTTTATCACTGCACATGTTTTGTTTGTTGATTAGTATTGCTACCCGAAATCGCATTTGTTTTGAATGGGTTGAATCGTAGAGGATTGTTACTGACAGTGGTCTCACTTGACCTTTGTTTAAATTTTGTGAACTCATTTGACAAATTCTTCACCATGTATTGTATCAAGTTCTTAAGTTCGGACAATTCCTTTTCTTTCGCCTTGTTCACTAAGGCCTGAGACCTTTTACTTATATCTTTGCAGTCCTTTGTTGGTCTGCCATACATGATAACTCCAATTGCGAGCAAGTATTTCTCAACCTCGATGTATTCTTCAAAAAATTCTAAAATTAATGTTTTCGCAGTCTGCTTCATGAACTGCACAATGCTTGCTGACAGGGCAGAAGTGTAGTAGACACTTGTAAGGGAGTCATGAGGTTTCGCGTCTTCTAAAAATCTGCTCAAGACACGATTGAACCTTTGATTGAAATATTTCACCTTTTCTTTTGGCTCCATTTTTGGGCTACCTAATGCTTTCAACAACATGGCACAGGTCTTATCATCAGCAAATTTCTAAAGAAACGTTTTCTTAAAGCCCCTCCAATTCTGGATGGAGCTTGGGGGAATATTGTAGTACCATACACTCCACCATCCAAGGTACATGGAAAAAGTATACATGCAACATCATCATGACATACCTCAAGTGTTTGCAGATGTAGGTAGAAATTTTCCAAATGATATTCCGCTTTAACCGTTCTGTCAGGGTCAAACTTCGTTAAAAGCTTTTCTAGGTGCCTTGTAATTTTATGCAACACACCCAAAAGTGCGAGTGGGCCCTGAGACATCCAATCCAGATCTTGGTTTTACATGCATTAGGGGAATTTTGAGGTCTAAAATGGGACTCCTAAGGAAATTATCAAATATTAGGGGAAATAATAAAATAATATTTGATTACATCATCAAATTTTAGAGGGAAAAAAGAAAAAAACTACTTTTTCAACTCCTATTTTCAACTTATCTCCCAAATTTTTTATTGACATTTCGAGCAGAAGTACTTGTTGGATGCAAAATTTAATTCCTCATCCAAGGAGTACCCATGTTGCATACTTTAGATGGGTCCTGCTTCACGAAAAAAGAGAAATACATGAAAAATGTGATTGCAATCATGTTTTTTTATGTATTTCTCATTTTTCGTGTAGAAGGGTCCATCGAAAGTATGAAACATGGGTACTCCTTGGATGAGGAATTAAATTTTGCATCCAACGAGTACTCTTGCTCGAAATTTGAGTAAAACATTTGGGAGATAAGTTGAAAATACAAGTTGAAAAAAGTAGTTTTATTATTTTATTATTTTTTAATCTTTTTACCCTTTTACTTAAAAATTTGTGAATCATCGCCCATGGTTGACATCATCATATTGAATCCTATTGGTTCTTATAAATTTTATTTTTGTTGTACATTTTTCTTAGGAGGCCCATTTTAGACCTCAAAATTCCCCTAATTTCTTCTTTTTCGTCCTCCTTCTCTTCTTTTTCATAATCTAATAACTATTTGTCCTCTTCTTCACTACCTAACCCATGGAAGGTTACGCCTGAGAGTAGCGGATTGTCTCCTTCTCCGCCACTGAAAACTGCAGGTTCTTTTGTGTTCTCCACATATACATCTAACTCTTCGAAGGTGGAAATAACCACGTATTCCAAGGTGGATACCACTACTCCTATAAAGGTAGTTGTGTTCTTCTTTAGATAATATGGAAGAATGGATACTCCCGAGATCAATCAAACTTTTTTTGCGAACTAACGGGTTATGGGACGGATAACCTAAATCTAATTGCATAACATTTCGCAAGTTCGTGTGGGTTGTGTTTTAGAAGAGTCACCAACTTCAAGAACACAATAAGGGGAGGTAGAGTGTATGTTAATTCCTTTATCAAAATATGTAACTTTGGGGTTGGTGGTTTTATCAGCCATAAAAAATTGGTTGCTCTCCTTCTAGCGCCAGAAATGTTGACAGTGTTGGACCCACCAAAATTCAGGGGATCTCACCGATATGAAGTCCCATTTATATCTCACACCGTTTGGTGTAGGAGTCCCATCCATATTAAAGGCATGGTTGCCTTATTCTTAAAGATATTCCTTGGCTCTTGTTGTTAGCAAGAGAGAGTGATGCAAACGTACTTTCACAAAGCAAGGGGGGTGTGCCTGGTGAGTGTCTGATTGCAAGTGTGTCAAGGTTATTTTACTGAAAAGGGGGGAGAGAAAGAAAATTAAGACTCTAAGAGAGAGGTAATAGTACCACCCAGGAAGAGACACACCTGAACGGAAGGATTCCGTCTAACATCCAGCAGAATAGTCCACAATGGATGCGACAGTCATTACACAAAACAACTTAAGAAAGGTTTGTCTAATATCCTGCAAAATAGTCCACAAGGATGGGACATCAATTATGCACACATAAATACAAAAATATCTATATAATATCCTATGAAACAGTCCACAAGGATGGGACAATAGCTACAACCATTACAACACATTCTCAACAAGATAAGCATTAAAATAACCAAAATATTTCAGCTATATTAGTACATGTGAAAAGCAAACATGAGGTATAAAAATCCGCAGAATAGCCTTACAAAAATTCATAAGTCATGCATGAAGAACCTGCTGGCCTTGAAAGGCTTTTGTTATTAAGTAAAAGTTTCTAGACAAATACATACAATTAACATCACTAGCTCCATGTTAGGTCCCTATAATACTATTGTATCCCCTTATTTTTATTGTTAGTATAGCCTCCTTGTTTTTATTTTTGTTCCCATGTAGTCCCTATATTTTTATTATTGTGCCCCATAGAAGCCCACTATTGTTAATGTTGTGCCCTTACATTATTATTTTTAGGTCGGCTCTGATTATATTGTGACCCCTTAGGGTCCTATATATATATATAGGATTTTTTTTCATTTGAATCATCCAATTATTGTTTATTTATGTAATTTAAAGGAGGTTTCCCCCTCGAAGTGGATAGTTTTTAAGTCGTTGATCTATCTTTTCTTCTATTTTGTGAGTTGGTTGCATAACATTTGGTATCAAAGCTTTGGATTCTAGGGTTTCACTTCTTCAAACAGGTCATATTGGAATTGTTTCTATATAAAAAAATTACGAGGCTTCTGAAGCCAAAATTTTGACCATGTGGAGCCAAAATCTTGGTGAACATCGTGTAAAAATTTCAGATCTTGTTTCACTATATTTTCGTAGATATGATCTGTGGAAGTAAGGGTTTTTGTAGGCTCCAAAATTCAATCTCAAACATGTGACCTATGGGAAATCATCATAACGTTCGTTTCAGAAATCAGATTTGAATTATGTAAAAATTGGTTGGAATTTAACAGACTTTAGTTTTTCATGTAGAAATTTCAGGGCCAAAGGTAGAAACAGTGACACATGGAACTTCATACAAATTTTCTCTACAGAACTAATCTATACCAGGTCATCATGGGATATAGGGCATAACTCTTTGTTGAAGACTCCAATATTGTTCTGACATATGGGGTTAGAAAGTAGATTCATAGGGCTACAATAGGACTGAATTTTCGACCTTGTAGATCTGAAATTACAGAGTTACAACCGTTTCAAGATCGAGCTCCCAAAAGAAAGAAAAAAGTGTGTATTTGTTTTTAAATTGCATAACTTTTGTTTGAAAAATTAGTTTGAAGTGATTCCAAAGGCATATTGAAGCATATATATAAGTATTTTGTTATAAAATTCCTCCAAAACAAAATAATTTCACACCCATTAAGCCATTAGAAATATCTACTATGAAACATGAAGACGAAGAATGGTAGCCTGATATCTTAAAATTATGGGACCAAGTGCAACAAATTCCGCTCACACAAACAACAACTGAAGATGAACTAAAAGATGACATGGATGGTTTAAAAGAAGACATGGAAGCTAAGATGGATGGTTTGAAGTATGGCATGGAAGCTAAGATGGAGGGTTTGAAATCAGACATGGAAGGTTTGACAAAGTTGTTGCAAGAAAGGTTTCCCGATGGTGACAAGGTAATCCATAAAAATCATGATGAGGACAAAAGGAATATGAATTGTCATTTTCTAAACTCCAATTTTGGATTTAAGAACCACCACATTCCAAATATCGATATGAGGAAGTTTTATGGTAAGGATCTAGTAACATGGATACTACAAATGGAGCAATATTTTGATCTCCATGATGTACAACACTCACAAAAGGTACGCATTACAACTTTATATTTAGAACCCAATCAGTTTGTATGGTATCGATGGCTTTGTTCTCATAAAATACTTGTCACTTGGTCATTTTTTACGAAGGAAATGATAGCAAATTATGAGGATACAAAGAGCAACACCTTCTTTAGACAATTGATAAATCTCAAACAAAAGGGTTCAATGGCAGAGCACGTTGAGGACTACTGAAAATTGAATATCATAGTAACAAATATTCCAGAGGAGCATAGGATTGATATCTTATAAGGGACTTTAAAGGATAACATCCAACATTAGGTTCATCTTTGGGAACATAATTCATTGGAGAAGGCATTTACGGTGGCAAGAAAATTTGAAAGAAAAATTATGAAAACAAGGATTTCTACCACACAACTATAAAGATGGAAGTGGTGTTGCTCCTAGCATTCCACAACCTACAAGGTTGACACCACAATAATTGGAGAAAAAATAGCAAAAGGGCTTTGTTATATTTTTGATATAAAATACACTAAAGGTCATAAGTACGCTGAGAAGAAATTATTTTACATAGATTGTGAAGAGGAGGAAGAAAAGGAACAAGAAACATCAAAAGAGGAGGATATACACCAGGAACCAACCCTATAGAAAGAATAAATGGATCTGACCATATCTTGTAATGCATTGGCAGGAATTACCACTCCTAAAACTCTTAAGATAGAATGATATATCAATAAGAGAAAGGTAATATCGTTGATTTATTCGGATAGTACCAATAATTTTATCCATTGAAAGATAGCCAAGGAATTGAATTGCTTCCTATATCTAGCACCAAAGTGTCAAGTGATGGTTACAATTGGAGGAACTATAAATTGCTCTGGAAAGTGCCATGGGGGAATATTTATTTAATAATATCTCCTCTTTGAATCCTTCCCAAGTAAATCCCTCCATGATAGTACGATATGCTCCTATGAAAGCAGTGTGGTTGGAGAGAAAAACCTCATATGCTGCATGTAGTAGATTCTCCTTGAGATTGGAGGCTATAGTCAAGAATATCTTACTCTTATAATAGATGAATCCATCTCTCACTGTATATCTCTCATCTGACAACTGACCATTAAGTACTCTGCATGTGAAGATATCCTTGGAGTATTCCACCAACAACTAGGATCTCCAATAAGGATCTAGACTCAATAATGAGATCTTTTCTAGTCTGCAATGTAAAGCACCTTTCATGTTGTTGCCCTCTCCTTTTACATATCCCATGCCAAGGTCATATGTCGGGATGTTGATATCCTACCTCTGCTGCCCCTCCTGTAGCTACTCCTGCTCAAGTAAAGGTTGAATTTTTTGGAGGTTAGCCTTCCATAGGAAGCTATCACCCATCCAAAACCTCCTGAGTTTTTCCAATGTCTGTATGAGTGGCCACCATCCTCTACCATATGTGGAAGATTCCTCCCTATGTGGAAGTATCTTTTGGTTCTCCAAAGCCATGGAGTGGTCTCCTTGCACCATGATGGTGCCATCATCCATCCCTAAAACATATTCTCTCAGCACAAGATGTTTGGTGAGAGTTGGTAATACTGATATTGGGAGAATTTCCCCCTCCTCCTTGAGCCTACCCTAGACTCTCTATGATGTGCCAATTCCTCCAAAGGTCCTCACCCTTCCTGGATCTATGAGTGGTGCAACCTATTGTGAGATACATCCCATCAACTCCTGGTTCGGGGGTCTCCCTGGTGGAATGCCTCTAAATAGTAATGTGTCATGGGCCAAAGTCATGTGCTTAACTTATTGGACTGTCAGGTCCTTTCTTCCACTACGCAAATCCAACTCTATTTTTTGTGTGGAGACTGTCTGAAAGGGACAAGTGTGCATGCCCCTAATCACCTAATGCTTACCACTCCTTTTGTCTGTCTACTCTATCTGTAAATTCTACCAATCTGTGGTGACCTTCCCCAAAGTAATCAATCACTGCACACCCAATATCACATTGATGTCAGGGATATCAACCACAAAGAAGTGATCAGTCAAGGTGTATGCTCCCATGTTGACAGATAATGTTGGAACATACTTCATGCACTGCATAGTTCTAGCTCCTGTGACCAAAACTGAAAATCCCTCAAAGTCATCAGTAGGTATTTCCCTCCTCTGGACTAACTGGGCATCAAAAAAGTTGTGGGTAGCCCCACTTTCAATCAACACTGATACCCTCTGATCCTGAATGGAACCTCGAAATCTCAAATTTAAGTACTTGGGTACTCCTTGCAAATATGCAAGGGCCCCTCCAACTGGAGAAAATGCCCCATTCCCACCTCCTGCTGGTGGTGGATCCTCTCCTGCTATCCCAGCATTGTGACCCCCTTCTAGTTCCTCTTCTTCTTCCTCTTCATCATCGAAGAATACCTCTATATAGTGTGCCTTCCCTACTACACATCTATGTCTGGGTACCCATGATTCTTGGCATGTGAAGCAAAAATCTCTTCTCCTCAAGTCTCTTCGGACATCATCACTAAGAGGTCCTTTGTTTTGGCTCTCCTTTGAAGGAGGAGCCTTCACATCATTTCCCTTTGATGGAAAAGTGGGCTTTTGTTGAAATGGTGCATTTGCCCTTGGAAAAGCATCTTGTAGATCTCTAGCCCTTTCAACAACATCTTGAAGGGAAGTTGGTTTCGTTGATTTAACCAATCCATGTAGAGGTTCCTATAGCCCATCAATAAACATATAGACCCTCCTAACTGCAAATAAATCAGGAACCATAATAGAAATTTCTAAAAATTCAAAAATGTAAGTTTATGAATTACCTGATTGTTTGAGCTTAGCTAGCTCAATAAAATGTGCCTCTGGGTCTCTTCGATAAAACCTCTCCACCAACCTCCTAGTGAACTTTGAATATGCAGTCACATTAGCATGCCCCAATGTAGAAATACCATGAAACCGCCAATCATGTGCCTCACCCTCAAGGTGTAGCACTATTATTTTGATGGCTTCCATCTCCGGTGCTTGGTTCAACTGGAAGTAGATGTATAGCTTCTCCACCCCAGATTTGGTAGTGCATTTGGATGACCCATCAAAAGCGGGTAAGAAGAATCTACCCATAGTCCGGTGAAGATCATTGTTTTGTGTGAATCCTCCATATCTATTGTGATGTCGGGGTCTCCTGTTGTCCTTGATCTAAAAAAACTCCTAAAAACTCAAATGATCTTTGAATATTTTGGATTGGGACTCATACTCAATAAATTAATCTTGTTATTGAAATCCTCCATTTCCCAGTGCTAAGAATGTAGGCATAGTGGAGCGTTGGGAAACCTGCTGCTTCACTAGTTGATCATGCCAGTGATGTGAAATGCCAGAGTCTTCTCCATGTAGAAACCCTTTAGGGGATTCCTTGTGTCTATCCATCCTCATCTCCTTGATTTCTCTTGCAATATCTTGCATGGTTTAAAGAAGAAGCATGGGAAACTCCTTGTCATCCTCTTCTCCTGATATGGGAGATTTTCCTTTGTCTTCTCTATTATCTATATAATCATATCTCTGATTTATATTGAGATACCTCTTCTCTCTCTCTGTGAGAGGCTCTCCCTCTTCTGATGACATATTATCTTAAATACACAGGCTGAGCCAAGATTATGCTCTGATACCACTGTAATATCCCAAAATAAGAAAAGCAGCAATACTGAACATAAAGATGGAAAATAGCAGTGAATATCAATACACCAAGATCCATTATGTTATGAATAACAGTAACAAATGAATACAATACAAGGAGGAATGAGTCACCCAAACTAGATAAACAAGCCTCCAATGAAAATATATGTCAAAACATAGAATGTTGCTGCAATGTAGAATGCTAGAGAGACAAGACAACGTAGTCCCAGTGGGTAAACTGTTGCTAGAAAATTACAGTGATATGGATCTATTTTTATATATCTAAAAAGGTTTCGGGAATAGAGATCTATGCTCCCAAACACTTTTCCAAGACAACCCAGAAATGGTTTCCGGAAATACACTAAAGACAAAATGCTAGAATGCAGCCCTAGGGTTGAATAAGCTCTACAACTGGGCACCTGAAAGGAGGTGGCTGAACTGATGTAGAAATATATGAGAACTCCTCCAATAGATTCTCCAAATGAAAGGTTGATCCATTCACTAAAAATCAAACTCTCCAAATGAGGGACTGAATCCTCCACTGCAAATGCTCACCAATATAATGTAGTCTATGAGGGAAACTGCGCAGTAGGAGATGGTAATAGCTTGGCCTAGTGCCAAATGATGAAATAATGTCCAAGGACCTCCCTTGTTGGCCTCCCGATGGAAATAATGCTTCCTCCACTGAAAAAAAGCTCAGAAAATGGCCCTGTAAATCCTCCACTGCTTCTACCCCGCAACACAACACAATCCTAGAAGAAACTGTGTTGTAAATGAAGATTGAATTTGGCCTAATGCTGGAATGTGTATATGCAGCTCACAAACCTCTCATGATTGGGCACTCGAAGTCCCCCGAGGATGAGGGTGGGATTCCCGCTCTGGAACACCCTTGTGCTAAACAGCACAGCATTCTCCGCTAAACAACTGAAGAGTGCAAGAAGTCATAACAGACCAAAAGCATAACAATAATAAACATGGCCTCTATGGCTGCCTTTCCCTTCCTTATATGCATTGTGAACCTTCTCACCTTGGGCCCCACTCATTAAAGCCACTACTCCTACAGAGACTTCCTCCCATTAACACTATGTTGTCTCTCATTAGCTATCCACTCCCTCCATACCAGCGTTGTTTATTTGGTCAAACTTGACCCCATCCACATGCTCCAACCTCTATTCACACATGAGGGTGCTTTATCCAGCTATTAAGATCCTCCTTATTCACATTAGGAGTGATTTTATTCCTACTAAGGAGATTTATGGGTCTCCCTACCCTCTTATTCTTCTATCTAAGTAGCAAAACAAAATTTAATATTCCAACAAACTGAAAGCTAATTTGGAATATTACATGTTGGATGAATTACATGGAGAATTTTACTTCACCAAGCTGGATCACCGTATAAGATATCATCAAACTAGAATGAAGACTAAATACATTCTAAAAACAACATTTAGAACTCATGAGGGTCATTATAAATTTCTGGTCATGCCTTTTGGCCTTACTAATGCACCTTCAACATTTCAAGGTTTGATGAATTCCATTTTCAATGCCTTAGAAAATTTGTGTTAGTATTTTTTGATGATATACTAATCTACATCAAGTCTTGGAAGGATCATGTTCAACATGTTGACAAGGCGCTAAAACTATTGGAGGAGAAAAAATTATAAGAAAAAACGTCAAAATGTTTCTTTGGAGTAAAAAATATGGAATATTTGGGTCATATTGTATCTCATGAGGGTGTTAAGGTAGACCCTGAGAAAATTAAATCCATTAAGGAATGGAAAATCCCCACAATCATAAAGCATCTTTGAGGATTTCTTGGGTTGACAAGGCATTATCGCAAGTTTGTTCAAAATTATGGGAGAATATTGGCATCTCTAACATCATTAATGAATAAAGAAGCATTGTCTTGGACTCCATAAGAAACTAAAGCCTTTGAAAATCTTAAAGAGGAAATGTGCCAAGCACCAGTCTTAGCTACGCCAGACTTCACAAAATATTTTATTGTGGAATGTGATGCCTCATGAAATTTAATTGGTGTGGTTTTAATGTAAGAAGGAAGACCCATTACTTTTGAAAGTTGTCCAATAAAAGGAAAGTATTTACACAAATCTATTTATGAGAATGAAATGTTGTCAATACTACATGCACTAAAGAAATGGCAACCTTACCTAATGGGAAGCTACTTCAAGGTAAAAGCATATCATGATAGTCTTAAACACTTTTTGGAACAAATATTGTCTCCAGAAGAGCAGAAAAAATGGGTCACAAAGATGTTGGGTTATGACTTTGAAATCATCTATAAAAAAGGGAAGAAAAATGTTGTTTCAGATGCACTCTCAAGAAAGGATGAAGATGTGGAAGCATTTCTTTGTGTCATTTCTATTATCCAACCTGAGGGGATAACTGAAGCAAGGGATGAATAGAAGAATGATGAAGAGGTGCAGACACTCATTCAAAAGTTGCAACAAGATCCCAGTACATCCAATACATTTAGCTGGAAAAATGATTCATTATGGTAAAAATATCACTTATATCTTTGTAAGAATTCACAACTCAAACAAAATATTATTTTGGAATTGCACACCTCTCCCTTAGGAGGGCACTCAATATTTTTAAAATCTTACCAAAGGGTCAAGAAGGAATTTTTTTTGGATGGCCTTAAATATTATATTCAAAATTTTTTGGAGGAGTCTTTGGTTTTCAAACAAAATAAAGTTGATACAATTAAGACCTCGAGTCTATTACAACCTTTATCCATTCCAAGTCAACATTGGGAGGAGTTTTCAATGGATTTTATCATGGGTTTACCCAATTCCGAAGGAAATAGTGTCATCATGGTGGTAGTTGATAGCTTACCAAGTATGCACAATGTTTTGGATTATATCATCCATTTAAATCTAGTACAGTTGCTACATCATTTATGGAAACAATTCAAAAGCTAAATGGAAACCCAAATATTATTGTAAGCGACATAGATCCCATTTTCAATGATATTTTTTTCACGGAATTATTTTCTTGTCTGGGTAATCAATTAGCTCATAGCTCATCTTATCATCCTCAATCTGGTGGGAAAACTAAGATAGTGAGAAGACGTTTGGAAGGATATATTCATTGCTTTTTATTTGATAAACATACACAATGGGTCAAGTGGTTACCTTTGGTTGAATGGTGGTATAACACTTCCTTCCATACTGCAGCAAAAATGACCACATTTATGGAACTTTATGGATATCATCCACCATTCATCACGTCATATTTAAGAGAAAATTCTTAGGTTCAAGCAGTGGAAGGTCACATCGAGCATCAACAACAAGTTCTCCAACTCTTAAAGGAGAACCTCACTTTGGGGCAGAATCGAATGAAATAACAGGCAAATCAACATCGTAGCAAAAGAAGTTTTGATGTAGGTGACTGGGTAATTTTACGGCTACAACCATACAAACAAATGTCCCTCAAGCAATATGAGAAGGACAATAAATGATCACCAAATTATTATGGTCCTTACAAGGTGTTGAAAAATATTGGTACTATGGCATACAAATTGGAGCTTCCTGCAGCTTCCCAAGTGCACCCAGTTTTTCATGTTTCATACTTCAAGAAGGTTCTAGGTGACAAGCTCCAAGTTCAAACAATATGCGACGAGAACTCAATGAGAATGGAAAAATCATATTGGAACCTGAAGCAGTCACAGAAACAAGAACTCGGCATCTACGAAATTGATCAATTTCAGAGTATCTCATCAAGTGGAAGAACTTACCCGCTGAAGATTCCACATGGGAGGATGAGAATTTTATACATAAGCATACATAACTACTCAAGCATTGAGGACGGCCATTTTTTGAAGGAGAGGGGCATTTCAGGTCCTTATAATACTAGTGTATCCCCTTATTTTTATTGTTAGTGTATCCCCCTTATTGTTATTGTTGTGCCCATATAGTCCCCATATTGTTATTATTGTGCCCCATAGAAGCCCACTATTTTTATTGTTGTGCCCTTACATTATTATTGTTATGTCAGCTTTGATTATATTCTAACCCCTTAGACTCCTATATATAGAAAAGAGGTTTTTTCAATTGAATCATCCAATAATTTTTCATTTATGTCATGTAAATGAGGTTTTCCCCTCGAAGTGGATAATTTTTAAGTTGTTGATCTATCATTTCTTTTATTTTATGAGTTTTTTGCGTAACACTCCAATAGTGGAGCATTAGAGCCACTCCTTGCTCCACAAAAGAACTATATATTCTCTCTATTGCTTTGTTGGTGGAGCCAAGGTGAAAAATTCCTTTGCTCATACAATGAGGAGGTATATATAACCAAGGGCGACTCTTTGACTACTCTTATGATTGTTTTACTTCTCATGACTTTTCAACTTACATGACTCTTTACATTCATGTGTGTCCTTTAGAATTCCACTTTACAAAACATTTGATACAATGGACATGATATACAATAGTGATGTGGCAACATGACCACTCATGAAATGACACTACTAACATGGAGTGTTTGATGACATGGTTGTTGATTTTTGTGTAGCTTCAGAGGTACTCCAATCCCTAGTGTTCGAGGATTGGAGGTCAAAACGTTACAAATGGGCATGTGGGCTTCAGATCCAAGCATGGGGGTTTTTCACCCATTGATGTTTTGGAAAAAACCGTGATGGATGAGGATGATAGTTCTCGGAGAGATGATTCTAACACAAAGAAAATCATCTGATTTCGAGTTGTCGTTAGAGATAAATGAATTTTTGAAGTTGACAATTAATTATTGGTTTTCAAGTCATGTAGGTTTGATGTAAATTACTACAATAGGTGTGTCTCTTCATTAATTCGTTTAAGCCCCTCTTTAGGCTATAAAATGAGGGTGATATGTTTTTCTTTTAGATCATCCATTAGAGGAACGTCCTCTCAAGTGATGGCTCTGAAATTGAAGCTAAGTCGCAGCAAAGAAAGGGTCAATAACAACGTGGGAAAAGTCTTCATATGAGGTAGAGGTGTTGGGCATGAAGGAAGATTGTTGAGGGATTTTCTTAGGGTTAAAATACAAGTCTAAGAGGTCTGTTTGGAGGCCAAGGGTCTCGGCATAAGTGCGGACTTGTTTGAGGGCTATCTTAGGGCTAAAAAGGTAGGTTCGAGTAGTTATTTTAGCGTCAAGATGTTGGGTTGCTAAGACGAGGAGAAGAGGGATATAACGCCGGTGTAAGAGGAGTGTTTGGGCATGCGTAAGGTAGAATATCTCAAGTTTTAGTGTTTTTGTGCTAGGTTGCAGGCCTTAGCACACAACTGGAGTTGCATAGAGGGTTGTTAAGGTGGACTAGTCCCTCAAGAAGGCAACGTGTGCAATAAGGAGGCTTCCCAAGGAATTTCGTAGCCCCTTGAGGGATTTTTTGTGGATTTTCATGAGGGTTTAGGGCTGCAACATGTGCCCTAACCAGTGTAGTCACAAACGCAAATGAAAACACTCGTTAAACAATGTTTTGGAGGGGTGTTGGATCCTAGTTTAGGATTAGACTTGGATCAGTGATAGGGGCACCTATGGAAGCCAATGAGGAGGGGGCAGATCTCATGGTTAGATGCCCTAAACCAGTGATATTTTCCACAGTGATTGGGAAGCAGACTTGGAGCGAGAGTGCTTTTTTATTGGGTCAAAGTGTTTTGTTAATCAACCTAATGGACAGCTTGAGGAGGCTTTAGGATTTTTTTGGAGGAGCCCACGTGGATTGTTGGGAGGCCTACCAAGCAGCCAAGGTGACAACAGGCACAACATATTGGAGGCCAATAGAAAAAAAACAAGGATAATTGCAGATGGAGCCTTGTATGATGGATTGATGGTGTCCTAGGTGAGAACATATTGATGTGCCCATATTTGTGCAATAGCTCCTCTATTGCAAATAAAACGGCATATTGGTGAAGTCTATGGGAATTCATGTGTAAGGGTCTCCTAGGTATGGGAATTCCCTAAGTAGGTGTAGATTCTACAATGTGGACTTGGCCTCTCGTGGACTATTGGAGGGAAGCGTGAGAGATTACCAAGTGAGGACGAGATTGGACACTTATAGTCTGCTGGAGGACAACATGATAGTGTCCAAGTTCGTGTCAAAGTGCAACACCTTGATGGACATAGTTGACTACTAGCTTGGCAGTTGATGAGCTCAAGGGTTTAATCAACTAGGAGTAGGATTGTGGAGCTTGAGACTTGTGTGTGGAGAAGGACTTCTACAGCAGATGATGGGAATTCCTCCTAGCATGTGTTCATTGTGGGAGATGGAAATCTTGTAGTGATAGGTGGCATCCTTTTCTGCCCTATGTTGGTCTTCATCGTTGCATCACAGGAAGACCATAGTGGATTGAAGTCCCTGAGTAGCTGAGGAGAAGAAGTGGGCATATTAAGAGTTGTTCAGAAGTGGATTTTTGAAAAACTCGACAAGAGTCTCGATGTGTTATGCCCTTGACGGACAAAGGGACAAATAGAGAGCAGATTGGATAGCCGAGATTCAGTGACCACATGGACTAGGAGCATTGATAGAGGCAGGAGCTATAGATCCAGAGCCGAAGGACCGAGCATGTACAAGGTGTGACCGAGAGGGTTGAGAGATTGCACTACAACCTGATGGTATGTACTAGTGGATGTATGAGGGCCATCATCCCTGGTACGGGAGCCCTAGACTGTTGTATTATATGTTGTTTAATATAATGAAGTTGGGTTGAAAAATTGTAAAAATTTGTTTGTATTTTGTGCATGTGTGATTTAATGTTATTTATATTCCATTGTGAAAAGTATTTCTAGTTGAGATTAATGGTTTGGTAGCGTCGGTGATTTTATGACTCTAACCTAGACCCAAGGTCATGGAAAATAAACATGGTATCAGAGCATATGCTTTGAGGGTCAGTGAATCAGAGTATGCAAAAAAAAATCGAATTATATGGAGTTATCGATGTCTAAATCATGGAGCAGAGGGTTCAACTGAAGACATAGAGATGTGGTCTTGACAGGTTACATGGCGAGATGGGCTAGTAGTTCTAGTGGATTGGTGGTGAGCTTGGTGAATAAAAAATTGTTGTAGGGTATATTTTTGATCGTGGACTTCCGTTGACGTGCCATGGATGGTTGGGAAAACTTGAATTATTTGGCATGGACAAGATCATTTTGATCAAGATGGCTTCATGTGATGGACTACAGATTGGCAGGCTATATTATTCATCAAATCATGGTGTTGCATATCTGAGATTGGTGGGATCTGCACGAGTGTTATTTGGTCTAGGAGGATGAGTGCTTGCAGGACTGAGCCAATGGATATCATGTAGGCTAAGAGGGAGTATAGCCTCTGAGGGAGCAGCCCTATGGAGGGTTGGGATCTTTAGGTTTGGATGTGATGAGGCAAAGGCACTACCGAGATTGTTGGGTTCATTCTACAGGTTATGATACAGTGATGGATGCCAGATGGGCTAGTGTCATCGCTAGAGATGATGATGGTTACTTCATATTCTTGGAAGTACCTCCCTCGCTGAGAGGGAGTATTGATTTTTGTGTAGCTTGGGAGGTACTCCAAGCCCTAATGTCATGGCTTCGAGGTCAAAGAGCCACAAATGGGCTTGTGGGGTTGAGATCCAAGCTTGGGGTTTTTTCACCCATCGATGTTTGGGCCAAAAATGTGATGTATTTTCGACATGTGATGGATGAGGATGATATTGCTTGGTGAGACACTTCTAATTCAATGTGAATCATTTGATTCTGAGTTTCCATTAGAGAGAAATGAATTTTTAAAGTTGACAATTAATTATTGGTTTTCAAGTCATGTAGACTTGATGTAAATTACTCCAATAGGCATGTCTCTTCATTAATTCGTTGAATCCCATCTTTAATATATAAGAGGAGATTGATATGGTGTTGTATTAGATCATCCATTAGAGCAACGTCCTCTCAAGTGATAGCTCTGAAATTGAAGCTAAGTCGCAACAAAGAAAGGGTCAATGACAACTTGGAACAAGTCTGCATAGGAGGTCGAGGTGTTGGGCATGAAGGCGAATCTGTTGAGGGATTTTCTTAGGGTTAAAAGACGGGTCTGAGATGTCTATTTGGAGAGCGATGGTTTGGGAATAAGTGCAGACTTGGTTGAGGATTGTCTTAGGGATAAAAAGGCAGGTCTGAGTAGTTTTTTTAGGGCTCAGATGCTGGGTTGCTAAGTTGAGGAGTAGAGGGACATAATGTTGGTGTAAGAGGAGTGTTTAGGCATGTGTAAAGGGGATTGTCTCTATTTTTATTGTTGTTGTGATAGGCCGCGGGTCTTAGCGCACATTTGGAGCTACGTAGAGGGGTGTCATGGTGGACTAGTCCCCCAAGAAGGCAGCATGGGAAAGAAGGAGGCTTTGCAAGGAATGTCACGGCCACTTGAGGGCTTGTTTGTGGACTGTCATGAGGGTTTAGGGTTGTAGTATGTACCCTAACTAGGGTTTTCACAAACACAGAAGCAAACACTAGTTCATAAATGTTTTGGAGGGGTGTTGGATCCTAGTTTACGATAAGACTTGGACCAATGATAGGAAAACCTATGGAAGTCAATGAGGAGGGGGAAGAACACATGGTTAGATGCCCTAAACCAGTGATAGTTTCCACGATGATTTGGAAACAAACTTGGAGCTAGCGTTTGTCGTATATTGGGTCAAAGTGTTGTGTGGATTAGTTTTATGGGAAGCTTGAGGAGGCCTTAGGAATTGTTTGGAGGATCCCGAGTGGATTGTTGGGAGTCCTACCAAGCATCCAAGATGACAGAAGGCACATCAGATTGGATTCTAAGAGGAAAACAACAAGGACAATTGCATATGGAGCCTTGTATGATGGATTGATGGTGTCCTAGGTGAGAACATATTGATGTGCCCATATTTTTGCAATAGCTCCTCTATTGAAAATAAAACGGCATATTAGTGAAGTATATGGGAATTCATGTGCAAGGGTCTCCTAGGTATGGGGATTCCCTAAGTAGGTGTAGATTCTACAACGTGGACTTGGCCTCTCATGGACTACTGGAGGGAAGCGTGAGAGATTACCGAGTGAGGACAAGATTGGACACTTATAGTCTGCTAGAGGACAACGTGATAGTGTCCAATTTGGTGTCGAAGTGCAGCACCTTGATGGATAAAGATGAATGCTAGCCTGGAAGTTGATGAGCTCAAGGTTCTGATCAACTAGGAGCAGGATTGTGGAGCCTGAGACTTGTGTGTGGAGAAGGAAGTTTGAAGCAGAGGATGGGCAGTACTCATAGTCGATGTTCATTGTGGGAGATGGACATCTTGTAGTGATAGGTGGCAGCCCTTCGTGCCCTATGTTGGTATTCATCATTGCAGCACAGGAGGACCATAGTGGGTTGAAGTCTTTAAGTAGAAGAGGAGTAGCAGTGGGTATACTTATAGTTGTTCACAAGTGGAGTTGTGAACAACTCGACAGGAGTCTCAATGTGTTGTGCCCTTGATGTAAGAAGTGAAAACTAGAGAGCAGATTGGACAGTCAAGATTCAGTGGCCAGATGGACTTGGATTATTGATAGAGGCAGCAGCTATAAATCGGGAGCCAAAGGACTGGGCAGGTACAAGGTATGACCGAGAGGGTTCAAAGATTGCACTATAGCCAGATGGTGATCAAAGTATATTGTTTATATCTTGTACTAATGGATGTATGAGGGCCATTATCCCTGGTACAAGAGCCCTAGACTGTTGTATTATATGTTGTTTAATATAGCGAAGTTGGGCTGAAAATTTGTAAAATGTTGTCTATATTATGTGCATGTGTGATTTACTACTATTTATATTCCACCGTGCAAAGTAGTTTTGGTTGAGATTCTTGGTTTGGTAGCGTCAGTGATTTTAAGACTCTAACCTAGACCCAAGATCGTGGAAAATCAACAATGGAAATGTCAAGCTATTCATGTTTTTGAGAGTTAAGTGTATTCCTGAGAGATCTCTCCTTCACTCCTTTGTATGACTTGGTGATAGGGAGTCTTCAATGATCTCAAGTCTTGGATAGTGGTCACAAACTAGTGTCCTTTCACTTTCTCTTGGTTAATCATCTTGTAAGTTCAGTTGTAAGAGTTTCTTTGAGCATGCTCTCCTCCTTCTTCTCCTCCTTTATCATCTCTCCATGACTTGGTAGAGTACATTTCCTTGCAATTTACTTACAGGATGACATCAATCCGAAAACCCCTAGCCTAAGATGATGTATTTTGATCCATGAACTGAGCTCCAAAAACTTGACAGGATGGGAAAGGAGGCTTGGTGACTGTGCAGCTGCGCAGTTCAGGAATGTAGCGGGGGAACCTTGAGCCTTGAGACTGAAAACTGCACAGTTCAGGCTGGGTTGAGGGACATGACTGTGCAGTTTCCGGAGACAGGGGGACAGGCAGCAAGTATGAGAGTTGAGCTTGTGTCTTGGAGTTGTAAAGTGCACATTTTAAGCTGGGCTAAATACCATAATTGCGCAATTTAGGAGGTCAAGGTCGGGTCTTGGTCACAAAAATTGTGCAATGGGGCAGTCTTGGGAAGCTAGTATTGTGCATTGCGCAGTGCCAAACAGAAAGTTCATAGCCAGAGGACTGAGACTATGCAGTGTGCAGCTCAGGGAAGGCTTAGAGAAGCTAATTTTCTCGATCGGGAAGTTTTCCCTAACATGACTATGGGTGGGCCGGTGAGATTGATTTGAACAGTGATGGACTTTGATTATTGATCATACAATTAGCATTATTTATGACTCAGACAACATAGATCATCCAAGACATACAAATAAATTATTCTCCTCTATGTGGTAGCCTTACGACCAGTTACGATAAGTGTGACACCAAAGATACACTTTGCGACGATCGTGACGACACTTTTGCGACGATGCCAAGGACTTTGGAAATGAACACAATGTGTACCTACAAGGTTATAACAACTCATTTACGCAAATATGACCTCTTGAAACAACTAGACCGAGCTCATACATTGACTGTGACAGCCAACATGCCAAAAGACGACACTATTCCTATATTGCGAAAGGGATCACAACACTTTAAGAAAAGCAATGAAATGAAATTCAAAGTTTGCGATAATTATGAACAAGACCAAGGGAAGCTTTGAAATTCGATATAGGATAAAATTTTGGAGGGTGTTGTAATGTCTACAATAGGTAAATAAATAAAACCTTTTTTTATATTTACTCCATAATCCTCTTTATATTTACGAACACTCAAAAATTAGGTTTTATTTAGGTGAATTCTATGGGCCAAATTACATAACCCTCTTTATATTTACGAACACTCAAAAATTAGGTTTTATTTAGGTGAATTCTATGGGCCAAATTATTATTAATACCATGAAAAAAAATTATGATTAACCCTAATACTAATATTAAAATGTTAATATTATTATTATTAAATCTAATATTCATATTAATATATTATAATATAAATATTATTAAATTTAATAACTTTGGATTAATATAATATTAAATTTGTTATATTATAATATATAGTAATATATCATGATATATATTAACTCTAGATATATCAATATAGATAATTTTTTCTTGCACTAAATGCATTGATGTCAGTGTATATGGTTTCTAATCCTATATGCTTACTTGCACTAGATGCACTAATTTGAGTGTAGATGTTGATTTCTAATCCTATTTGATTGCTTGCATTAAATGAATTGATTTCAATGTAGAATTTGTTTTCTAATCTTATTTGATAGTTTGTATTAGATGCATTGATTTCAATGTATATGCTCATTTTTTATTTGATGTAATTGGATGTATGATGGTACATTAATTTTAAAGTGATAAGATTAACAATGTGCATTGATTTCAGTGCAAGTATAAAAATTATTGACAATGTACATTGATTTGTGTGTTACAATAATTCAACGTATTAATATTGTAGAGCAAGAGAGACAAGGTATGATGTTTACTACAACAACTCGAGCTAAATATTTAAATGGTTTATGATTTCTACTGTCATTTTCATATAATCGATAAGAAAAGATGACAAAACTAACAAGGGTGACAATAAGAATAGTATAATAAAATAGTTTTAGATTGATCACAATGGAGACTATATGTAATTGACTACATTCTTATTATTCACATTTTCTATCATTCAACACTCACTTATTGTCACTTTGAATTCAAAATTTTTATTTCATCATTAAATTTATTAAAAATATTTATCGTCTCAACAAATTGAGGTAACTAAGAAAATATTGTCACTTTGCATTCAAAATTTTTATTTCATTATTAAATTTATTAACAATATTTATCATCTCAACAAACTGAGGTAACTAACCAAATTTAAAATTAAAACGACCAGGTTAATATCAAACATATTTAAGATATTTAAAATGATTATATTAATAATAGATATATTTACATATTATTGATAAAATTAATCATATCTTAGGTAGATTTTCCTTGGTTGCACACGACTGAAACCGACATAGATCCATCTTAACTTAAAATCTATCAAGCGTCGGGAGGGGTCAAATATCTCGAGGTGCAAACCTTTCCTCAATTTTTGCACTAAAAAAAAAAGGTTTTCACATCAAGAGATTTGATCTCTCTCTATGCTTGATAGATCTGAAGTTAGGATGGATCTAGGATGGTCTTAATTTATGTATAATAATGTGCTATAGAAATAGAGCTCTGATGGATCTAGGATGGTAAGTTTAGAAATGAATAAGCTTAACTATGAAGGTGAGTTGGGGTGAGGGGGAAGAGGTGAGGAAATATTAGGTAAAATATAATTATTACATTTTACCCAATATTTCCCCTCAACTAGTCCACTTTTTATTTTAATTTTTCTTTAGATTTGAATTTTAAAAGTAAACAAACTCAACTATAAAATTAATAGAGGGGAGGGGAAATATTGAGAAAATTTTAATATTTTGACTAGGGGTGGGGGGGGAATATTAGGTAAAATTTAATAATGTTACATTTTAACCAATATTTCGCCCCACATGTCCCCAATTTTTACTAGGTTAGGGTGGTAATAAATATTGGGTAAAATATAGTACTATAATACTATATTTTATCCAATATTTCCCCTCACCCGATCCACTTTTTATTAAAAAAATACTTTATATTTTAGGTTCACAAGTAAACTTAACTCCTATGTAAACATTTGATCCCAATATGGTAGAGATGTTGTAATGTTTAACATTTTGACATGGTCAAAATAAAATAAAAATATTAATAATAAAATAAAGAGATAAATGTAATAATTATATGTATATTTATAATTATGATTAATTGTAATTAGGTGGATGAGATGTTTTTAATAAAATCTACCCTCCAATTTTACAGAGTTGATTCATTTTCAAGGCCTGGAATATGGGAAGAGAATACTATATATTTTTTTAGAGTGGATCCAAGCTATTGTGTATCCCTACTTTGTCCATGAGAATGAAAGTAGTTTGTAGTGAACTCCCAGGTTTCCCACTGGAAAGCTAAAAGAGGATTGGGGTGATGTAGATGCATGTGCTCTGCCATAAATGGCTTGACGTACTCATCACGCTCTTGGAGGCTATTTGGTGATTCAAGAAGGTGTTTTAAGAAGAGTAAGGTTAAGCATGATTCGGTAGTGTACAGAACAATATATGCTTCTTCATTCAAACAAGTTCTTTAATAACCATTTTAAAATAATATATGTAATATATTCTCTTAATTTATGTGTAATAATGTTCTAAATATATTCTCTTAATTTATGTGTAATAATGTGTTATAGAAATAGAGCTCTGATGGATTTGGGATGATAAGTTTAGAAGTGAATAAGCTTAACTATGGAGGCGAGTTGGGGTGAGGGGAGGAAGTGGGGAAATATTAGGCAAAATGTAATTATTACATTTTACCCAATATCTCCCCTCAACTAATCCACTTTTTATTGTATTTTTTATTTGTATTTGAAGTTTTAAATTAGAAAACAAACTCAGCTATAAAATGAATAGGGGTGAGGGGAAATATTGAGTAAGATGTAATATTTAGACGAGGGTGATGGAAAATATTAGGTAAAATGTAATAATATTACATTTTAATTAATATTTTCCCCACATCTGGTCACTTTTTACTCGGTGGGGGTTGTAAAATATTGGGTACTATAATATTATATTTTATCCAATATTTCCCCACTCGATCCATTTTCTATTAAAAAAATTCTTTGTATTTTAGGTTCGCAAGTAAACCTAACTTTTGTGTAAAATTTTGATCCCATTATGGTAGAGAATCAAATGGGAGTCAAAATTCTTCCATTGTTTTTCAAATGTTATTGTTGCAAAATGTGGGTGGAGGCTTTTATCCAATGATAGATTATGGGTATGTGGTTATTTGTAAATGCATAGCTCTATTATCTGTGGAGGATTGGTTTAGGATTCTAATTATACATAAATCAAACATCTCTCTTATCTAGCAGGCCATCCTTAACACTTTCGAGATCATTCAAAATGGGTTGGCATGGAATATTGGGTCTGGTGATATGCTTCATATAGGATTGGATCCTTTACCTAGTGATGACGAGCGATTTATTCTACCACCTCATTTAATTGATTGGATCCGAGTTCATGGTTTTCACATACTAGCCCATATTTCCAACCCAAATGCATCCTCAATGTGGCAGCAAGGCTGCCTCTCAACGACTAACCTGGGTATTGAGTAAGACTGATCTACTCTCTGGAATGACTATATCCAATATCTAAAGGATTTTCACATTCACATTACTGAAAAACCAAACAAATTGGTGTGTTTTATCTCTCCATCTAGCATTTATAGGCCAAAAATGGGATATATCTCACTTACCATTGATCATTTCAACTTGTAGGAGAAATGTTGGTGGAAATCAATTTGGAAACTAAAATGTATGTCAAAATAATAACAAAAAAATCACGTGGCGCTTTTTGATGAATGAAATTCCCACTTGGGATGTCCTCCAAAAAAGTTTCGTGACTGGCCTTGAATGGTGTAATTTATGTCAAAATAGTGGTGAAATCATTCCTTGTGTCTTGATGGAGTGCTCTTTCTTTCAGGCAGCTTGGAAATTATGTGGGGAGTCCCTCAATCACACCATTATGTGCTTTGTCTCTGATGTCGAGAATGCTTGGAGGTCGTGGAACTCAAACCCATATTATCGTTTTTTTGTGATATTTCCCTTATCATATGTTAGGGCATTTAGTTATCATGAAACAAGGTAATATTTGTTGACAAAGTTTATGTCCCCTCCCAT
Source organism: Pinus albicaulis (assembly GCA_034641835.2). Lineage (NCBI taxonomy): Eukaryota > Viridiplantae > Streptophyta > Pinopsida > Pinales > Pinaceae > Pinus > Pinus albicaulis. The sequence goes on from CM076580.1 coordinate 1,791,213,042, forward strand.
ATTTCCTCTGAGGGGTTGGAAATTCTTAGTCACTTTCCTCAGGAGAATAATGTGCCAGCTCAAAGGGTTATCCTGATTGAAGGAATTGATTCATCAAAGCCATGAGGCTATTCCTATGGTGCTTCTAGAGACTATGGTCGGTTTTGTGGGGGTGGCTTCATTCTTTATCTTTCTCCATCCCACTATTTCAAAGAAAAACTAGGTTTGGGTCTGGGATCCAATAATATAGCAGAGCTCATTCCATGCAAAAATATGTTTCTATTGGCAAAAGGTGTTAGGATATTCTAACACATAGGAAATAGTTAAGTATAACTTTGTCTAGTGTAGAGTTAGGTAAAGTGTGTTTCTTTACTATGTACATTTGTAACTTATAATTCGACGGTCACGATTTGTAGTGATCCAATGGTTCACTCTCTCCTCAGTATTAACCTCACTTGATCTGTGGCTTAACACCCGATTGGTCCATGATCTCTATTTAAAGAGCATGGAGGGTCATTTTTTCGGTAATCGTTTATGAGAGAAACATATGTAACTTTTCTTTTTATATTAATAAATTGCCTAAAGTGGCCACGTTGGCTCAGGCCGTGGATTGTTTCCCTCTTCAAGGGTTTTAACCACGTGATATACTGGTGTACTGATTTGTGATTTGTTTGTGATCGGTGACCTTTGGTTTTTTATCTAAGGAACTTAACCTGTAAATTCCTACATGGTATCTAATAGATTTCTATTAGATAATGGTTTTTCTAGGTGTCATTCTGAAAACACTGTCTACACCAAGAAAGTGGGTAAGTCCTTCACCATCCTTGTTCTTTATGTTGATGACCTTATCCTTACTAGTAGTGATCCCAACCATATAAACCATGTGAAGTCTAGCCTCAAAAAGAAGTTTGAAATGACAGACTTAGGACACTTCCATTATTTCCTTGGTCTTCAAGTCTTGCAATCCAAAGAAGGTATTACCCTTTCTCAGTCCAACCATGTCTGTGATCTTCTACGCCACTTTCACATGGAAGATTGTAATCCAGCCCCTTCTCCCTTTCAGTCTAGAGTCAAGCTTTCAGTCACTTGTACTACCCCTGAAGTCGATGCTACCTTATACCGTCAACTTGTTGGTAAACTTTTGTATCTAACCCCTACCTGTCCTGAACTTTCCTTTGACGTTGGTCTTGTTGCTCGGTTTATGCACCAACCTCATGAAAGTCACTGGAAATTAGCTAAAATAATACTTCGATATATTCGAGGTACAATTCAATTCGGGATTCATTACAGTACAGAAGCCTCTCCACTATTGATTGGTTTCACTGATTCAGATTAGGCTGGTGACCCTGATGATCAAAAGTCTACTGCAAGATATGTATTCACTCTTGGTTCAGGACCTATTACATGGTCTTGAAAGAAACAAATTTCCATCTCTTTCTTTAGCAGAAGCATAGTATCGTGGTGCAATTGAAGCTAGCAAGGAAGCCGTGTGGCTTCATCAGATCCTGTCTGAATGTGGTCTTCATCAGCAACATCCAACTACACTTTGGTGTGATAATCAGAGTGCCATTCAACTATGTAAAGATCCAGTTCAACATCAGCGTATGAAACACATTGAGCTCCACATACACTTCATTAGAAATCTCATTCATGATCGTGTTCTTGAAGTGCATGATTGTCCAACCAATGGTCAAGTAGATGATATCTTTACAAAGGCTCTCATAGAAGCAAAGTTTACCAAACTTCGATCATGCTTGGAGTTCAAGAAAGTTATCACTAAGGGGGGATAGGCTCTAATGCCTCCTTCCTTCTCTTATTGTGTCACCTTTGTAAATCCTTCAATCCTATCCCAAGTTATTCTTAAGGGGGGATGTTAAGATATTTTGACACATAGTAAATAGGCTCCTTTTGTATCACCTTTGTAAATTCTTCAATCCTATCCCAAGTTGTTCTTAAGGGGGGATGTTAGGATATTTCGACACATAGGAAATAGTTAAGTATAACTTGGTTTAGTGTAGAGTTAGGTAAAGTGTGTTTATTTACTATGTACATTTGTAACTTATAATCTGACGGTCATGATTTGTAGTGATCTGACGGTTCACTCTCTCCTCAGTATTAACGACACTTGATCTGTGGCTTAACACCTGATTGATCCATGATCCTCTATTTAAAGAGCATGGAGGGTCATTTGTCTGGTAACCGTTTATGAGAGAAACATATGTAACTTTTCTTTTTATATTAATAAATTGCCTTAAGTGGCCGCGTTGGCTCAGGCCGTGGACTATTTCCCTCTTCGAGGGTTTTAACCACGTGATATACTGGTGTACTAATTTGTGATCTGTTTGTGAGCAGTGACCTTTGGCTTTTATCTAAGGAACTTACCCTGTAAATTCCTACAAAAGGACATGGTTGCACGAATATACACATATTCGGTGACTCCAAGTTAACCAATAATTGGATTTATGGCATCATTTCCTGCAGGAACATCACCCTTTGCCCCATTTTAGAGGAGATTATTCATCTTGTTGACTCTTTTGATTCTTTTTCTTGCTCACACATTTACAGGGAAATGAATCATGGCGTAAACTGCTTATCAAAGGATGGCCTGGATTTGGAAAAATATATTTGGATAATTATGGAGCAACTTCGAGATTAGCAGTTGGAATTGGCTTGTCATGTTCAGGATCTATGACTTAATATCTATATTACTCTTTTGTTTCCAGTTATTTTCACCACTCTTTGAATTAGACCTATGGTTCCTGGACATTAATATTTTTTGAGCTCTTCATTGGGAATTCCTGTTAAAATTTTGATACAATCTTGGTTGTTTGATGGACAATGTTAGTTTCTAGGACAATGTTAGTTTCTCGCTACTCGCTATCTAGTGGCAGTTTTTTATTTTTTTTGCTAAACATATATCAAACTCTTATTATAATTTTTGTTTTTTTGTATATATTATTATATGTCATTATGGAGACGATAGCTGCTCATATGAAATTATTTATCTTATGTCTCTCAATTACAGTGAACAATATATATACAAAATGTACTCTCTCTTTTTATAATAAAAAATTACATAAAATATATATATATATATATATATATATATATTATAATCAAATCAATTAAAAATAATATTAAAAATTAAAAATAAAAATGACTCAACTACAAATACACATTACACACCATTATACATTATATAGTGATGTATATTAACCCCAAATTTTGTAAGATAAATAATCTTAAACTTATGTATGACTCTCATATATTCCCTTTTACATTTGTTTGGAGAGTTGCACGACAGCAAGTCCCTACCATGAGCAAGAGCTTGAAGTTGTAAATAAACAAAATCAAATAAAAAAAGAGGTACTAATTTTATTTTATTGAAGCATTTCCCTTCCAAGTTTATAAACGGAGTGATACTTGTCAATGAAGTTTCAGGTACCATTGACGCCAAAAATCTATGACAATATTGGAAAAAGCCTCTATAAAAAAAATTGACATCGGGAAGTTAAATAATTCCAAGAATTTGACGACTTTGAGACCAATTTCATTCTGGAACTTCGACGACATATTGAGAAGAATTGTTTAAGCTAATCGGCCTCAATATATGTGGATAACATTTCTATTGTAATTGTGTTATTGTATTATTAATTTAAAGTTATATGAAAATATTCATAATATATTGTATCAATAATATTTGTTTTATATTGAAGCTTGCATGCAATTAATATTCATACCGGTCTATTACGCAAGCCATTGACACGACATATCATTTCATGCATGTAAAACGAAAAGGAGCTCTATTACGCAAGCGACTGACATGACATATCATTTCATGCCTCTAATGGTAAAATAAAAGACATGTGCATTACCCAGCGTTTCCATATTGCATGTTCTCACAACGCAGTTATAAAACCAGTTCTGGCGGGCAGTCGTCTTTTCCTTCCTCTGCCAATCTGCCTCTGCACTGCTAGAAATGAATTATGCAACCTTATTCCACTCAGTTCGTCAAACCTTATGGTCGTGGACCTACTCTCTGTATATTGCATTTGCTTCAGCCTCTCTTCGCAGGTCTGGCTCGCTAAAAAATGGCTTGCTCTCTGTCTAACATGCCTGCAATTGCTTCTACCCGTGCAATTCCAATATCGGCTATAAACGGACGAATTCCTCCCTGCAGCTCACCGTGGAATCACACAACCCGAATATAATAAATATATTTGAATTGATCTCCATGTCACAAGGTGTCAACCTCAACATTTTATTTGAAAATCTATTGTATGTTATATAAAATTGTTGGTTATAATGAATTTTTAGAGAACTTGATTTTTCATGATATACACATTCACATACGATTCTACAACAAAAACCTCCTATTCAATATATTAGCTTCTGAACAACTATTTTTTCAAACCATTTTTGTGATTGCACACCATGTATAGGATAGTAACTATAGTTTTTCCTTTCTGTTTGTAGTTCGAGATGAATAAGCACTAAACTACATCATTCTATCTATGCCATGCTTGGCTCTTAGGCAAAGGAATGACCTGCTAACCACAAAAGTTTAGGTAGCTTATTCTTTGACAGGTATGTAGATATAGCATGTTTGAGACATATGGAAAAGAAGTGCATGACTAATGTGTACTATGTTGCATATGTTATCCTGAATATAGCAAGTTTACTTTTACATAAAGCATTTTTGTGATGATGAATAGGATAGTAATTATATTTTTTCCTTTCTGTTTGGTGTTAGAGATAACCAGTAAACTACATCATTCCATCTATGCCCTGCTTAGCTCTTATGCAACAGGAATGACCTGCTAACCACAAAATTTAGGTAGGTTATTAGTTTCTAAATTCTAATGCACAGTTTCTAAATTCTAATGCACAGTAGGTTTGAGGTTTACCTTTGGATTTATAATAGGTAACAACAAACGACGTAGTTGGGAGAAGAGGACTTTCAATGTCTTTCGTCTGTGCTGTTCATGGCATTATGAAAAGCCTTTTTGTTGCAAGAACTGATGGGCTTTGTCATTGCGCTGCAGCTCCAAGCAGCTATTTTCGTGGACGATACCCAGGGAGTGCCGATCATCATATTCTTGAGGCATAAATCCAAAAGTCTTTTAGTTGTTCTGGCTGTTGTAGAGTTCCAAACTAAGCAGCTTATCTGTAAGCTAAGGTGCCGCAAAAGGCAAGGACTAATAAGAAAATATAATTGCAAGCTATGTGAAGTATTTTGTATATAAAAATTGAATTTTAAAATTAAAGTGAATAAACTACTTGCAAAAATACAAGTATAATCTTAACATAAATTTACAAATTAAACAATAATTATAAATAAATATATATCACATTGAAATAATGTAAAAAGTATTGAATTTCATTTTATATATAAATGAAAATATTGGTAAATCAAAACGAAGGGGAGGGAAAAAATCAACCATTCTTCTATCGAAGAACTTTGTTTCCATTGATAAAAACATATTTTTTTAAATGACTCTTCCATGAACTTTGTTTCTATTGATAAATGATATAATTAGAATTAGAATTAAATAGTACCATTCATAAACATTCATGGTTAGATATTTATTTGTCGATCGTGTAGATTTATTAAAAATATTATAAAAATTACTTAATTTTTAATTATTATTTTGAGCTATTGTATTTTAAAAAATATAATATGTATTATATTATTTTTAATGATTAATCTGATTCTTATAATTTAATGAGTTATGATATTATGATTTTTTTAGAATATATTTTACAATAGATATATTTTAGGTTTTTCAATCAAATAATTAAATTCATTTTTAGTATTAAAGAAAAAATGAGAAAAAAAAAACCAAAATTAAATACAAAATTAAAAACAAGTGTTATATAGTAGCTAGTCATCGCTATTTAGTTAAATTTGTTGGAAAGAGTTGTGCATATTAATAATAATTAATTAGATGTTCAAACGTGGTCGATAAGAAAAATAAGTACGTAGTGAGGGTGCGGGACCATCCATCATTGTCATCTATGTTAACATGGATTGGATTTCGGCTCTAATATAACTATACTCATTCTCTTGGAGGAGATAGTTTACATGACTCCCTTTTATATAATATTCATCTTAATATTTTTAAAATGCTTGTATATATTTATTGTATATTTAAAAACATATTTAATGTATCAATTTTTAAAAAATAGCAAAAGAAATGTTATTTAAATATAAAATAAAAATATCCCTCGATGGGGGTGATCTACCGTGAAAACACCTAGCACATGCGAGGCCCTCGGGGTTCACCCCTCCTCCACGCGGTCATTAAGATTGATATTATGTGTCATCCCTACATTCACTCCACTAGAGTGAATATCTCTCCAACAAATCCATCAGTTAAATTCAAGGGTATGTGAATGTTCTTCTCCAGATTGGAATTTTGGACGATGAATTTGGGTCGGGAGGAGAAATTTGGTGCGAAAGGCATGGTCCATGGAGACTCGTTGGGATCATGGCCTTGGATGAGTGGTGAGGTGTAAGCTCGATTTGCTTTGGTTTGTGTTTAATTTGGCCTTCAATCCTTCACTTGGGATACGGGAACCTTAGCAGATGGTATTTTGAGTCGGCTCCATGCCATTATTTGTAAATCCTATCACTGACTTTCAATGAGGAATAGGAGGCTCTTGGAACTCTCCTTAGTCGTGTGGGAAAAGGTATCAATGTTCATAATTTTTACCAGACATTCTGCATGTAATTACAATCGAAGGTCACAGTCATTATTTGTTTGTGGACGCCCTGCCGCCAATTCCTTGGCGAAAGCCACCTCTCGTTTTTAGTTGTGTGGGGATTTTGTTACTCCGATCTCTGGTCAGTATTTTTGTTTGTGTGGGTTCTCATTCAGGGTAGGTTTTATTGAGTTAGTCTATCTTCCCACCTGGGAAAGTTCTGCTTGTCTCAAAGGTTCAATTGGTTGGCCAACAGTGTATGCCCTAGGCAGCTCTTCGCCCTAGGCAGAAGCTTGCCCATACTGGTTCAAATTCTATGGTATTTGGGTTCTGGTGTGTGTCCATTCAAGGTATCAATCTCTTGGTCTTGGTTTTTTCCACTCTTTTTGTAGGTTCCACAAAGGGTATTCCTCGGCCCTGCTCGTCAGTCACTTGTATATTCACGCCAAGCACGTTATGCCCCGCCAACAGGGTCATCCTCGCTGCGGAGGGGGGGGGGGCAGGTCAGCAATTTAATTCAAGGTGTCTCGAGTCAAGCCATAGCTCATCCTATAGCAACTCAACTAGTCGGGAAACCGAGGATGCAGTGGCTATCTTTGCAGTTCATTATCCATGCCATATAGTGGCTCCTACAACCATGGAGTCCATAGCAAAGCAGCTTCAAAATATCCAAATGAATATGGACATTCTCAGGGACCACGGGTATGAATATTGCAATGAGATTGTGACTTATCTCAATGATATTCAATATAGTCAAAATGAAATTATGGAACAATTGGATAGCCTCTGTCGTAGCCACCATCACACAAATGACCACCTTCGCAGCTTGGAAGTGTGGGTGGAACACATTGATTTCAATACCCCTCCTTGATATGTTGTCGTCTGGTCTCTTTTTTGTTTTCTCCTAATATGTTATGGCTACAATGCCTCTCGAAAGTAAAATTTGTTAAGTGTTTTATTTGGTATCCTCCAATACCCAATCTCAACAAATCTAGTCGAAATGAGAGAAAAGAGATTGTTGAAACATATTTTGTAAACTATGTTTCATGAAAATCTAATGGAAATTTTTTGAATGACAACAAAATAAATTATTTTATATTTAAATATATATTTAAAAGGTAAAAAAAATTGTAATAGCTAGAAACGACCAACTTCAATTTCCCGACACACTTTCTATTTTAATCACTCGACAAACTTGTTATAAATATTGATCAAAACTTGATGTTTTGGAAGATGCAAAGAAAAAAAAATGTATTTGTCTCATGCTTAAAGTTCACCCTATAAAATAATGTTGTCAAACGTGCCTTCAACACATTGGCAGTTGATTAAAAACTTATTTGTTTTTACCATGAAAGGGGCCCAAATAACACCAAATACAAGGTTATTTATTTGTTTGGATCCAGTTCCATTAATTTAACTATCATTGCATTAATTTAAAATGGGACGGGATAGGTACTCTTGTACTCAGAGGTAAATAAATGTAAATTAAATAATTGGCACAAAAATAAAAAATAAAATTCTTGTTAAAGTTTCACCTTAGTTATGTCAAAAATATTTGAAATGTTTGACTACTTAATACAAAAGTCAGGCCATAGGTATTTTCCAATAAAATCTACATATGAATAGCTAATAGCATCAAAGATAAATGTAAATTAAATAATTAAAAATAAATAATAAATAAAAATCTTGTTAAAATTTCACCTTACTTATTTCAAATATATTTGAAATGGTTGACTACTTAATACAAAAGTAAGCCCATACCGATGTACCTCTTGTCTTAAGATGAAAGGGTGGGAAAGGAAAATATAGTCCAAAACTATAAAAAAGCAAAACTTTAGGGATATGGATATGGATATGGATATGGATATATATATATATATATATATATATATATATATATATATATATATATATATATATATATATATATATATCATTTTTTTCTTATTAAAAAATAATAATAATAATATTTTTATTTTTATTTTTATTATTTTAATTAATATCTACTATATTATTAAATAAAAATTTAATTGTTATTTATCTATCTATTATATAATAATTTCTATTTATTATATTATTTAAATTCACCATATTATAATTTATTTATTTTTAGTTTTAGTCTTTTTAGTGTTTTGGGCTTACCTTTCCTAACTCTCATCCTATTTCTAACCTTATATGTGTTTTTCCTTTATTCTTCTCCTTGAATCTTCTATCCTAATAATTAATCTGGTGATTCTAAACAATTCAATTAAAAATATGTTTATTGTGAAGTCTACTTTAAAAGATTATTTGTCCTTTATTCTTCTCCTTGAGTCTTCTATCTTAATGATGAATCAAGTGATTAGAAACAATTCAACCAAAAATATGTCTATTGTGGAATCTACATTATAATATTACAATGTCATACTATTTTGTATTTAAAAAATTTAGAATTTATATTATGGTACTTTTTTATTTGATTGTAGGTATAATTAGTATTATTTAAAAAATTAACATAAAATTATATTAATTTGTATTTAGTTTTATAAAAATATATTAATTTGTATTTAGTTTGATGTAAATTAATATGAAGAAAATCAAATGTTTTAATTTTGTTTTTTGAAAAATTAATAAAAATAATATGAATAATTTATTTTGGTATAGAAATTTAATATAAATATATCATTAATGTATTTTGAGATAAAAATATTATAATTGGAGAGGAATAAGTAAAGAATGTGATAATAATGGAAAAAAAATGATATATAAATTAAAATTGAAAATAAATTGAAATTGACATACACATTGAATGTATTAAAAATTGACATTACACTAAAAGATCATTTAAGTTGAATAGGGTATATAATCTACTTTGCTTGGTTTGAATGAAAAATTTTATGTATACAAGATAAATAAGTGATATCAATAATATAGAATAGAAATTTAAAAAAAAAAATAGAGGATATGAATTTAAATACAAATTAACAAAGAAATTATGATGTACAATGAAATAAACATTTGGATTTAAGTGTATTGATTTTGAATGTATTTTTTTTATAATTTATTATAAGAAATCATCAAAGAGCAGAGATGCACAATATTCACACACAATAATTAGTTTCTATATTACAATAAACAGAGATACATCAAATATATATAGTTGGAGTGAGATCCAACTTATTCCATTCTTGGAGAGAGAGGTTGAGAGAATCTCTCAACATCCTCCAACAAACCAAACCAATCCCTAATCCTTAGTATGCATCATAAATGAGGCATTATCTCAAACACCCCCCCTTAATGCCTACATTACAGAAAACTTACAATACTGAAATCACAATTACAACACTTTGAACTTTCATCTCTTTGTCTGATCTGGTCTTCATCAGCAAATCTACCCACTCTGTAGTTTTCTGGATTCTGCTTTTTCTTTCTCCATATCTTCGAGCTTACCTTTCAACCCATTTAAAGTACACCTGCTTCTGACCATCAATGTTGAATTTGTAAGATTAAAGATTCTTGACACCCCCGAAGAATAAATTTCAACAGTCTATAGGAAAATATTCTAGGTACAGAATATGATCAGCGATCAATCCTACAAAGTGACCTTTACACACTTACAAACTCACAAAAATAACATGTAATTGTCGATCTTGGAGCACCGAAGTACAACAAGAGTCTACAACATATAATAGATTCTCACAATCAAATTAGCGATACATTATCTTGGCACCGAAGAACGTTGAGAACCACTATTTCAAATTGTGTAAATCTATCCAATAAATTGGTTCTTTATTATAAAATTTTACAAACCAAAAAAACACTACTCTCACCCATAAACCCACAAATCCAACAATATTCTGCAACACTCTATCTCCTTAGTACGCACACAGGTCGCGCAGCTCCACGTTGCCCTTTGCTCACACAGTGCACCTTGTCGAGCAACAAATTAATGGATTTTTCACCATTGTTTTTCTCAGATGGGCCAATTCGACAGTAATGCCAATCATACATGCCACCGCAGCACAAAATGTAACAAAAAACACATCAAATGCCAGAAACATGATACAGAGCCAGTAAAGTTGTGGAGCATCGTCTGAAATGAAAACAATGTGTTCATAGATTCCAGCCGCTTTGCTATACTGTTGCGTTCTTCCGAATCCTGGCGGCCTGTTTCTGCCTCTCGAGGTGCCCCACTGCCTTGGGAATTGACCTACTCATCCTCCAAATCTTCTTCAAATCTTCGATTACAGTCCAACAAATCGTCTTATTCTCGTCCACCTCTTTTTTTTATCATGCATTCACGCTTTAATTCAATGAAACGAGTATTACTCTTGCTTGGTCTGTATGCCGACGCAAAGCTCTAGGAAAATCCTATGTCGACCAAGCTCTGCAACGTTTAGCAATAATCGACTTATTCCAATATGTTAATGTGAGGAACAATCCGATGCCCTGCAGAAACCAAACTGGATTTCGACATTTCAATAGACCCGTGATGCACAGTTGAACCATTGGACAACAAAATAATCGAATCAAAAATCTCCAGGATTCGAAATCTAGGCTGATGAATGCTCAAAATCACAGTCCTCCCTTGCAATTCCGCCATGGATTTCAGAATTTTCATGATCTTTAAAGCTGGAAAGCTGTCGAGACGATATGTGGGTTTTTCAAGCAATAAAACTGCCTGATCGTGAATTACGTTCACTCCAATCGAGACTCACCTCCTTTTCTCTACCTCACTGTGCCTGCGGGAGCAGAGCCTCAGATTGGCGCTGAACATGAGAGTTTCCTGGACTGTAAGAAGCAGGAAAATTGCATCATCTTGTGTGACAAATCCCGAGATTTTATGAAACTTCTCGTTGTTCATGGGCTGATGATTAACCAACAAACTCTTTGCTGCACTGCGGTTTTCTCTTTCTAATCCAGCCAATGGATCCTAATCACACACAAAAAATAAAATAACAAAGACACAAAAAATAAATTCACTAAACTATCTACTCTCCTACAGCATTGCTCTCACATCTTCCTGGCCATCCCGTGAGGGATTTAAGCTAGTAGAGACTCTGATACCATATAAGAAATCATCAGAGAGCATAGATGCACAATATTCACACACAATAATTAGTTTCTATATTACAATAAACACAGATACATCAAATATATATAGTTGGAGTGAGATCCAACTTATTCCATTCTTTGAGAGAGAGGTTGAGAGAATCTCTCAACATCCTCCAACAAACCAAACCAATCCCTAATCCTTAGTATGCATCATAAATGAGGCATTATCTCAAACATTTATTAATTAATATATTTGAAATTGAATAAAAATTAGCATGGAAATAGAAATATATATATAATTGGCATTGAAACTAGATTAGAAATTGAAATAGAATAGAATTTAATATGTACATGCATTGATTTCAGTAGAAAAAAATGTGGTTACAAGTCTTTTATGTATAGGAGTTGAATTGAAAAAATTAGATGAGATACTCATACGTTCTGGATAAGTTTGATGGAAAATTTAGTATGTATACATTAAGTAAATAACGTTGATAATAATATTTTTTTTTTAAATGAAATTGAGGTACAATTTGAGACAGAAATTGCTAGTGAAATCTAAATAGAGATTTCAATGCATATTTTTTATCATTTATTTATTAATGCACACTAAAATCAATAAAGATAAACACTGACCTAAGAATAAAGATAAAAAAATACACATACAAATTGGCATAGAAATTGAAATTGGAAATTGACACTTGATTGAAATAAAAATTGACATAGAAATTGAAAATATAAATTGAAATCAACACATTGATTTCAATGTACATTTTTTTTCATTTATTGATAAATGCACACTAAAATTGATGCATTAAAGATTGAATAAAAATTCAAATTGACATTAAAAAATAAATAGAAAATGAAAGTGAAATTTAATTTCAAAAATGAGTGTGCAGTGAAATCAATGCATTAGAAATTGAATAAAAATAGAAACAATAATACAAAATGAAACTAAAAGTGAAATTGAAATTGATATTGAATATAAATTTAATAAGAATATACACTAAAATTGTGTGTTAGAAATTGAGATGTATATTGAAATGGACAATAGAAATTAGGATGTATATTGAAATCAACAATAGAAATTGGAATGTGTACTAAAATCAACAATTATTTATATATATAATGAATATAAATTGAAATTTAAAATCAATGTGCTAAAAATTGACATGTACATTAAAATGAGTTTACATATTTTTACTTCTCAAAATTGGACCATGAAACCTGGAAAAACCACACCTCTCTACCTAATTGTTCCACCACATCCTTAAGATCACACTCAAATGAGTGTATATACAATAATCTCAATATACATTTTTCATTTTTCAACATTGTTATTTTATTTCTACTCAATATATTCCTCATGTAACTCTAAGATAATCTGGTTGTTTCTTTTTTATATTGGAGATGTGAGACATAGGATAAGGAATGGATCAATTTTTCGTATCGAGAGAAAAAGCAATGTGAAGTCTTTGAATTTGGCTGCAGAAGTATTAAATGGAAAGAGCTTTCGTTGTAAATAGCACAGAGCTATTGCTGACCAATGCTATCATTGATTAAGAAAACTAATACTGTAGCAGTCAACAATAAAATTAGGGCTTCATTCAACTCTGACTCAATTCTTAGTGCAACAATAAGCAGCATTTATTAAGGAGCATTGAAGGAATTAATGTCAAAGACATGTGCGTTCGTAAACGTGAGCATTTGTGGAGTGCATTTGTATGCAACAATGTTTGAAAGTGTGGAGAGCATTTGGATGCAAAGATCGTAATATGAAAGTTTCTGCCACCAAAATCGAACATAGATTTTCAGCATTGAATTTGTAAATGCTTGAAATCTGAGTTTGGAGTATCAAGTTTGTAACGTTGTGATAAAGTTGTGGTGCGTATGTCGATGTGATGTAATGAATTGTGGATTGCGAGGTGGAAGAAAGTACGGTGACTATGTTGTGGAGTTGATTATGTTGTTCATAAAAATAATTAGATGCACAAAGAATTTAGGGATTTTGAATCCCTACAATGATAGAACAATTAATGAATCAAAGCACACAATTAATGTTAATAATTCAAACACGTACAATTAAAGAAATTGCAATCAAGTAGTTGTGAAGACCATAATCAAGTGTTCAATCAAGTTGTCACTCATATTCAATTATTTAGGTTTTCATCCACATCAACATCAATTCAACTTCTTATTATTATTTTTTATGTAATTTACAATAGTCTCTTCGTAATTGTTAAGTTAAATTGGAATTATCATGTGCACTTTTGGTTGAAACTAACATCTATTTGAGTCATTATAAGTCAAAGTTTAACAAGGTTGAGTAGTTAAAACTCGTATCATTGTAAAAATCACTATTTTGGGTGCAATTTCAATGGTATCTGACACCTCAAATTCCTTAAACAAAATCAAGAAAAAATAGAGTGAGCTTGAATTGCAAGTGAGTGAGTTCAAGAATACAAATGAGTGAGAAGTTCAAGTGAATAAAAGCAACCAAATTCAAGCAAGGAATTTCAAGCGAGCGAGTTCAAATGGAACAAAATATTGCATTGTTGGAGTTACTAAATACTTCGATAATCAAAATTGAAGGCAAAACAATTGTTATGCACAAAATACTCTCCAGTTAGTAGTAACTTGTTTGCAAGTAAAGCAATCTCAAGTTGATCTTCTTCAAACTCAAATTCAACTTCTTTAAGATAAACTTCAACAAAAGAATTTTGAAGTAATGATGGTTGATAACAACCATTATTTTTAGGAGGAAAATGACCATGAAGATAATGATTATGAGCCACTTAGCGATATAAGTGATCCAGGTGAATAGTGAATGCCACCCACCTATTCCACTTGGACCCCCACCACTGTTTCTTTCAATTTCCTTAATTGTACCACAATTTACTATTTTTGGCAATTTTTTGGGTCCTAAACTTCTGAAGTCGTTTTGAGGCCCTAAACGACATTTTTTGGAAAATGGTTAGACACATAGCCAAATGAAAGGGTTTATAATTGAAAGTTGTTTTCCTCGAATAGATCTTTCTAATGAGGTATCGTATGCATCAAACATAGATCGTATGCCAAAGTTACGATCCCGGGAAGTTGATGTACCAACTAACCCCAACAAGGCCCACATACTTTTGGCACTTCATCTCCTAGGGTTAGGTTTTTGGATGTTTATGGTTTTCAATTATTTCTCAACAATAAAAATGCCTTCGAGCCTCATTGTAACACAGTACAAAAGGCATGTAGCCACCACGTATCTTCTCAGAGATAAACTACCATTTCTCGAGCTAGTTTATTTCCATTCTACATGTAAACAGTTTTCAATACTTTATTATTAATGAATTGAAGTTCTATTTTCATTATAGCTCTCCGTTTCTATTTATATTTGTATTTCATTTCGTTCCTTCATAAATTTGGAACAACAAGTGTGAAAGATGATGGAGTTTTGCATGATCAAGTCCAACCTTCTTTTTTCAAGTCAATCATTAGATCTTGAGAATAAATCCAATGAAAAATAAATAAACATGGGTTGGGATATGAAAAAGATGATAGAAGCTTGCATATTCCAAATTTTTCAAAACCAATCAAGTTTGACATTGTAGTATTTTTGGATAATGAAACATCAAACAACAATTAGAAGAAAGAAAATTGCAAAGATTGCAATTGCACTGGTGACATCGAAGATCATTGTTTTGATCTCCATCCTTCTCATCATTGTGGTGGGAAGAAGAATCCATCAGAGAAATTATCCAAAAGAAAAAAAACTTGCAAGATTGAAGAATGAATATGAATGGATTGATCCTTGGGAGTGGTCATCAACATCCAACTGACTACAATAGATTTATCAAAGAATTCGATCTCAAGTGAAGAAAAATATTTCAACTGAAAGTGAAAAGAAATGGTACTCTCATGTGTTTGAAATGGGGATTACACTGGTGAAACTCTCCTACACCTTAAGGAGGGGGGAGGGTTCAAAAATCAAGTGAATTGACCTCTCCTTTTAGTTGAAAAAGGGGGGAATTGATGATGAAATTAAAGAGGGTTATCAAACTAAAAGTTTCGAAAACACAATGGAATTTCTAGATGGGAAACTAAACTTTGAAAGAATTATGGTTCAATGTTTTGCAGTTGAATGATACATATGATATAATATTGGGATGTTGATTAAGAGAAAATTGTTGATATTTTTGTTCACTTGGATGGCATTCGACCTAGAAAAGGATAGATGGATCATTTAGCATTGCAGCTTGGCATTAAATTGAGTTGTTAAGCATTTTCAAGGATGTTTAAAACTTGCAATTGGTTCACTTCTCTTGATGTGTTCTCTTCATTGGAGTTCTCAACATCCAATTTTGGTACTTTTTTAGGAAAATTTTGGTACCAATTTATGTTGCATTATTTATATTATTTCCCGGAATAATTATGATAAGGGGGAGGGGGGGGGATACTGGCATTGATCCTCATATACAATCATAAAGTCCTAATATATAACCTTTATGTATTTCATGTCTTGGGATATATTTGTTATCCTAAGTATGTTTATATATCCTACTTTGCCTCATCCTACATTAACATCACTCGGTTAATATTCCCCTCTTATAAATAATTGTAACTATTTTTAAATGCTTGAGATAGGGACAAATATTGCATTGCTTAAGGTAGGAGATTTCTTGAGGAAATGGTTGTTTTTAAATATAAATCTTGGTTGGTTGAAAATAATTAAATGTGTTTAATGTGCATTAAATTTAACTGAATAAATAAGGACAAGTCCAAGTGTCATTTAGCTCCAACCAAGCAAGAAAAGGATAAAATTAAAGACATGCATGGGTTGCGTTGGCAGGATGTGGATTGTTGTGCAAATCGTGGAGAGCGAGGGAAGTTTGTTTGTTTAGGGAAGGAGGGAAGGAGAACATTCATCATCAACTTATACATGCCCTCTCTCTCATACCGAGGGATGTTAGTTTGTTTAGGGAAGTAAGGGAGGAGATCATTCATCATCGACTTATACATGCTCTCTCTCTCAGATCGAGGGAATTTAGTTTGTTTAGGGAAGTAAGGGAGGAGATCATTCATCATCGACTTATACATGCTCTCTCTCTAACTCACACGTGGGGAGGATGCATATGTAGAAAATGCGACATTTAGAATTGTTGTGTAAGAACACAGAGATGAAAGGGAGATCAAGTGATCTTGAACATTGAATCGAATCATAAAAAAAGGGTACCAGTTGAGGAACCCCTTGAATGAGGTTTGTTGGGTGAGTTATTTCAGAGGGGTAGTGACATGCCTATACGGATAGAACCTACTAGAAGCTTGTGTATTTATATAACCTATTGGAATGGGGAGAATCACTCAAGTTCTTGTGAGGGCTGAAGAACCACCAGGAGTAGCCTTGGGGTTAAAGCTCTGGTGCTTGACTCACTGAGGAATCACCTAGAGAGTGGTTTCTTTACCCATCAACAACTTAACCACTAATGAAACTTCCCTATTTTGGCCTCTCTTCTCGTAAAATTAAGCTAAAGTGCTATGCAGTGTCATGTGTTGGCATGGATGTGAATATGCTTGAAAAGTGTGATCGACAAGTGCGTGGATGCAGGATGAAGGTAGTGTGGCTTGGTGGCATCATGTTTCAACTATTTTCGTTGAGTAATATCCTTAGAAGCATTTGACCTCAAGCCTTGGAATCTAGCTCGGGGGTGAAAAATATAAGTAATTTTGGTAGTAGCTTGTCTATGGTTCGGTGAAGTTTTGAAGTTCCACTCTCAGCTAACAATCCTCTTTACCATATAATATAAGTTACCTAATTGTTCTTCTAATGTTTAAATAATATGTACATGTCTAAAATGTTGGCTACATGTTTATGTTGGTTGAGAAATGTGTTTTTCTGCGTGTTATCAGATATTAAGTACCTTGTATAAATGCTTGAAGGAATGGCTGAAATTCTGTGTGTGTTGTGTGAACATTAGTCACAATGTTTTTCTGTTCAAGGGACTAAATGAATATTTGTATGTGTTTTTTGAGATTTAATGAAAACGGTAGTTGGCATGTATTATGATTTTCACTGTGTGTATCACTGGTAACAACATAGTTATGTATTTATATTATAATTGAGAAAGCTAGTTAACTTTCTTGTGATTTGATGAAAGGCACAGAGGTGTTGGTTCTGTATACCTTAATGGGAAAGTCTTATTGTCTCAATTATTGCATTGGAAAAATAAATTGTTATAAAGCCAATTTTTTTTGTTTTAAGTTTAGGAGGAATAACTCCAATCAAAATCTCAAGCAAGATAGCTCCCAGGTGATCCATGTAAAAACCTTAAGAGTGATGGCTAAGTCCTGGAGTTGGGCCCAAACAGTCACAAAATCGTCACAGTCGAGATATGGTCTAAGTCCCTCAAACATGGCTTATAACATACTATGGGCACGACCCATTGACATTGGCCCTCGATTCTTAATTTTTCAACTCATATGACCCTTCACTTGTGACCGAGATATCTAAATCTTGGATCTCGATGTTTTGGAACCTAGGACATTGTGTCTCCCTTTGATTTCATCCATGATAATTTCCTTCAAGGTTATGTTCTAAGACAGAAAGGGGGTTTCCATCATCTACAGAAGTTAATTTTCCATCCCAGCACCTTGATTTATCTACCTTGTGACAACAAACATCCTCCAACTCTTAACTGATGTTTTTTTGTTAACTATCGAAAAAAATTGTCGATATTGGTGATTAACAACTTAGCCTCTCAAAGTTTATTCCAAAGAAGTGATTTCCGAGATGGCATAGCCAGAGAAGGACCATGCATGTGTTTCCGCTAAGGTGGGTTTCATCCGAAGTAGGTTCTCACCGAGAATAGTTTACGTCAAGAAAGGCTTCCTGACACATAATACCTCCAGGGTGAGTTTCCTTCAAGGTAGGTTCTTGCTGAAAATAGTTTTCACTAAGAAAGTTTTCCCAATGTGTATTTCCCCCAAGTAAGGTTTGCTTTGAGGTAGGTTCTTGCTGAGGATAGTTTTTTTCCAAGAAAGGGTATCACAAAGAAGGTTTTTCCTTCAAGGTTTTTCGCCGAGATGGTTTTCTCTTAGATATTGGAACTGAGATCTAGGAAGTTTCTCACAGTGTCGATCCACTCTAACCTTTGAGATTGTTTTCTTCAATAAGATTTTCTTCTGGGGTGATATCGCAATAGTGGGCTATTACGTTAATGTAAGAGGGAAATTTATGTGTATATAGATATGTATTTTTATGTGATGACACCAGGTCATGAAAGGGTTGGTAACGAATGCTCTAATGCCAAGTGGTAGTAATGATTATAACTAGGGTTTCCATGTGGGTGCCACATGGGGAAAATGTGGATGCCATGTGGTAGATTGATGATGTGGCTCAAAAAAATTAAGTGACCATAAATTCCAATCCAAAGGTGGAATCATGAAAAAATTTATATTGTCGGAATCATCTCGGCAAGAAGAACAAAATGAGGTCATCCATTTAAATTTTTAAGGAAGTTGGAAAAGATTGAAATTTTTATACCCCATTTCCATAACGCCACCTTAGATATTTATTCAGCATAGTACCCACCTCCTTCTAACATGTGTTTTAGTGGTAATTATAAGGGGGTGTGTTACAGAGTGGTATCAAAGCCTCTAGATTCAACACTTATATTGGATGGGCTTTATCATGGAAAATATTATTGGTTGGGGTATTCCCAAGAACTTGGGAAGAAGTTGGTAATATATTACAAGGTTAACAAAGCAAAGCGAGTCCCATATTAAATTTTTAAAAAAAATGGATAAAACAAATGTTTAGGTGTTAAAATTCATTATGTGATTGATTGATTACATGTATGAGGCATGTGCTTACCTTGTGATTTTAGTAGGCAGCATGGTACTAACCATTGATATGATTTCATTATTATTGATGTGCGAACCTACAATGTATTATTCAGCTAGCCTTCTCCCAATAGATTTCCAACAATGAGCTAAGGTGATAACATTTTTTATGTGCTTGAATTTTGATAAATATAATAGTTATGTGTGTGCAATAACACATCAGACAAGAAGACACTAAGGATTAAAGAGATGAGGACAAGAATGGTGAAGTATAGATTTGACCAATCACAACATGGATATGAAGAATAAAAATCGGTTGACCAAGGGGGAGGGGAAAACTCTCTTGAATTAATGGACACCTTGAGGAGCCTAAAGGCCAAGATTAGGAGTTGTAAGGTCAATAATGAAAGGTTGGTAAAGGCTCATGAAAAAAAATTGAAGTAAATGAAATCATATTGTAAAGTCTTTCTGATTTACAGAGATAGAGACAGTATGAGTTGAGGGCTAGTCATAGAGACGGGAAGAACCCTTCAGATCCATAAGAGAGAAAAAATGGGGTAGATGATAGCAAGTCCAAGAAGAGGAACAAAAGGGAAATTGAAGACAATGTGAGAAGGAATGCACCATTAATTATTCCAGAGAGAGAAACAAACACTCACAAGCATAATGTTAGTAGATATTCCAGTTCCCCTACCAAGAGGCAGTATCATCATCATCAAGGAAGGAGAGAAAGGGACTATATGCCAGAAGAATTAAAGAAGGCAAAAATAGCCATATTTGATGGGGAACTGAAGAAAAATGAAGAAGCAGAGGCTTGGTTTCTTGGCATGAAAAAATTATTTAGAATCCATGACTATTCTCAGAACATGAAATCAAAGGTAGCCACCTATAGTTTGAATGGAAATGAATACATATGGTGGGAAAATTTGAAGAATTTCAAGGGCATAACTGAAGAGTAGTTGACTTGGAGCGAATTTGAATGACTCTTCAAGAACAAATATCTATTTGATAGATATTATGACAACAAGGCTAAGGAGTTTTACGATATTAGAATGGGATATATGTCAGATGAAGAATACATAACCATATTTCTAGAATTTTTGAGGTATGTGCCATATATTAAGGATGAGAAGGAAAAATTTCAAAAGTTCATTAGTGGCATACCCCTTCCTTTCAAAGATCATATTGAATTTTTTGAACCTCAAACATTGGAGAATGTAATCCGAAAGCAGAAAAAATGTTACAAGTAATCCAAGCACATTCCAAATTTTAAATCCGATTGGAAATCCAAAATAAATTCCAAATTTAAAGGAAAAATAAAAGATGTAGCTAGATGAGAAAATGTAACACCAATTAACCAAGAAAACTAGCAAAGGTCCAACATTTCCAGCAGAGGCCATTAAGCTCAATCAAAAGTCAAGTGTTACGAAAAGGGTCCATAAAGTGTTGGAATTGTGGAGAAAATCAATTGAGTAAGGATTTCCCATAGCACAAGCACACTGGTCTGAGTGATCTAGGTGGATATTGGTGGCCACCCGCCTATTCCACCTAGTCAGTTTCATTATTTTTCTTATTTACTAATTTTAGCATTTTTTAGGTCATGAACTTCTAGAGCCATTTTGAGGCCATAAATGGCGTAGTCCTCGGAGATATATTTCCAATGAGGCATCATACATGTCAAATGAAGATACTATGACCAAGTTACGACCCTGGGAAGTTGGTTGTCCAAGTAACCCCAAGGAGTCCCATAAACTCTTGGTGTTACATCAGATCAGGTTAGGGTTTTGGTTGTTTAGGGTTTTCCCTTATTGTTCAACAATAAAAAGGCCCTTGAGCCTCATTGTAACACAGTTCAGAGGCTTGTAGACGCCACCTCTCTTCTGAGAGATAAGCTACTAGCGCCCTAGCTAGTTCATTTACATTGTGTCTATAATCATATTTCAGTTATTGGATATTAATGAAAGGAAGTGTCATTTTTGTTGCATCTCTGTATTTTATTTTGTTCTTGCATAAATCCATATTTAGGTTACATCTCCATGAGGGTTTGAAACATATTTCAGTTTCAATGTTTTGGAGTAATCTTCAGTAAACTTCATGCAAGTGCCATGGTCAAAGTATATTTTATTATATCAAATGATCTTTTTACGAAATTTGATTTTGTTTCCCTGTTTGAGAGATATGACCAATTGAAGTTACACATATCTAGAACATTGCACCGCTGCACATCCTATGAGTTTGTGGAATCATTTTCTCACCCCACGGGTCATCAAATTTCAAGTGTCTTATATCACTGGAAAGATACATTCAATACCTCAAATGATTCTTTGACGGAATTTTATTTCATCACCTATAGTAGAAGTTATAAGCAAATTTGTCGCAAGAGGTCCATTTCAACCAAGATCAATGGTATCAGAGTGGTCTGCTCTTTCTCGTTCTTTCTTTGCATGTCCCCAATGAGGTCGGGGTATAAGGAGTTAGGAGTCGATCTAGCTGAACCTTTACAAGATCAGCCTCGCAAACCCCAACGACCTCCCATTGATGAAGAAAAGAAAGACAAGAGAGAAACATATTCTATCAAAATATTGCTTGAGGAGGCCCTCAAGAAACAAAGGAACGTGATGATGGATGAATTTTCCCAGATCCTTCAACGATTGTCCACTAGTGGTGCATCTGCATCCAGTAGCCACTCTAGAGGTGCCACTCCTTTCAAGGCACAAGTCAACTTCGAAATTCCTGTATTTGAAGGCCAGATAGATGCAGACGTCGTAGATAGATGGTTGAATTTGCTCGAAGGGTATTTTTTGATCCATGATTTCTTTGACTGAGAAAATATTACTTTTTCACTCCTCAAAGCCGCCCCCCATGTCAAAGACTAGTGGGAAACCTATTGTGATAAAAAGGATGAGAGGTAACCCTCTCTGTTCTCTGTCGCACCCACTTGGCATTTGTTCCCAGACGGCATCAAGGAACAATATTACCCTGTGGGGAGCTATGAGGACAAGTACATCCAATGGACCATCCTACGACAGCAAAGGGATCAAGATGTGCATGAGCTAATGAATTTTTTCCATACCCTGTGCACAAAGTTGGGTATTAAATATTCAGAGATACATTTGGTGCTCAAGTACTGCATTTTTTTGGATAGATACATTCAGGAGGAAATGGAGGTCCTCGACATTACCTCGTTTGGCGCAGCATATCGATATGCCGCCAAGATCGAGCATAAATTTAAGAAAAAGAAGCAAGACTTTGGATCCGTGAATCCGAATCCAGGGAAAGGCACCCCTGAACCACAGAACAAGGGGCAAAGCCAAAGCAGGATGACCCAAAACAACACCACAAAGCCAAAGAAGGATATAGGGAAGTGGTGTGAATTTCATAATAGCTCCACTCACAACACAATAAAGTGTCAGACCAAACAGTGTTTGGTTGCCAAACTTAAGGCATCTGAATCAGATGCATGTTCTGATTTTGAGTCAGAACTGGACAAGGGGAATGACAAAGGAAAGCAGATCATTGATGCAGATCCCAGTGACATTTTTGCCACCACCAAGCTCCAGAGGGAGGATCTACATGAGTGGAAGCGTCTCTTCCATTTGCAGATGTGGGTGAAGGGTTCTCCACTGCAATTCCTTGTCTATAGCGGAAGTCAAAAGAACCTCATTTCAACAGAGGTCATGAAGTGGCTTGGCCTACTGACCACAACACACCCACAACCATATACCATCGGGTGGCTTCACCAAGGAAGAGATCTTCGCGTCAGCCAGTAGTGTCACCTTCCGTACAAAATCAAGCCCTTCACAGATGAGCTACTGCATGATGTTGCTCCTCTTGACGCATCTGATATATTATTGGGCCAACCATACTTGTGGAAGTGACATGTTGTGTATTATTCTAGGCCTCGTTCTGTTATTATTACTTTGGGAAATAAGTTGTACAGGATACCAGAGGTAGTACCTCCTCCCACCATCTCTTTGATTACTTCAAAGCAATGCAGTAATATTATTACCCAAACCAGGAAATTTTTTTTCATTACAATTCGCCCATAGGGAAAGAAGAAGATTGTGGACACAACCTCCAAACAGGGATCCCCTGCATGGCAACAAAAAATGCACAAATTTGTGGAGGAATAGAAGGACATTTTCTCCTCAGCCACAACAGTTCCTCTACACTGTGAGGTCAAGCAGCCCATTGATCTGACCCCAGGTGCGTCATTGTCTGATGGTTCCATACCTCATGCAACCACACAGAAAGAATCCACAGGTGTACTGTTTGACATCCGCTAGCAGGTCCACGAGATCTTGGAGAAATCCAATGCCAAGTACAAGCAGCGCCAAGATCATCATCGAATGCCACAAAATTTCCAGGTGGGCGATAAATTTTGGTTACATTTGCAAAAGGAGCACTTCTCTAGACCCCACCACAAGCTACACCCACTTCAAAGAAGGCCAACTCCTTCACCGATTTCTCAAAGCAAGCCAACTCCTTCACTAGGGAAAGTGGTTCACTAGGGACCAGGTTCAATAGAAATTTCCCTACCTCATGGAGGATCTGCACACAATAAGGACCATTTCTTTCTAAGGGGGGAGGAATGATATAGGTGGATATTGGTGGCCACCCACCTAATCCACCTAGTCAATTTCATCAATTTTCTTATTTACTATTTTTAGTAGTTTTTGGGTCCTGAACTCCCCAAGCCTTTTTGAGGCCCTAAACGGTGTATTCCTCGGAGAGATCTTTCCAATGAGGTATCATACACGCCAAACAGAGATAATATGACCATGGAGAATTTTAGGGGCTAATATTCGTAGTTGGGCTAATTTTCCATGGTTTTTCCAAAAAAAAGATTCACCAATTTCCATTTTTTTCTAAAAGTGATTCGCCCAAATTTTATAGTATAAAATTATGTTATCCTAAAAATAGCCAGAAAATTATAGAGACTATATATAGTCATTATAAATTTGGATATATTTAAAAAAATATCACCAAAATTTTTACAGTTTGCATATTAAGGACTCATAATATTCGCCAAGGTTTCTAAACTTAATGATAAATTTCCATCCTTAAATTTTCCCTGAATATGACCAAGTTACAACCCCGGGAAGTTGGTTGCCCAAATAACCCCAACGAGGCCCATAAACTCTTGGTGTTACATCTCCTCAGGTTAGGGTTTTCTCTTATTGTTCAATAATAAAAAGGCCCTTGAGCCTCATTATAACACAGTTCAGAGGCCTGTAGACGCCACATCTCTTCTTAGAGATAAGCTACTAGCACCCTATCTAGTTCATTTCCACTGTGTTTGTAAGCATATTTCAGTTATTTGATATTAATGAAATGAAGTGCTATTTCCACTGCATCTCTGTATTTATGGTTATTTCTGTATTTTATTTCATTCCTACATAAATCCATATTCAGGTTACAACTCCATGAGGGTTTGAAACATTTTCAGTTTCAATGTTTTGGAGTAATGTTCAGTAGACTTCATGCAAGCGCCACAATCTCCACAGATCATATTAGAGAGTGAAAAATATCTTATTTGAAATTATTTTGTATTATCTCAAATGGTTTTTTTACTAAATTTGATTTTGTTTCCTGGTTTGAGATATATGAGCAATTAAAGTTACACCTATTTGGAACATTACGTTGATGCACGTCCTATGAGTTTGTGGAATCATTTTCTCACCCTACAAGTCATCAAATTTCAAATGTCTTATATCAATGGAAAGATCTATTCAATACCTCAAATGTGTCTTTGACGGAATTTTATTTCATCTCCTATAGCATAATTTATCAACAAAGTTGCAACAAGAGGTCCATTTCAACCAAGATCTAGATCACTAAGGTTGTACAATGCATAGGAGGCATAGACAATCAAGCACATAGCTCAGAGGCATAGACAATCAAGCACATGGCTCAAAGCATACCTAGAATTTACACAGCAGTGGACAATCACCAAGTTGATCATCAAGTAGCAGCCATAGAAATGGAAGGTATGCTCCATGATCAAAACATTTTGATTTTGATTGACCCTCATTCAAATTTTAGTTACATCAGACCTAATGTTGTTAAGAAATTCACTTTAAAGAAGGAAGCACACGATGATTCTTAACTAGTTCAATTGGCTACAAGGACGAAAAGAAGAGTTGAAAATTGGGTGAAGGCTTGCCTAATTGAATTAAATGTGATGTCAACAATATAAAACCTCAATGTGATATTGTTGGGAGCATATAGCACATTGTTGGGCATGGACTAGTTATATGTGCATCATACCAATGTGGAATATTTTGAAAATACCATTGAATGAACAGATGATGCTAGAGATCCTAGAGTATTGTATGGAAATATAAAACCCACATTAGTGATATTGATATCAACCATGCAAGCTCAGTGTAGTCGCAGAAAAGGATGTCTTTTATTTATTGTGCATGTTTCCAGCGATGTTGAGATTAATTACCGCATAGGGAAAGAAGACAACGAAGTATTGAATATGTACCATGTTTTGTAGTTCTCAGATGTCTTCCTTGAAGAAATTCCTAGGTTACCTCCTCATCAATAAGTATTCTTTTCTATCGAATTAATGCCAAGAGTAACTCCAACCTCCAAAGCTCTGTACAAAATGAGCACTCTAGAATTGGTTGAGCTGAAGCTACAACTCAAGGAGATGTTGGATAAGGGCTACATAAGGCCAAGTGTGTCTCCATTTTTATAAATTAGGACAATACTGAGAGGGGGAGTGAATCGGTATTGTAGGAATCTTAAAAACCCTCTTTCACTTGCAAGTCTAGGATACCAATAAACTTTCCAGCAATTAATTCAGATGAGCATGGAAAGAAATAACATATGTAACACAATGAGAACAACCAAATTCTTCAAATATTTTCTTCAAATTACTTCACAAGGCAAGCTACTACTTGTTGTTATAAAGTTCTCTGGCTACAACCCAAAGGAAGCAACTACTCCGTGATTTATCAACTACAACTGAAAGGAACTTCTATACCTGCTCGTTTATCATCTTTCACTAAAAGGGACTCTCACCCTTACTCCTTTATCAACTTTTTCTGAAAGGGATTCTTTCCCCCATAGTTTACCAGGAACTATTGGAAGGAGCTACATCCCCTAATATGTAAGTTACAACTTTCCCGACTTCAGTTATTCATCTTTCATCTATTTTCAAACTCAAATCATGAGGTCATTCCTCTTAAAAAATAAATCAATTTTTCACTTAAACTCTCAAACACTCACCAAAAACACCATTACAAACACCTTCATTTATTTATAATTACTAAACAAACCATCAACATTAATTCATCTCACCATCACACTTGATCACACAATTGTGCAAATTGCAAATTCATTTCTACTTATATAAATTTTGGACTTATATTTTTGGAATTGAAACTTTAGCTCTCTAGCACTTAGATGCTTGCATGAATCTTGTATTTTTTCCTTTTATCTTGCTTTTGTTAAGTCATTTCAATGTGTTTTCTAAGTCTTCAAACACTGTTATGTTGTCTCTACCATAAATTCTAAGTTAAACAAATAGTTTTTGTAATTCTTGAATTCTTTAGGATTTAGCATTGCTCCTTCTAAATTTGGTGAATTTCCAAATTTAGCATTTTTCTAAAATTGTCTCTAAGTTGTCCACGCTGATAAATTCGTTGCCAACTCGTTCATGCCTTTGTTTTAGCTCTAACTCTACACTTCATTATATTTGACATATATGCCAAATTTCATAAGTTGTCAACTCATTCATCCGTTAGGCTCTAAGCCCTTGTTATAATCCCAAACACCAAGTTGTCGACTCATTCATCCATTTTCCCAAAGCACCTAAAGAAAAACACTTTAACATAGGCCCATGCATTTTTAATTTAAAACACTACATACAATATTTCGCGGACCCAATGCTCCTGAAGTCCAAAGGGATTATTTTATTTTACAACTCTTTGTTCCCTTGGCCACAACGCAAAATGCAACATTTTCCTGGCACTTTAACTTAGCCTCTGACTTTCTTTACTTTCGGGATCATGTGTCCCATGGTTCCAACAAACTCTTCCACATGCTAAACTCCTATTGGTCGTTGCACTCTACTATGTATATATGTCGTGTCCTAGAGCATGTCATCCTGGAAATCTTCTTCATGCACCTTTGTTTTTCTTTCCGGCATTTTCCTTTTGGAATGACGTGTTCACCGTGGGCCGACCCGCGCCTTTTCCCATTGGTCATTGGCTCTACGCCATACACTATTTTGTCATGGTGCTTTATAATCCTGCAATATCTTCCTTTGGACACTCTAGAAACCTTCTAGGATCAAGGGATTGGGTTGATGTGTCCCGGTGGGTCCGCCCGTTGAATACAAGAACCAATCAACCAATAGGTCGAGTTGAACTATCAATACCACATGTGTCTGGCGTCTAGTTAGTATGATGATTTTTTCTTGTGCACCTTCGAAATACTTTGGGTTTGACCATATGGGATGATGTCATGTTGACACATAGACCCCACGTGGTGCCATCTGAGTGGTGAATGTGTCACTCAAATTTGGCCCACTAGGGTACCCAAAAACATTGAATTTTCATGCCACATGTCCTTTGTATTGACATCATGATGATGTCATATTAGGCCAATAAAATGTTGCCATGTATCCCCTAGAGAGGAGAGAAAAAGGGGTTCATGCCTTTCTGTTCTGTGACAATTTCCTTTATTAAAGTTTTTAATAAAAAACCACCGGGTTCAAGCCTTTACATTGTTGATTGTCATGACTACATGAATCTCTGTCTATTGGTTTTTGTTGTTGTTATGCTTTATAACATTAGCCTAATTGTTCTCCTATTTGGCCAATGTCGCTGCTATTCTATGTTGCGCTAGCCCAGTGCTTAATCATCTCAGACTGCTCCTATTATGTGTTGCTTTGTTTCTTCTGGGATAGCCTTTTTGGGTTGAGTTGTATAGTGGGACCCCAGTTTATTGAAATCCAAAAATGAAATGCACCTGCCATATTGTGTTACTAATCCACATCCGTCCGTGCTTGCATCATCTCAACTGTTCCCTTTGTGCTCAACTTTAAATATTTTCAGTTACTTCCCCTCTAATGATGTGTTATGGTGTGACTTTCGTCAAGCCAATAAAAATGCCTGTTGCTACTTTGTTGTTTGCCACATTTTAATAAGCCTATGGATATCAGTTTTGCTAACTTACTATGCCATGTTTGGTTAAATGCCAAATTTAAACATACTCCAAGTGTCCTCCACCACTTTATCTCTACAAATTTGACTTTGGGGGTACTAAAATTTGACTAGCAATAACTTGTGATCCAAGAGGCCACTTTGAAACTTCCATATACTACTCGACAGCTCTTTCAGAGCTCTTTCCATCTAACTAGGTCCCAACTACATTTTAGGCAATATGTTATACAAGGAATGGCTCCAAAATCTTTGCGCCATCTCCACCTTTGCCTTTTACACTCCTATTGTAGGGAAAACTTAACACCCCCCATTTTTCATTCATTTACCTTAAATAATGGGGACCCTTTCTATTAATTTTTGGCTAAACATTTTTTATGATTTTCATTAAGTTAAATGTCTTACAATTTTGTCATTTGTTTTTTTTTCGTCGGATTTCTATTTTGATTCTTTCATTAAATTCAAATTTTATCAACTTTTTCATCGATACTTGTTTCGTCTTATTTGGTTAACCGGTTTGCAAATGGCACTCTTTTGAAGTTTGATCATTTTTGTCACCAAAGTTAAAAAATGTATAAAATGTATGGTTAAAAAATATATAAAATGTATAATGTTTCAATTTTTGCAATTAAAATAGTCATTCATTGCAAATATTAGCTCTTAGTTAATTTTTATTAAATTTTTCATTTCTTCACTAACGGTCTTACAAAATGACACAGCGAAATTGTAGAACAGTTCAAAACATGTTTTTGGGATTTAGGTAATTTATTCCAATTTCTTATTTTAAAACAAATTGCCAACCCGAAATCTCAAAATTGCAACGTGGTTGTAGTTCATTTTGTAAAATTTTCAATTTCACATGGCCCTAATTCACATCACCTCCTTCCTTCCGAAATCCTGATTTAAAAAAAAAAAAGAGAGAAAAGAAAAAGAAAAAGAAAAAAAGAAAAGAAAAGAAGAAGAAAAAAAATATTGCAATATCTTGTATCACAAATTTCATTGTCAATTCATTAAAAATATTGCGATTTAAAATTTATGCAATTGCCTATTTGATTTTAACATGAAGTTTCATTTAAATCTCTTATAACTCGTACTCCACCTTATGCCACTTTCATCCTCACCTCACCATCACCGTATCCATCGTCCCCTTATCTCTACACCTCACCTCATGTAACCTCCTTATCCCTCCATTACCATAGCACATACGGTTTTGGTTTTATGTTTTAATTTAAAATGATTTGGCTATAATAATTATATTATATTTTTATTATAATTATATTATATTAATATTATAATTGAATTATATTAAAATTATAATATAATATTATAATTATAATATAATATAATTATATTTTAATTTGTATTTTTTATTATTAATTTAATTTTGTTTATAATTAATTTTTTATTAATTAATTTAAATTAAATTAATATTAATTATTTAATAATTATAATTTAATTTAAAGTTAAAATTTAATTTAAAATTTTTATTTTTAGTTCACACAATAGATTTTTAAGAATTTTGGTAGTTTTAACTCCTCAACTTTAGAAGCTCATAAGTTGAGTTTTACTTGGCCAAATGAAACCTACGACGGTTCAGTGGATACAAAAATTATAGAGAACATTCTTGAAGTGGTTTTATTACCATATCTGGTCATTTAATAGCTCTAAAATTCAGCAAAAAATCAAGCTTCGAATTTTTAAACAAAACTAATTTTTTGAGTTTCATTTTATGCATTTTCATTTGCTAACGGCTTCTACTGAGAGCAGATTTATTCGTCTATGTTCTCCCTGACCAATTAGATCTTCACGAGCATCAATAGAAAGCTCATATTTCTTTTTATTTAATTATTTAATTTAAGTTTTGATTAAATATGTTTTAATTCCAGATTTGGTATTTTGATTTTATTTTGCATTTTAATTTAAATTTTGATTTGTTTTTGCAGGGAAATAGTTGAAGAGATGAGGAGAAGAAGATCTCAATCAATGAGAATGCTCCAACAATAGAAGAATAAGATTTTGGGCCAATGAAAATTGATTGAGTAGAACTACTCTTCAACAACTTTCCTTTTGGGAATTCTTTTTGTAAAATTATAAATAGCAAATTGTAGAATGTATTAGGGGCTTCTCTTCTCTGCAATTCTGTAATTCATAAAAACACGATTGTAACGAGGATTTAGAGTTGTAGGTGAGAGGAGATAAAATCTCATATCTAGGGGATTACTGAGGTTTTTTCTTTTGCAATTCTAAATTATGTATGAAGGACAGAGCTTGCACTATTGCAGAAGTTCAAAGCATTGTAAAGGATTGTTAGAGACCAGAGCCAGAGAAACAAATTCAATAAATTGGTTTTTATAATACTATTGTTTACAATACCGGTTTCATTCTATGATGACAAAAATGTGTCATTTTGATTAGAAACTAAATTGGGGGAAAAAATTTGCTAAAAATTCAAAGTGCTCATAATCACTCGGAACCTAAACGGCCGGATAGGTCTCGTCTTCTTGATTTTGGCGCACTTCGTTTCGCTCAAAACGGAGTCCACATGAGAAAGTTACAGCCTATTGTCCACTTTGCCAAACACACGAATTTTCAGAAAAGAGGTCAAAGGGGTCAAATATTTGGTTTTCTTCCCGCAAGTGCTGTGCTGACACTTGTCGAATTATGGTTGGCCCAAATTTCTGGGCTACGTGTCGA
Organism: Pinus albicaulis; assembly: GCA_034641835.2. Lineage (NCBI taxonomy): Eukaryota > Viridiplantae > Streptophyta > Pinopsida > Pinales > Pinaceae > Pinus > Pinus albicaulis. The sequence continues at coordinate 1,791,244,463 of CM076580.1, forward strand.
GTTATGGTTGGTTTTTGAGGAACCAATGGGATGAGGACATGTGGCTAGCCTGGAGGCCGCCACGTGCCCCCTCCCAAACGCTGAAATTTGGCTAAGGTTGGTCGAAATCATATATTGTTATGGTCAGAAAAATTATACAGATGGAAGGGTGGAGGTCGGGGTCGACCCTGTGACCTCCCCCACACAAACAATAAGACATACCACTATGTCGCATTATGGTTCTTACCATATTAAGCAGTTGGATTATATTTGTTTTAAAACAAACGTTATGGTGGGGAAAACCAGGGCCAACACCTTACCACATGACCGATTTCTATGACCGTGGCGGAGGCTAGAACCAAATGTGTGGAATTAACATTGACCCCGCTTTAATTAACCACTAAACGTGCTTAATTATCCCATAACCCATGTAATTACGCGTTAATCCATTCATTAATATGGATTTGTATAATCGTGCCATTATCACGCTAATCTACAGTTAAACTCCCACTTACCTTAATTAATACGATTTTAATTCAGCGGTGGAGTTGGCTGAGTCCGCCAATTTCGGCAAGAACTCCAAATGTGGCGGAGTTAACTGGAGTTGCTCCAGTTTTGGAGAAGCTTTTCTAGGAGAAACTAAAGAAGCCATAACTTTGGCATTTTTCGACCAAATTGGGCTCAGAAAGAGTTTATCCTAGATGATTTGGATGCTCTGAGCATGATGGCGCAGGTTGTAGAGGCAAAGGAGTACTTCTATAAGTTATTTTTCCAATTTGAAGATTAAATATGCATAGGGCCACCAAGAGAGGAGGCCATGTCTAGTTCACCTGAAGACCATTTGCAGAGCCATAAGAGGCTACTTAGGGGTTTTTGGGTCTTTTGAATCCATTGGATCAGGTTGGGAATCCATTGGATCATTGTAGATCCATGTAATCAGATAATTTACCATTAATCCAAAGAGGGCCAAGTCATTGAAGCATGTCCAAGGAGATGTAGCCGAGGAGGGGTGAACTCCTTTATCAGCTTAGTGTAATGTGTTTGTTGTGTATTAAATTCTTTGCAATTAACTTTTTGTTTATGAGTTTTTAAAGCTAATTTACTTAATTAATTGCTCATAAAACCCTCACATAACTTGCTATTTGAGACGATCCTTAAGCACACTTTTCTTTTATACTGATGAGGAAGCTAGCACAACAAAACTAGTTTTTCTATATTCAGATCAAGTTGGTATCAGAGCACATTTTAGCTTATTTTAGCCCAAGTTTATCTCAGGGTTTCCAAGGTTAGCTAGAGAATTATTTATTGGTTTTGTATTTGTGCAAGGAGAATTTAACTGTGTGCAAGTTTATCTGTGTAAGCTTAAGAGAATAGAAGGTCAAGATTGAGGACCCAGCTCTCAAATCGTAGCAAATAAGCTTTTTACGCATTAATTAGAAATATCACTTTATGGAAGCTACATCCAGGATTGTTTCTAATCCATATTTCTTAGCAAGACTCTTTTATGAAGAGATGTTGCAGAAGCTCTTCATCATGAGAGATATGGTGCAAGAGATGGTTGAAGATAAGGAGGAAAGCATTATACTTCAAGAGTAGTTGATTGCCATGAAGTAGGAGAAGTAAGAGCTTCTTGAAAATATGCATGAGATGGAGACTCAGCTCCATATTCAAAATGAAACCCTAGCCAAGTATGTGCATGAAAAATAGGTATGCATTCAAGTTTATCTTCTATTTCCTCTAAAAATGAATGTGTAGTTGCTTTTGAATAGTGTCCAAATTATTGATGAAGATGGGCTATGAAGGTAAAGGAATGGGCAAACATGCACAAGGCATAGTTGAGCCAATTGTTGTTGAGGAAAGGCCTAGGTATTTAGGTCTTGGTTATGGACAACATGATGGAGAATGCTCCAAAGCCAAGGAGGCACATGAAGGTGTTCCAAGAAGGACTTTCATTACATGTTCATCACCTCAAGCTCGTGAAGTTTTTGTTCATAACAAATGCAAAAGTTTTATACCCACTTTGCAAGAAGATGCTCATAAGCATGCAACTTATCGAAATGAAAAACAATAGGACGTTGAAAGCTCTAAATCCATTGAATCCATTGAATCCATTGTTGCTATTCCAAAGAGTGTCGCTACCTCATCAAATTCACCTCCTCAAGAAGGAAAAAAAGGTGAATATGCAAGGTATAAATCTGCCTTTGACCAAGTTGCTTTTATCTATGATAAACATGGAAAATCCTCACATAAGATTTAGAGAAAATTTACATGTTCCTTTTATGGTTTGAATAACCATATTGTTTCAAGGTGTTGGAAGAAGATAGCCATACATAGGAAACTTTCAAAACAAAGGAGACAAAAAGACAAAGGTCCAATGGACAATACAAACCATGTTGAAAAGAAGATGCAATTATTTTGCACTCATTGCCATAAGTAGGGTCATCTTGTAGACAAGTGTTGGGCTTTGTATCCAACAATTCATCCACGACATTTGAAGAAGGTGGATAGAAATTTTGATAAGAATGGAAAAGAAGATTCCATAATTGGTGTGGGTCAAGATGATTCACATGATGAATTACAGCTGAAAGAAACACCATTGAATTGGTTTGGAAAGAGATGGTTAGATTTCTTAACCAATTAAGGCCTTGCATTTATTTTGATGATTGATGAAAATCTTGCCTTATTGATGCATTTCCTTGTTATCTGAATGCATTTATTTTCTCTTGAAAGTATCTTGCATATTGCACGAAGAAATATTTTGGAAAAGTAGAGCTACATTGACTCGCATAGATGTAGCAAAGATGGAAATTTTAGTTTCAATTTGCAAGTGAATGCATTTCTTTTTCTCTAGAATGCATGTTGCATGTTTATGCCAGGAAGGTGTTTGAAAGTGGAGTATGTTAGCTCACTTTGTTGCAGTAAATTTGGTCATTTCAGCTCTTGAAGTACTCATAAATTCCAATGGGATTATTGTACTTGTGATTGTTCTTGCGAGAGAGTTGAGAATTGTATACATGCATGAGAGTTTGTGTGTGTGAACAATGGAATTTTTTATAGTTCCATTGTGCTTGAACATGCATGAGTGATTGACTTGTGTTGGTTGATTGCTTTGTTAACATGTATGTTGTCAACTTGAGAATGTTGATCATTTGCACATGCATGAGTGTAGACTTGTATTGGTCGATTGTGTGTTACATGAATGTCATATTGACTTGGAAGAGTTTATTTTGTCTCCAAATATGAAAGGGGGATGTTGATGAATTGTTTCATGATATGTGAAATTCTTGTTGTTTTGGGAAAAGAATCCTCAAGTTGTTGTACATGCTTTTGTTTGACTTGAGAGTCAATTGTTTGAAGAGGCATGCTTTGTCGACTTGTATTTGGTCGATGGGTTTTTACACCAAGATGTAAGAGTACATGGCGATGTTCACAGGATGTGACACTTGTTTCTTTGAAGGAGAAAAAGAAAGAGGCCTTCAAGTTGTGTTTCTTGCATGATGTGTTTTTCAGGTTAATGGTTTTTCTTGTGACAAGATGCCTCGATATTTTGGAAGGTCCACTCTTGAGCGAGAGGCTCATGACTAGCCTTCATTCTCAAATCATGGCATGAGAAGCATGTAAATATTGGAGGATGATGGAATCAAGAAGCAGAAAGTGGACATGATGCCAAAACTTTTGTAACAAAAACAATAGCCATTGTAGACCATTTGATATGTTCATGCCAAGAAGTGAAAGAGATGGCGAACTCATTCTTCTAGATGTTGTTGAGATTCAATAAGATGATGAGCTTAGTGAAAAGAGTCACCTTCACTAAGTGGGCCCGCAGGCTATTTTTGGCGCAAGTCTATTTTTAGATATGATGATCATATTTCAGAAGTTGCAGGATGCTATTTGTGGATGGTTGATCAAGTTGGAAAAATAGATGAAATTCTATTTTTAGAATATTGGGCGAAGTCTATTTATATATCGTCAATCTAAAAATAGATGCATGTCAGCTCTTAATAATAATCAGACTCTAAACAGCAACTTATTCTCTTGGAGCACTTCAGTTCAGTGCACAGATGTGGCACATCAGCTGACAGAAGGAATTAAGCTATTCCTAAGGGTTTAATGGAGCTATTGCATGGAGGACTCAGTTAGAACTCAAGTGGCAGAGTTATGACACAGTTGGAAGAAGTAGTTATGGAGTTGTATTTAGTTTAACTCAGTTAGACTCAGTTGATCTAGTTGTATCTAGTCTAACTGATTGATACACTAGTGAGAGTGGAGTGAATTAATTAGTTAATTAATTCACAAATAATAACTCATTAATCAACTAAAGAATACATCAGTTAACTACAGTGCATGGCAGTTTTAGTGGAGACCAGTGGAGAGATAGGTGAAAGGGAAAGATAGACTATTTGTTGTGACTATAGTGATGCATTGATTGCATTCAACACTCAGTGGATATTCCAATGAGGATTGCGCGGTCAAGGATGGTGTAATTCGAATTCATTCAGAGCCATTCTTCAGCATAGATTGCGCAGTGGAGGCAGGCTAGTAGGTGGCATAGATCGGTGCATGGATTTGCAAGATTAGGCCTGATTAGTGTATGACGATTGTACTGTACTGAGGGCTTGTGATAAGCTTTGTATGCTTGTATCAGATTGTCATATGATCTCCATGTTACATAATATATAGTTGGGGTTTTCAGCTTCAGGCTTTCCTGGTTAAAAACAGTGTTATGTGCGATTGATAATTATTTTTTTATGCTTCACATGTGTGTGCAATTAATTTTTTCCACAAAAGATTAACTAGTGGAATAAATTCAGTATCTTGCATAAAGTTAAATAGTGTGAGATCAGGTGGATCTTGGACATATGCATGCTTAGTGCATATAATTTCTACAAATGTGGAATTTGGAACAGTGGAGGTAAAAATAATGGTCATTTCTTTTCTTGTGATTATTGATATTGGAACTCATTTTTGTAGTTCACTCAGATGGGATTAACTTGGAAAAGTGGTTTCACAGGATAAGCTTCCATCAAATGCATGTTTGTGCAAAGGAGGAACAATATTCTCAGTGGGAAGGTCATCAATCAGCTTTTGCACCGAGGGATCGCTTTGGTATAGAAAAGTGTTTAATCAGTCTGCAAGTAGCCATCAAGTGTTGGATTGGGTTAGCAGCCAAAGGAGGACATTAATTGAAGTGCCAAGCCATTTGCAAGGCAAGGCATGTCAGTGAACCAAAGTGGTTTTCATGTATATGTTTCCAAGTAGAATCAATTTGATAGATGTTATGAAACCAGTTCCAAAAATAGAAGAAAAGAGAGATCAATGCCTTAGAAATAAGCCACTTCGAGGGGGAAACCTCCTTTACATTACATAAATGAATAATTCTTGGATGATACAAATTAAAAAATATCCTTTCTATATATAGGAGTCCATGGGGTCACAATATAATCCTTGTTGACCTAACAATAATAATGTAAGTGCACAATAATAACAATATGGGGGATACAAGGGTACAACAATAACAATAAGGGGGCTACAGTAACAAAAATACGGGACTAAACTAGTAATATAGGGACCTAACATGCCCCTCCCCTTCAAAAAAGTGTTGTCCTCAACGCTTGAGTATCTATGGATGCTTCTGTATAAAATTCTCATCCTCCCATGTTGAATCTTTAGTGGGTAAGTTCTTCCACTTGATGAGATACTTTGAAATTGATCGATTTTGTAGCTTTCGAGTTCTTGTTTATATGACTGCTTCAAGTTCCAATATGATTTTTCCTTCCTCGTCAAGTTCTGGAAATATTGTTTGAACTGGAATTTTGTCACCTATAACCTTCTTTAAGCATGAAACATGGAAAACTGGATGCACTCGAGAAGAAGTAGGAAGCTCCAATTTGTATGCCATAGTACCAATCTTTTGCAACACCTTGTAAAGACCATAGTACTTTGGCGATAATTTATTATCCTTCTTAGCTTTCTTGAGGGACATTTTTTTGTATGGTTGTAGCCTTAAAAATACCCAGTCTCCTACATCAAAACTTCTCTCGCTACAATGTTTATCTGTCTGTTGTTTTATTCGATTTTGTGCCAAATTTAGGTTATCCTTTAACAGTTGGAGAAATTTTTGTTGATGCTCGATGTGATATTCCACTTCTTGAACCTTATAATTTTCTCTTAAAGATGATGTGATGGACGGTAAATAATATCCATAAAGTGCCATAAATGGGGTTATTTTTGCTGCACTATGGAAGGAAGTGTTATACCACCATTCAGCCAAAGGTAACCACTTGACCCATTGTGTTTTTTTATCAAATACAAACAACGAAGATATATCCTTCCAAACATTTGTTCACTATATCATTTTTCCCATCGGATTGAGGATGATAAGATGATCTATGAGCTATTTGAGTACCCAACAAGAAAATAATTACGTCCAAAAATTTCCAGTAAAAATGGGATCTATGTCTCTTACAATAATCTTTGTGTTTCCATGTAGATTTTGAATTGTTTCCATAAATGCAGTAGCAACTGTACTTGCTTTAAATGGATGATATAATGCACAAAAGTGTGCATACTTGGTAATTCTATCAACTACCACCATGATGACACTCTTTCCTTGAAACTTAGGTACACATGTGATAAAATCCATTGAAATCTCCTCCCAACGTTGGCTTGGAATGGATAAAGGTCGTAGAAGACCTGGGGTCTTAATTGTCTCAACTTTATTTTTCTGGAAAATTGAACATTCTGCCACAAAATTTTGAATATCAGATTTAAGGTCATCCCAAAAAAATTCTTTCTTCACCCTGTGGTAATTTTTTTAAAATCCTGAGTGTCCTCCTAAAGGACATGTGTGCAATTCCAAAATAATATTTTGTTTTAGTTGGGAATTCTTACAAAGATATAAGCGATCTTTGCACCATAAGGAATCAATTTTCCAACTAAATGTATCAGATGTACTAGGATCTTGCTGCAACTTTTGAATGAGTGTCCATACATCTTTGTCCTTCTTCCATTCATCTCTTGCTTCGGTTATCCAATCTGGTTGGATAATAGAAATGGCACAAAGCAAGGCTTCCACCTCTTCATTCTTTCTTGAGAGTGCATCTGCAACAACATTAAGCTTTCCTTTTTTGTAGATTATTTCAAAGTCATAACCCAACATCTTTGTGACCCATTTTTGCTGCTCTTCTGACGATAGTCTTTGTTCCAAAAAGTGTTTAAGACTATCATGATCGATTTTTACCTTGAAGTGTCTTCCCATTAGGTAAGTTCGCCATTTCTTTAGTGCATGCAGTATTGCTAACATTTCCTTCTCATAAATAGGCTTCTGTAAATACTTTCCTTTGATTGGACGACTTTCAAAAGAAATGGGTCTTCCTTCCTGCATTAAAACTGCACCAATTCCATTTCCTGAGGCATCACATTCCACAATAAAGGTTTTTGTGAAGTCTGGCGTAGCTAAGACCGGTGCTAGGCACATTGCCTCTTTAAGATGTTCAAAGGCCTTAGTTGCTTCAGGAGTCCATCAAAATGCATCTTTCTTCAATAATGTTGTTAGAGGTGCTGCTATTCTCCCATAATTCTTAACAAACTTGCGATAATACCCTGTTAACCCGAGAAATCCTCGCAACTGCTTTATGGTAGTGGGGACTTTCCATTCCTTAATGGCTTTAATTTTGTTAGGGTCTACTTTAACACCCTCGTGAGATATAATATGACCCAGATATTCCACCTCTTGTACTCCAAAGAAACATTTGGATGTTTTTGCATATAATTGTTTCTCTTCCAATAGTTTGAGCACCCTGTCAACATGTTCAACATGATCCTTCCAAGACCTGCTGTAGATTAGTATATCATCAAAAAATACTAGCACAAATTTTCTAAGGAAGGGTTTGAAAATGGAATTCATCAACCCTTAAAATGTAGAAGGTGCATTGGTAACACCAAAAGGCATGACCAAAAATTCATAATGACCCTCATGAGTTCGAAATGCTGTTTTTGGAATATCTTCAGTCTTTATTCTAATTTGATGATATCCTAAACCAAGATCCAACTTGGTAAAATAAATTGCTCCATGTAATTCATCCAATAATTCATCAATCACAGGAATGGGAAATTTTTCTTTAATGGTGAGCTTATTGAGCTCCCTATAATCCGGACACATTCGCCGTGATCCATCCTTCTTGTGTACCAATATTACAGGAGCAGAGAAAGAAATTTGACTAGGTTGAATTATACCCGCTTCTAACATTTCTGCAATCATACGTTCAATTTCGCTCTTTTGGACGTAAGGATATCTATAAGGCCTGATGTTTGGAGGAACACTTCTTGAAATCAAATGAATAGCATGATCATGATCACGAATAGGTGGGAGTCCTTTGGGAGTTTCAAACACCTTGGAATGATTGTCCAAGGCTTTTTGGAGATATAGAGAAATAGATGATTTTGATGTTGGAACTTCTAGTGAGAATAATTGTGCAATTACGCCTTGTTGTTCTTTCTTTAGAATCTTTGTCATGACATTAGAGCTTATTATCTTTCCCAACTTTCCTATGATACCCCGTAATTCAACTTCCTTTCTTTCCGAAAACAAAAAAAAAAGGTTCTTGAAAATTAAAAGCTATCGTCCCCAAAGATTGTAACCATTGTACTCCTAGTACAACATTAGCACCTCCCATTGGAATGGAAAGAATTGGACTATTCAATACATATTCCCCCAGGGTTAGCTTGATATTATGGCATTTTCCGGAGAAATTTATAGTTCCTCCATTTGCAACCATCACTTGACATTTTGGTGCTGGGTATAGGAAGAAATTCAATTCCTTGGCTACCTTACAATGAATAAAATTATGGGTACTACCCGAATCAATCAACACTATTACCTTTTTCTTCTTGATATGTCCTTCTATCTTGAGAGTTTGAGGAGAGGTAATTCCTTCCAATGCATTACATAATATGCTCAGACTCATTTCTACTTTCTCTAGGGTTGGTTCCTGGTGTATATCCTCTTCTTTTGAAGTTTCTTGTTCATTTTCTTCCTCCTCTTCACAATCTACGTAAAATAATTTCTTCTCAGCACACTTATGACCTTTAGTGTATTTTCTATCACAATTGTAGCAAAGCCCTTTTGCTCTTTTTTCTTCCAATTGTTGTGGTGTCAACCTTGTAGGTTGTGGAAGTCTAGGAGTAGCAACACTTCCATCTTTATAGATGTGAGTGGTAGGCTTCCCTATCGCCATAATTTTACATTCAAATTTTCTTGCCAACCTGAATGCCTTCTCCAATGAATCAGGTTCCCAAAGGCGAACCTCATGTTGGATGTTATCCTTTAAGTCCCTATGAAGACATCAATCATGTGTTCCTCTGGAATATCAATTACCCTTATATTCAATTTTTTGTAGTCGTTAATGTGCTCCACCACTGAACCCTTTTGTTTGAGATTTATCAATTGGATAAAGAAGGTGTTTCTCTTTGTATCCTCATAATGTGCTATCAAAAATTGACCAAATGACAATTTTTCTACGGGAGAAAAGCCATCGATACCATACAATTTATTTTATTCTAAATATAAAGTTGCAATGTGTACCTTTTGTGTGTTTTGCATATTATTGAGATCAAATAATTGCTCCATCCATAGTATCCATCTTACAGGATCCTTTCAATCAAACTTCCTCATATCGATCTTTGGAATATGGTGGGTGTTCAATCCAATATTAGATTTTATGAAATCACGATTAACATTTATTTTGTTCTCATCATGAGTTTCATCTACTATCTTTTCACCATCAAGAATCATTTCTTGTATCAAGTTTGTCAAACCTTCCTTCAAACCTTCCATGTTTTTTTTTAGATCATTCTTCATGTCTTCCATGTTGTCTTTCATTTTTTCTTCTATACCATTGATCTTAGCTTCCACGCCTTTCTTCAAACCATCCATATTAGCTTCCACGCCTTTCTTCAAACCATTCATATTAGCTTCCATGCCCTTCTTCAAACCATCCATCTTAACTTCCACGTCTTTCTTCAAAACTTTCATTTCATTTTTTCTGGCTCTTTGCGAGAGCGAAATTTGGTTCAGTTGCTCTTGTAATTTTGATATATCATATTGCACTTCTTCATCTTCATGAGTCATAATAAAGTATTATGAGGGATTAATGGGTGTTGAATTATTTTTAGGGGGCATTTTAGAACCCAATACTAATATCTATGCTTCAATATGCCCTTGCAATCACTTCAAACTGATTCTTCAAACAAGGCTTATGCAATTTGAAAAAGAATACACACCTTTTTCTTGCTTTTGACAAGCTCTATATTGAAACTGAATTATATCTATGGTTTCATATCTTTAATATCTGAAATTAAGTACTGTAGTAGCACTTTGAATCTTCTTTCTAATGCCATGGGTCTGACCTGATTTGGATGCTTCAAAACAACGTTATGCCCAATCTCCCACAATGACCTAATTATTGACGGGTTCAGTAGAGCGCACTTGTACGACGTGCCATGTGTCATATTTTCCTCCTTCGACTCTAAAATTGATACACAAGAAACTACAATCTCTGTACTTTCGACCACTTTTTACAGAATTCCAATCTGACGCTCAGAGAGAGAGTTATGATGATTTTCCCAAGGTCCCCTCTTTTAGATGAAATTCAGGAGCCTACAAAAACCCTAACTTCCACAGATAATATCTCCGTAAATATTGCGAACCAAGATTTGAAATTTTTACACGAAGTTCCTCAGGATTTCGGCTTATTGTGATAAAAAATCTCACTTCTAAACCTTCGTAGAAAAAAATTTATAGCGAAAGTTCCAAGATGACATGTTTGGAGCAGCGAAACCCTAGAATCTAAAGCTCTGATACCAAATGTTATGAAACCAGCTCCAAAAATAGAAGAAAAGAGAGATCAACACCTTAGAAATCAGCCACTTCGACGGGAAACCTCCTTCACATTGCATAAATGAACAATTCTTGGATGATACAAATGAAAAATAATCCTTTATATATATAGGAATCCATGGGGTCACAATATAATCCTTGCCGACCTAAAAATAATAATGTAAGGGCACAATAATAACAATATGGGGTTTACAGGGGTACAACAATAACAATAAGGGGGCTAAACTAACAACAATAAGGGACTAAACTAGTAATATAGGGACCTAAAAATATAACTTGGAAAAGAGAAGAGCATTAAACTCTCATCAGATAACCAGCTTTTGTGGGACCAAAAGCCTTGTCAGTGGGAAGGAGTGATCAGAAACTGAATTGGGGGAAAAAATTTGCTAAAAAATGAAAGTGCTTAGAATCACTTGAAACCTGAACGAATGGATATTTCTCGTCTTCCCGATTCTAGCGCACTTTGTTTCGTTCAAAACAGAATCTGTATGAGAAAGTTAGAGCCTGTTGTCTGCTTTGCCAAAGAGGCCAATTTTAAAAAAAAGGTCAAATAGGGTCAAAGGGGTCAAATTTTTGGTTTTTGTCTGGCCAGTGGTGTGCTGACACTTGTTGAATTATGGTTGACCTGAATTTTTGGGCTACGTCTCGAGTTATGGTTGGTTTTTGAAGAACTAATGGGATGAGGACAAGTGGCTAGCCCGAAGGCCGCCACGTGCCGCCTCCCAAAGGCCGAAATTTGGCTAAGGTTTGTAGAAATAATATATTGTTATGGTCATAAAAAGTATACATGTGGAAGGGCGGAGGTCGAGGTCGACCCCATGACCTCCCCCACACAAACAACAAGACATACCACTATGTCACGCTATGGCTCTTACCATATTAAGCAGTTCGATTATATTTGTTTTAAACAAATGTTATGACGGGGGAAAAACCGGGTGAGCCCCTTACCAAAAAACTGATTTTTATGACCGTGGCAGAGGCGAGAACCAAATGTGTGAAATTAACATTAACCTCGCTTTAATTAACCACTTAACGTTCTTAATTATCCCATAACCCATGTAATTACACGCTAACCCATTCGTTAATATGGATTTGTATAATCATGCCATTAGTGCACTAATCTACAGTTAAAATCCTACTTACCTTAATTAATCTGAGTTTAATTCAGCGGTGGAATTAGCGGAGTCCGCCAGTTTCTGCAGGAACTCCAAATGTGACAGAGTTAACTAGAGTTGCTCTAGTTTTGGAGGAGCTTTTCTAGGAGAAAATGAAGAATCCATAACTTCGCCATTTTTTGACCAAATTAGGCTCAGAAAGAGTCGATCCTAGATGATTTGGATGCTTTGAGCATGATTTTGCAAGTTCCAAAGGTAGAGGAGCACTTCTATAAGTGATTTTTCCACTTTTAAGATTAAATATGCTTAGGGCCAGCAAGAGAGGAGGCCATGTCTAGTTCACCTAAAGACCATTTGCAGAGCCAGAAGAGGCTACTTAAGGGTTTTTGGGTCTTCTAAATCCATTGGAGCAGGTTGGAAATCCATTGAAGCATTTTAGGTGCATGTAATCAGATAATTGACCATTAATCCAAAGAGGGCCAAGTCATTTAAGCAAGTCCAAGGAGATGTAGCCCAGGAGGGGTGAACTCCTTTATCAGCTCTGTGTAATGTGTTTGTTGTGTATTACATTCTCTACAATTTACTTTTTGTTTATGAGTTTTTAAAGCTAATTTACTTAATGAATAAACCCTCTCATAACTTGTTATTTGAAACGATTCTTAAGCACACTTTTATTTTATACTGATGAGGAAACTAGCACAACAAAACTAGTTTTTCCATATTTAGATCACATTTTATTCATATTTTTGCACTATTTCCAATATGAGTAATTTTCCTCAATAATATGTTATTAGTTATCTCTTCTCTTGTGGGTTGAACTCTGATTTCTGAGTAACTATTTTCTCATACATTAGTCTTTTAATTCTAATTTAACAAACAGTAATATTCTGTGAACTATTTCCTTATATTATTGTTTAATCATTTGAAGTATTGATTTAACAATCAATATGATTTTGTGAACTACTTCATATATGTGGTTGATTGATTATCTCAGTTAAGAGGTCTCTAAATAGAATGTGCTTTAGCATTCATAATGTAAGTTAATTGAACTACTTCATTAGCTTGATATTCATTATAAGCCAGACATATTTAAATCCGAATCATTAAAATATTTTTCTCTCAGTTAGGTTAGATCCATATCTACCTAATTAAAATAGGATTAGGATACCTTTCCTCTTGCTTCTATTCTAGGTATAATTAGCATTTAGATCTAATTCCATATTTCTAGAAGCCCTCTTATCAAAGAGGAAAAACTCAGTTGTGGCTTGGCTGATGTTAGGTCCCTATATTACTAGTATAGTCCCTTATTGTTGTTAGTGTAACCCCCTTATTGTTATTATTGTACCCTTGTAACCCCCATATTGTTATTATTGTGTCCTTAAATTATTATTGTTAGGTCGGCTAGGATTACATTCTGGCCCCACTAGGATTATATTGTGGCCCCATGGACTCCTATATATAGAAAGGAGGTTTTGTAATTTGAATCATCCCAGAATTCTTCATTCATGTAATGTATTGGAGGTTGCCCCCTCAAAGTGGCTTATTTCTAAGGCGTTGATATCTCTTTTCTTCTCTTTTTGGAGCTGGTTTCACAACATTTGGTATTAGAGTTTCGAGATTCTATGGTTTCACTGCTCCAAACAGGTCATCATGGCATTTTCGCTATAACTTTTTTTTACGAAGGTTCAGAATCTGAAATTTTTAGAGTGCGAAGCCAAAATCCGGAGGCACATTGTCGCAAAATTTTAGAGCTTGGTTCGCAATATTTTTGGAGATATGATTTGTGCAAGTTAGGTCATTTTGCAGGCTCCTAAATTTAAACTAAACAGGTCATCGTGGTATTTTCATAATAAACTTTTTTCTACAAAGGTTCAGAAGCTGAAATTTCTAGAGTGCGAAGCCACAATCCTGACGAACATCGTCGCAAAATTTTAGATATTGGTTCGCAATATTTTCGGAGATATGATTTGTGGAATTTAGGGATTTTTGAGGCTTCTGAATTTCATCTCAAAGAGGTGATCGTGGGAAAATATTCATAGCTCTCTCTATGAGCATTGGATTGGAATGCTGTAAAAAGTGGCCGCAAGTACACGAATAGTAGTTTTCGTTCTATCAATTTCAGAGCCAAAGGAGGAAACAATCACACGTGGCAAGTCGTACAATTTCGCTCTATTGAACTAGTCCAAAATTGGGTCATTGTGGGAGATTGGACATAACTTTGCCTTGAAGAATCCAAATCAGATCAGACCCGTGGAATTTGAAAGAAGCTTCAGAGAGCTACTACAGGGCTGAATTTCAGATATTGAGGATTCGTAATTATAGAGATAATTCAATTTCAATATCGAGCTCCTCAAAATCAAGTAAAAGGTGTGTATTTTTTTTTTCCAAATTGCCTAAGTCTTATTTGAAGAATCAATTTGAATTGATTCCAAGGGCATATTGTAGAATAGATATCAGTATTGGATTCTAAAATGTCCCCTAAAAAGAATTCAACACCCATTAAGCCTTTAGAAAGCTCTACTATGACTCATGAAGACGAAGAATGGAAACATAACATATCAAAATTACAAGAGAAAGTGCAAAAAATTTCGCTCTCGCAAAGAGCAACAAAAAATGACATGGAAGTTTTGAAGAAAGGCGTGGAAACTAAGATGGGTGGTTTGAAGAAAGGCGTGGAATCTAAGATGGATGGTTTGAAGAATGGCATGGAATCTAAGATAGATGGCATGGAACCTGGCATGGAATCTAGATGGATGACATGGAAGCTAAAATCGATGAGAAAATGGAAAACATGAAGAATGATCTAAAAGTAGACATGGAAGGTTTGACAAATTTGATATAAGAAATGTTTCATAATGGTGAAAAGATAGTAGAGGAAACTCATGATGAGAACAAAATAAATGTTAATCATGATTTCATAAAATCTAATGTTGGCGGGAAGAACCACCATATTCCAAAAATGGATATGAGGAAGTTTAATGGAAAGGATCCTGTAACATGGATACTACAGATGGAGCAATATTTTGATCTCCATAACGTGCAAAACACACAAAAGGTACGCATTGCAACTTTACATTTAGAACAAAATACATTTGTATGGTATCAATGGCTTTGCTCCCGTAAAAAAATTGTCACTTGGTCAATTTTACGGAGGAAATGATAGCACATTATGAGGATACAAAGAGCAACACCTTCTTTAGCCAATTGATAAATCTCAAACAAAAGGGTTTAGTGGGGGAGCACATTGAGGACTTCCAAAAATTGAATATAAGGGTAACGGATATTCCAGAGGAACACAGGATTGATCTCTTCATAGGTACTTTAAAGGATAACATCCAACATGAAGTTCGTGTTTTGGAACCTGATTCATTGGAGAAGGCATTCAGGTTGGAAATAAAAATTGAATGTAAAATTATGGCGACAAGGAAGCCTACCACTCACTTCTATAAAGAGGGAAGTGTTGCTACTCCTAGATTTCCACAACCTACAAGGTTGACACCACAACGATTGGAAGAAAAAAGAGCAAAAGGGCTTTGCTACAGTTGTGATAGCAAATACACTAAAGGTCATAAGTGTGCTGAGAAGAAATTATTTTACATAGATTGTGAAGAGGAAGAAGAAAATGAACAAGAAGAGGATATACACCGGGAACCAACCCTAGAAGAGGAAGAAATGAATCCGACCATATCATGTAATGCACTGGCAGGAATTACCACTCCTCAAACTCTCAAGATAGAAGGACATATCAAAAAGAAAAAGGTAATAGTGTTGATTGATTCAGGTAGCACCCATAATTTTATTCATTGTAAGGTAGCCAAGGAATTAAATTGTTTCCTATACCCAGCACCAGAATGTCAAGTGATGGTTGCAAATGGAGGAACTATAAATTGCTGTGGAAAATGCCATAATATCAAGCTAACCATGGGGGAATATGTATTGACTAGTCCAATGCTTTCCATTCCTATGGGAGGTGCTGATGTTGTACTAGGAGTACAATGGTTACAATCTTTGGGGACGGTAGCTTTTAATTTTCAAGAACTTTTATTGAAATTTTTTTCAGAAGGAAAGGAAGTCGAATTACGGGGTATTGAAGGGAAGCCAGGAAGGATAATAAGCTCTAATGGCATGACAAAGCTTCTAAAGAAAGAACAACGAGGCGTAATTGCACAATTATGCTCACTAGAAGTTCCAACATCAAAACCATCTATTTCTGCAGATCTCCAACAAGTCTTGGACAATCATTCCAAGGTGTTTGAAACTCCCAAAGGACTCCCACCTATTCGTGATCATGATCATGCTATTCATTTGATTCCAGGAAGTGTTCCTCCAAAAATTAGGCCTTATAGATATCCTTATGTCCAAAAGAGCGAAATTGAATGTATGATTGCAGAAATGTTAGAGGCGGGTATAATTCAACCTAGTCAAAGTTCTTTCTCTGCTCCTGTAGTATTGGTACACAAAGAAGGATGGATCATGGTGCATGTGTCTGGATTATAGGGAACTCAATAATCTCACCATTAAAGATAAATTTCCCATTCCTGTGATTGATGAATTATTGGATGAATTACATGGAGCAATTTATTTTACCAAATTGGATCTTCGTTCAGGGTTTCATCAAATTAGAATGAAGACTGAAGATATTCTGAAAACAACATTTCGAACTCATGAGGTTCATTATGAATTTTTGGTCATGCCTTTTGGCCTTACCAATGCACCTTCTAAAGTTCAAGGGTTGATGAATTCCATTTTCAAACCCTTCCTTGGAAAATTTGTGCTAGTATTTTTTGATGATATACTAATCTAAATCAGGTCTTGGAAGGATCATGTTCAACATGTTGACAGGGTGCTCAAACTATTGCAGGAGAAACAATTATATGAAAAAACATCCAAATGTTTCTTTGGAGTACAAGAGGTGGAATATCTGGGTCATATTGTATCTCACGAGGGTGTTAAGGTAGACCCTAACAAAATTAAAGCCATTAAGGAATGGAAAGTCCCAACAACCATAAACTAGTTGCGAGGATTTCTCGGGTTAACAGGGTATTATCCAAAGTTTGTTAAGAATTATGGGAGAATATCAGCACCTCTAACAAAATTATTGAAGAAAGATGAATTTTCATAGACTCCTGAAGCAACTAGGGCCTTTGAACATCTTAAAGAGGCAATTTGCCTAGCACCAGTCTTATCTACTCTAGACTTCACAAAAACCTTTATTGTGGAATGTGATGCCTCGGGAAATGGAATTGGTGTTGTTTTAATGCAAGAAGGAAGACCCACTAAGGCCTTTGAACATCTTAAAGAGGCAATGTTCCTAGCACCAGTCTTAGCTACGCCGGACTTCACAAAAACCTTTATTGTGGAATGTGATGCCTCAGGAAATGGAATTGGTGTTGTGGAAAGTCGTCCAATCAAAGGAAAGTATTTACAGAAACCTATTTATGAGAAGGAAATGTTAGCAATACTGCATGCACTAAAGAAATAGAGAACTTACCTAATGGGAAGACACTTCAAGGTAAAAATTGATCATGATAGTCTTAAACACTTTTTGGAACAAAGACTATCTTCAGAAGAGCAGCAAAAATGGGTCACAAAGATGTTGGGTTATGAATTATAAATAATATACAAAAAAGGGAAGCTAAATTTTGTTGCAGATTCACTCTCAATAAAGAATGAAGAGGTGGAAGCATTACTTTGTGCCATTTCTATTATCCAACCAGATTGGATAACCAAAGCAAGAGATGAATGGAAGAAGGACGAAGAAGTGTGGACACTCATTCAAAAGTTACAGCAAGATCTTAGTACATCTGATACATTTAGTTGGAAAAATGATTCCTTATGGTACAAATATCGCTTATATCTTTGTAAGAATTCCCAACTAAAACAAAAGGTTCTTTTGGAATTGCACACTTCTTCTTTAGGAGGACACTCAGGATTTTTAAAAACTTACCACAGGGTGAAGAAAGAATTTTTTTGGGATGGCCTTAAATCTGATATTCAAAAGTTTGTGGCAGAATGTTTAGTTTGCCAACATAATAAAGTTGAGACAATTAAGACCTTGGGTCTTCTACAACCTTTATCCATTCCAAGTCAACGTTGGGAGGATATTTCAATGGATTTTATCACAGGTTTACCTAAGTCCAAAGGAAAGAGTGTCATCATGGTGGTAGTTGATAGACTTACCAAGTATGCACACTTTTGTGCATTATCTCGTCCATTTAAAGTAAGTACAGTTGCTACTACATTTATGCACACAATTCAAAAGCTACATGGAAACCCAAGGGTTATTGTGAGCGACAGAGATCCCATTTTTACTGGAAATTTTTGGATGGAATTATTTTCTTGTTTGGGTACTCAATTAGCTCATAGCTCATCTTATCATCCTCAATCCGATGGTCAAACTGAGATAGTAAATAAATGTTTGGAAGGATATATTTGTTGTTTTGTATCTGATAAACAAACACAATGGGTCAAGTGGTTACCTCTAGCTGAATGGTGGTATAACACTTCCTTCCATACTGCAACAAAAATGACCCCATTTATGGCACTTTATGGATATCATCCACCATCCATCATATCATCTTTAAGAGAAAATTTGAAGGTTCAAGCAGTGGAAGATCACATCGAGCATCAACAAGAAGTTCTCCAGCTCTTAAAGGATAACCTGAATTTGGCACAAAATCAAATGAAACAACAGGCAGATCAACATCGCAGCGAGAGAAGTTTTGATGTAGGAGATTGGGTATTTTTACGGCTACAGCCATACAAACAAATGTCCCTCAAGCAAGCTAAGAAGGATAATAAATTATCGCCAAAGTACTATGGTCCTTACAAGGTGTTGCAAAAGATTGGTACTATGGCATACAAATTGGAGCTCCATGCTTCTTCTCGAGTGCATCCAATTTTCCATGTTTCATGCTTAAAGAAGGTTATAGGTGAAAATCTTCCAGTTCAAACAATATTTCCAGAACTTGATGAGGAAGGAAAAATCATATTGTAACCTAAAGCGATCACGGAAACAGGAACGCGACAACTACGGAATCTATCGATTGCAGAGTATCTCATCAAGTGGAAGAACTTACCCACTGAAGATTCTGCATGGGAGGATAAGAATTTTATACATAAGCACCCAGAGCTACTCAAGCGTTGAGGACAACACTTTTTTTAAGGAGAGGGGCATGTTAGGTCCCTATATTACTAGTATAATCCCTTATTTTTGTTAGTGTAACCCCCTTATTGTTATTATTGTACCCTTGTAACCCCCATATTGTTATTATTGTGCCCTTAAATTATTATTGTTAGGTCAGCTAGGATTACATTGTGGCCCCACTAGGATTACATTGTGGCCCCATGGACTCCTATATATAGAAAGGAGGTTTTGTAATTTGAATCATCCCAGAATTGTTCATTCATGTAATGTATTGGAGGTTTCCCCCTCGAATTGGCTTATTTCTAAGGCGTTGATATCTCTTTTCTTCTCTTTTTGGAGCTGATATCTCAGTTAAGAGGTCTCTAAACATAATGTGCTTTAGAATTCATAATGCAAGTTAATTGAACTACTTCGTTAGCTTGATATTCATTATAAGCCAGACATATTTAAATCCAAATCATTAAAATATTTTACTCTCGGTTAGGTTATATCTATATCTGCCTAATTGAGGTAGGAT
Source organism: Pinus albicaulis (assembly GCA_034641835.2). Lineage (NCBI taxonomy): Eukaryota > Viridiplantae > Streptophyta > Pinopsida > Pinales > Pinaceae > Pinus > Pinus albicaulis. The sequence goes on from CM076580.1 coordinate 1,791,264,118, forward strand.
TAGGATACCTTTCCTCTTGCTTGTATTCTAGGGATAATTAGCATTTAGATCTAATTCCATATTCCTAGAAGCCCTCTTATCAAAGAGGAAAAACTCAGTTGTGGCTTGGCTGAGCCCCAGATCAGCTTAAGGATCACTTTCTTGCCTCATAAGCAATAGGGTTGATAATATGTCTCTTCTCTATTCGTAAGTAAAAGTAATACTTTAATTCAATAGATATAAGAGAGAAGGGAACCAGAAATAGTTTAATGAGACGGAACCACAATTTCAACATAAAAGGAGTTTCTTTAAGGTTCGGACCGGGTGGTCTCCCTTATAATGTTGAAGTAGAGAATTTTGAGCCTTCAACAAATCCTTGAGTTGATCTTCATTCTTCTTGCAAACATATCTACTTCATCACCTTTGCCATCAATGAAAACACATTCTAACATTCTCCCCTTTGGCATTCATGGCAACACCTTGATCAAAAAAAATCAACACCAACAAATTGTGCTTCTTATTTCTCCTTTAGATGCATCATTATATTTTACTCCTTTGTATGTTGCTCCCCTTGAAATGCCCTCCTCTTCTACTATAGTACTATTGTGGTGTACTTCTCCTTTCTATAGAAAACTTTTTTTGTTTGATCACCAATACATATCCCTCTTTGTTTGAAGTTATTCTTATTTTGTTTGATCATCAACACATGTCCTTGTTGGGTCATATTAATCACTCTTAAATGACTAAGATGGTACACAAATTATCAACCAGTGACGTATTTTATCTCAATGGTAGTTGCATTGTCTGTTTCGATACGTAATACCAGAAGCGGAAATAAAATAAGAAAAAATCGTTGATGAACCAATTTCTGAAATTAACACTCATGCAGGAGTAAAAGGGATCTATAGAAATATAACCACACTTCAAATAAACCAGTATCTAGCGCGCCACACACTAACTACACCAGCTGGTACCTCTAATTTGATATGTGTAACAATATGATAAATACCTGGAATTGAAGCAGATCTACTTATAATTGACACAACAACAATAGCACTCCACAAATATGCAGAAATATAAGATATAATACAGCTACCTTACGACTGCAATCCCCGCTAAAGAGGAGGGCCCTTCCTCCCTAGCAGGGCGCAAGAAGAATTGAGAACTAAATGAGAATTAGATCAATCAACACATGTAACAGCAACAACACAATATTTTGTATTATGGTGATCAAAAGTTACAGATTCAAAACGACGACATTGTTCTGTGCTAACCCCCCTAACCTTGAAGGTCCGACTTTTTATATAATAATTACATTTCCAAAAAATGAGGAACAGATCATTCATGAGAATCTCTCGATTCTCATGTTGATCGAAATAAAGTAAATATAGTTACAACTGATTCCCTCAATAAAAATCCTGAATGGGAAAGCATTGATTTCAATCAAAACTGTCTGAAGCTTTTATTCTAAATAAAAATACATGGTAACTCTTACAGTTGTCGTTGGAATGCGACAGTTGTAGCGTAACATCTTTCAAATACAGATCAACATCCGGGATCTAGAAATACGAAAACAGTGGTGCAACTATAGCAGCGGGTCTGTAATAGCATCGCGGTGTAACAGCAAAAGATGTGACAGCCAAAGTGTTGACTCTGCATGTGGTAGAAACGTTGTGTAACAGCATGCTTCCAACTAGTTCTGTGTGCGTGTATGTCCCAGGTCCCTGTGCCTGAAATAGTATCTGAATGAATAGCAAAGAGGCCAAATAACTTCTCCCAATGTTCATATCAGTTAGCCACAAAAAAGGAACAATACACCGTAATAATTAATGAGAATGGTGAAGTAATAAAACAAGGTAGACTTATGTTGTTTCAAGGTAAAAGAAAGGAAAAAGGCAAGTATAGTCCCCAGGTTGGAGGTCAAAAAGGCATAAATGAGGGAAGAAAATGTAGTAAATTAGTATAAAAATGACACCCAACATCTTCCCCCAGCTTAAATGCTTGCATGTCCTCATGCAAAAAAACTCAACTCCCCATATTATACCTCCTATGCAGATCGGTGAGGTCGTAAGCACCGGCTGTGTCTTCGTATGGAAACATACCCCTAAGTAGCAAACAATTGTCTTGGCCAAGACTCTTCTTCATGACCACTCAGCGCATAGTGGTCCTCGTATTCTTCCACTGGAAACCATATTAAAGGAAATTTAAATTTCAATCCAATCCAGAAGGTGCTAAGGGATTTTACCATTCGGGTGTATTCTGGTATAGGTGTAACAGCAACTACAAAATTTTGGAATACAAAAGGATCCCCTTCTTGTAACTCGACACTACTTGCTTCGGTGCGCTTGAGGCACCCTGTCAGCGCTCTGCTCTTCATCTGTGAAAACTAATTGAGACAGAACTCCACGATTCTTCTTTTGCAGGCCAGGGAGTACTCAAAAACTTGTTAATTTCACGCCTTAGTTCAGTAGCCCTTCCTGGTTCTTCTTTAATCCATAGCGTTGTCTTCTTTTTGTTAGTCTCCATTGATTTCACGACCAGATGCCACTCAATTTTATTTCTCATGAATTAAATGAAGGTGTGTAACTGCATGTCTCCCATATATGAGGATACAGTTGCCACCATCTGCATGCTGACATGCTCACAAATAATGTTATGCAAAAACAGCTCGCACAGCAAGCTCTGTTCATCAAAATCACTGGCGTGAAAAACATCAAGAAAATTTCGGGTAGAAGTACCCACATAAGGTATGTCTTCCATGATAGCTTTCAACTGAAATAAATAATAGCACTCCTAAACAAAAATAGGTTAGAATGGGGAAGGTCACCAGAACCCCAACAAGTTGAGGGCAAGATCATGAAGCTTCTATTTATCAATAGTCAAATCTCGAACCTGCTGTTGTAACAGTAGAAGTTGTTCCTCTTGTTTATTTACAGCTTCTCTTAATTTCCATTCTCCCCAGATCCTTTGCAATTATTTATCTACCCATTTTTCTATAGGGCACTTAGTTTATTCGGATGTACATCTAGTGATATCACTCCCTCTAGAAGGGAGAGTGCCTCATGCTTCCACTTCTGCAACTCATAGATTAATAAAGTCTTCTCGAAGCTCCATCCCTCATCAGGGCCTGATTTTCCACTACATACAATATCAACTGTGGGTGTGACAGCCTCTCTTAGGTGGGATTTATCCACCTCACCTGTTGGTTCTTGTGTAACAACAGTGTCATAGGTGGGTTCTTGTGTAGCAGTCCTTTTATTTTCTCCTTGGTCAGTCTTTGTATCCGTTGTTGGTTCCTCTATAACAGCAGTGGCTTCTACAGGTTCTTGTGTGTTGGATTCCAAGCCAATTACTGTGGGAGGCTCTGCTTTAACTACTGGTTCTTGTGGAGCAGCAGTACCTTCAACAGTTTCTTGTGGAGTAGCCTCCCAGGGTTCTGTTTGAGTTTCCCTCGAGCAGGTGCTTTCCCGACAAACTTGGTATCATGTTGCTGCTAATTCTTGGGAACATGCCACACATATTGATCCTGGAATTTTCTCTCCCCCCCCCCCCCCTGAATTTCTTAACAAATTCAGCTAGCGTATCTAACCCCGAGGCTTCTCATTTCCTGGCTTCAGCTAATTCCTGCTTCGACTGATTATTTTATTTCTTTAAATTCTCAATTTCTATAAGCAAGGTTTGAATTTCGTCCCCACTTGAAGAGGGGGGTTCCTATGATCAAGGTTGTTCTTCTTCTTCTTTCATCTCTTCTGCCTCCTCCTGCTCTTCAGTTGTAGATGGTAGTTTTGCAAGCACGCTGATTTTCACCATTTTCTTCGTTCGTTTGTCTCCAATCGGCTTATTAAGGGGCCTTTTATCAATTGTGATCTTAAAATACTGAGTTCGACTTCTAGCTTCCTCCTGACTTCCTCCCAAAGTCCCAGCCTATTTTCCTCGGCTCGTTTTGGGCCTTTTTAGTTTGAAATCCTCCCAGCTCCTTCCTTGCTAGTTCAAAGCATCCAACGCAATTAACTTGATGAGACCGTGATTGGTAACATAATATTTTGGGTATGCTATCGTTTTGATTGCTGCAGCCATATGATTGATATTTCCCAGCAGGAAAAATGGAAGGTTAATTCTTTGTTGATGCCGAAGATGGTTCAATAAGGGAAAATGATAATTAAAAACAATCGTGGACCTCCCTTCACAGGTGATATATTTTATCAGATTCAGAGCAACATCCTCCCAAGGTTGGGGAAGTGACAACCTGTCGATCCCTCTTCCTTTCTTCTGAAGCTTCTCCTCTCCTTCAAGGAAATCCTCTTTCAGAGAATCATCATTGACCTTTCTGTTGAACCACCTTCTGCCTTCGGCCGGCAGTGATGTTACTCGGGAAACAACCTCCTCTGTTACTTCAATCTGCAAGCCCCTAACTTTGGTTTGATATTTGTTCAGATTTATAGCGAACTCCATCGCAATTGCTTCATCTAAACTCTTCAACTTCTAAAAATACTCGAGCCACCCAGCATCTCTGAATATCTAATACGCCTCCAAAGAATTCTGTAGTGCCTCAATAGAACCTGGTGTGTACCTCACCGCAGATCCCCCCATCTTGTGTTGTTATATCTGATTACTTCATTTAGCTCAGTTAGCCATGGTATCAACATACTACTCTCTGTATTACAGCAACCTGATCTGTAATCTCCGAGTTGAGAATTTTCGAGCAAGGGTGCAAGAAATTCCAGCTGAGGGAGATGATGGAATGTCACGATGATCAAGAGGTGAAAAGGGTTTTAAATTAATGGTTCATACCCAGACATTCTTTCTATTAATTCCCAATTATGGATAACTTCATACTTCAAGTACAAATTCCCTTTTTGACAAGATCCGGTCATGATTGGTTGCTATGGTATTAAATTTGGTAAATCGTGGGATTAATGGCAGATTTAAAGGCTAACAGATTGTTCATGATTATGACAAGATTCATCCCCCCCCCAACTTTAATGATGACGGTAGTCCACGGCCGTCAAAATGATTGTCATTAATTTTCCATAATCATCAATTATTAGAGGATGATAATGTTACCTTTTCAATGACGTACCTGAAAATACATGGAGGAAGAAATTGATGTGATGGCGCGATTTCTCCAGTGGTCGTGGTGGTCACCTTCAAGCTATCGTAATAATTGTTGCATGTCAGGGAAGCGGCCAAGATTTCAAAATATTGTTGACAATTTTCGGTTGTTACATATGTAACAACCAAGACAGCCAATGCGCTATCCTTCATAAAACTTTTATTGTTAAGAAAAATAAAAGACTGAAAACAAATGTGTAACACCATCATGTCGAATATGCATGAAAAAGGATGATGTTTTGGAAAAAATGAGTGTAACAGCCACCACAAAAGTGGTTTTCAACTGCTACCAGATTGTCTGACTGTGCCCCAAAAGAGGTTTTCACAGTCAAATTCTTATTATCATATTTTTTGTTTTGTATTTTAATTACTTATTAGACATATATATATATATATATATATATATATATATATATATATATATATATATATATATATATATATATATATATATATATATATATATATGAACAGGTGTAACAACTGCCACAAAAGTGGTTTTCAGTTGTTATACCTATTGGAAAATCAATGTCCGGGAAACACAGGGGAATGCCCCCCTGCTGCTGTAACATGAAGATCAGAGTCCGCGACAATGTTAATAAATGAATCCTTCGAAGCAGGTTGATGATGTAACCTCAGATGGTTCCCATTAACTAGTAACGGTGTCTTATCACTATTAATCGTATCCAATTTTACAGTCCCATTGTCAAAGGTTGTATCTACTTCATAAGGACCTAGCCATCTGGTGTCGAGCTTGCCTTTGAAATCCTTGAATCTTGAATTGTACAAGAGAGCCCAATATCCTTTCTGAAATTTCTTCTTTTTAATGAACCTGTCATGCCATCTAGCTCTTTGATGTTGAATGATATTTTTCTTTTGAATGGCAGTCAATTGTTTCTCCTCCAACTCATTGATTTAATTCAACCTCTGTCTTTGTGCTGTGCTCAAATCCAGATTTACCTGTAATGTTGTTCTCAGTGTTTTTATTTCGAACTATATGGGGAATAAAGGATTCTTACCGTACACTAATTCATAAGGTGAGAAGCCCATAGTATTCCTCCATGTTGTTTTATAAGGCCACGGTCCTTCTGAAATTTTTTCATCCCAATTTCTCTGGTGGCTAGCTACTATCTTTGTCAAAATTCCCTCAATAACTTTGTTGGTACTCTCCACTTGTTCATTTGCTTGTGGATGATAAGGTGAAGTGATCCTGTGATGAATTCCATACTTCTCAACTAGCTTCTAAATTAGATGATATGTGAATTGGGGCCCCCCATCTGTCACTATCTCCCTGGGTATCCCGAAGCGAATAAAAATATCTTCAAACAGGAATTCTAAAACAGCCTGCTCTGTAGCTCTAGTTAGTGCCTTCGCTTCGACCCATTTTGTGACATAATCCATACATACTAATATGTATGACCTCTGATGTGATGAAGGATTAGTTGGCCCTACGAAATCCAAGTCCCACTTCTCAAATGGTTCTAACACTATTTGAGGTTGTAATGACATCTCGTCTAATTGCAGTGGTTGGCCCATCCTATGGCAGCTATCACACCCTTAAACTTCTTGGCATCCCAGAATATATTTGGCCAGTATTACCCAGTTGAGAGTACCTTGTACCCCATCCTCTTCTCTGCCAAGTGCCCACCACATGGCTCCTCATGACAAGCATTCAAGATATCAATAATCTCATCTTCTCTAACACAACGCCGAATCTGAAAGTCTAGTCCAGTGTGATAGAGATTTCCCTCTATCTAGGAATAAGTGGCACTATGTTGTATGATCTTTCTTTTGTCTCTGGAAAATAAATAGTGTGGGAATTTACCTGCAGCAAGAGAGTTGGCTATATCTACATACCATGGTGAGTGAGAAGATATGGCAAAAAGATACTCATCGGGAAAAGAATCCTCAGTAGGAGTGAAATTATCACCTATAGTTAATCTAGAAATAAAATCAGCAACTACATTATCTTTTCCATGTTTATCTAAAATAGTGATATCAAATTCCTGTAACAGCAATAACCATCGTGTAACTCTACCATTAGTAATTTTCTTATTCATTAAAAATCGAATGGCAGAGTGGTCATTGTGTACAAATACTTGATACCCGGTGATGTAATGTCAAAACTTATTAATAGCATGCACTACTTCTAGTAATTATTCTCGCTCACTGTGTAATTGAGCTTGACTGGGGTTAAATTCTTGTTGATATAATAGATAGTGTAAGGCTTCTTTTCTTCCAGCTGGCCCAAAATAGCACCTACAGTCATTTCGGATGCATCTATAGCAATATGGAATGGTAGATTCCAATTTGGTCCTCGCAAAACAGGTGTTGTTGTTACACAGTTCTTCAGCTTCAAAAGGGCTTGCTCACACTTCCCTGTCCACACAAATTCCATGTATTTCATAAGCAAAGAAAACAAAGGCGATGCAATCTTTGAAATTTTTTCTATAAATCTCCTATAGTACCCTGCGTGTCCCAGAAAGCTGCATACCTCTTTTTGAGTTTTGGGAGTTGGGATTCTCGAGATTACATCGATTTTTGAAGGGTCTACCTTGATTCCATCTGCCGAAATGAAATGTCCCAGCATGATCCCCTCGATCATCATCATGTGGCACTTTTCGATGCTCAAAGAAACATTAGTTTGTACACAGAGTTCCAGCACCTTTTCCAAATTAGCTAATGTTGTTTCAAAGGCATCACCATAAGGTGTAAAATCATCCATGAAGATTTCAAGGCAGTCATTCAACAGATCCAAAAATATACCTAATATTTCCCTCTGAAAATTTGATGTCGCATTACAGAGGCCAAAAGGAAGGACTCGATATGAAAAACTATCCCATGGGCAAGTAAATGTTGCCTTATCTTGATCTTTCGTGGCAATCTGTATTTGGTTATAGCCATTGAATCCGTCCAGGAATGAAAAAAACTTTTTCCCATAAAGAGTATCTAGGACCTGATCTATAAATGGTAAGGGAAAATGGTCCTTTTGGGTAGCCTTATTAATTTCTCTATAATATACACAGACTCTCCACTTGTCGTTATTTTTCGAAACAATGACAAGTGGAGACACCCATTGACTGTCAGAGATGGGATAGTTAAAATTGGCATTAACGAGTTTCTGTAATTACTCTTGCACTATCTCCTTAAGTGTGGTATTCATTCGGCGTTGTGGTTATCTAACTAGTTTGCAACCATCTTTAAGGTAAATGTGGTGAGTGCACAGGCTGGGATGGATTCCTTTCATGTCAGTGTAATCCCATGAAAATTCCTTTTTATACTTCTGTAACAGTTGTATCAGCAATCTGTTTTGTTCAGCAGTCAAGTTAGGAATAATGTTTAAATATTTTCCTAGCTAAATTTCAACCGGACTGCTATCAGTATGCGGAATGGTTCTCATATGTTCAATATTTACCTCATCTTCTTTCCCTATATCTCCAACAGAAGCAAGAGAGAGTGAGTTGCTATTAAAACCATTAATGATGTCATCCTATGTTTCATCTTTAAAACATTGTGCTTTTCCAAGTGTGAGGAGAAGTAGGGAAAAATCATATTTAGGTTCAAATTCGTCCCACCAGGGACTATTCAATTCCATATGGGGCTTTGTTGAGGGGTAATGGTTAAGGTTCTTGGTGGCTTTCCCATCCTATATCATCATAGATTTGGATCTACATCCGATAAATATGTCTGCGGTGGCTAGCCATGGACTTCCCAAAATCAAAGGATGCCCCCCCAGGTTGGATTTGGTTTGCAAAATGAGAAAATCAGTCGGATATCTCCAAGAAGCTACAATAATCACCACATCTTATAACACCCCTTTTGGTTTAACATGGGACATATCTGCTAATTCCAGCATTGTAGGTGTAGGTCTAAGCCCGTGGAGTCTTAGGGAGATAAAAATATCCTTGTTCATCACATTAATGGTTTCCCCTAAGTTGATTAAAGTATTGGTTATGGGTTGGTCATCAATATAGAAAGTAATTGTAGAATTCCCTAGGTCATTATATTTAGTAAACAAAGGTTGATCAGTCATTAATTCAAACAGTTTCCCCATAACATGGATAGTAGCAGGGTCCTTTGGCTTCCTTCCAGGCTTTTTGACACACAGATCTTTCACTGTTTTAGCGTAAATAGGCACTTCCTTGAGAGCTTTTAACAGCAGAATCCGTACATACAAATTCTTTAATTCCTTGATAAACTCAAATTCAGTTGCTGAGGTTGTCCCAGTTTCAGTTAATCGTTGAGGATACAGAGGATCCTGAGCCCCAGTAGCTGAATCAGCTGTCACAGGTGCACCAGCCCTGCTCGGGTTGGATGTTGCCGGAGCAGCAGTCTTTCCTGAGCTAACTGCTACAGGTGTAACAGTCTATGCGGTATCAGATGTTATATGTGTAACAACCGCTTCAGAATCGAACATATCCCTTCTGGGTGACTCACATTCCTCCTCGGTAATGATAGGAGAATGGTCAAGTCTAATTACGTTTCCCGATCAAAGCTGAATCTCATTGAGTCCAATAGGAGTGATAAGGTAAGTCTGGAAATTAGTCGAGGTTTATGTTTTGGGCTGCCTTATTATTCAGATTGGGGTTAGGTTGCACAGGTAATTGGGGTCGGACTGAAGTTGCAGGAGTTTGGAAAGGAGGCGTTGTAACTGTTGTTGCATTGGTAGTGCAGAGGGGGTTGGACCTTGGCCATTACCTCTCCAATTATGACTCCAAGGATAAGGTTGAGATGGAGGATATTACGTCGGTGGAGTGGAAGGCCACTGGTTCCAGGGTGAAGGAAACTATGTTGAATAAGGAGTGGGATATGGCCATGGGAATTGTTGACCATTATAAACATTACTCAAAGAATTAAAAGAGGAAAATTTGGATGCATACCTGTATGTCGTGGCTGCCATTCTCTCCTTGGTCTGATGAAGTAGGAAGACTGGACCTCCTTGCTTGATTCCTTAAGTAATGCCTTCAGTGTGGGTAGTTCTGGGAATCGACCAGTGGAATGCTCCAGCTCACAGATATTGCACAAGCTAATGTTGTCCAATTCACATTCTCTTTGTAGATGTTTCTTTCTACACTGAGGATAGAATATTGCCAAAGTTGCTTCAGCTTCTCCTTGTCCTTTCTTGACTTGTGTCATGGTAATATGAGCAGATAGAGTACTGAGGATATTGGTTTTAAAATCCTCCAATAGATTCCCGATCTCTGCTCTAGTCACTCCTCCACTTGTAGACTTTTGTATCCGGATTGAAGGGTCTCGAACTGAACTCCTCACTTTGGTCGATCCTCTTGAACTCCACAGACATAGCTTCATTATTTCTTCAAACGATTCTTGTGATACGTCTCCCTTTCCTAGAAGATTCAAGTGCTCCAAATAGTCATCTCTCATGCCTCTTAGAAATATTGTTTTTAGAATTTCCAGGGCTAAATCACCAAACTTAGACCTTTGTAAATTGTAATGGAATCATTCCATATAATATTCCAAGATTTCCTCCTCCTTCTGTGTAATCCTAAATATTTCTTCCTTCAAATCCCTAGTTCGAAAGTAATCCTGATACTTAGAGAGGAATGTCTCCTTCATTTCACTCCAGGTCCGGATCGAGCCAGCACTCAATCCCATGACCCATCTCAACGCTGCACCTTTTAGAGTAGCAAGAAACAGTTTTAGCTTATGAGAGTCCGAAATGTAGTCGTAACTCCTACATAATACATCGAATTCGAACATAATGGTATTAGGATCTTCGATAGCCATCCCTTGGAAGGATGGAAGAGATGAATAGGGAATTTTCTTCATAGGAGCTTCATCCCTTGTTGCCAGTTTCAGGAATTCAAAAGTAGTAATAGTACCATTAGTGTTTTCATCCCCCATAACTGATACTTCCTGATGAGATGAATTGACCTTGGAATATGCAAGGGATTGGCTGATGAGTGAAGGATCAGGCTATTCCAGGACCGGTTGTTTCACTGCATTACCCGAATCTAGATAATGATAATCAAGTAAACTTTGTTTTGGTTCAGGCCTTGGCTTTCCCTCACTAGTTTCCCCTTGTCCTTCAATTCTTAAGTTTTGATCAATGGTTTCCCACTATTGCTTCTGATCTAAGGTCTTAATTTTAGGAGTGGATATGTTGTCTGAAGGGTGATGAGGTCCAGACACAGAGGATGTAGATGCCTCAGACCTTGATATAGTAACAATGTTTCATGGTCATGTCTTCCTATTGTCTCTGTATCAAGTGGATTGTTCTTTCTCTACTTTTGAAATCATATCCCCAAAGAATGTTTTCCTTCCCAAATATGCACTCTTCTTTTCCTTTTTACGACCCGTCTTTCCTGTGGTTAGTTAGAGTGGGGATGTTTTGGTTTCTTTATTGTCCTACGAGCTCACATGGACCCTATGTGTATCAATCCTCACTATTAGTGCCTCAGTTTTACATTGGTAAGCTCGCCCAAATTCTTTAGAGCAATGTGCAGGTTCTTAGCTCTCGTCTTACCGCCCAACAACTGTATAATTGAAGACACGCTTTAACAAAACACTTGAAACTCACACTCCTAAGTGCCCCTGTGTAGCAACGATGAGGTTGCTCAAGTATGTTAGAGCGCTGCGCAGGTTCTTAGCTCTCGTATTACTGCCCAGCGACTGCTGACTAGGAACACTCTATCATTAAACAAATAATTCTGGTTGATTGTATCGTCACTGCCATTCTCGGAAAGAGTGCCAAAATGTTGGGTGGTATTAATCAATCTTAAATGACTAATACAGTACACATAAATTATCGACAATGGATGTCTTTTATCTCAATGGTAGTTGCATTGTCTGTGTTGATACGCCATACCAGAAGCGGAAATAAAACAAGAAGAAATCATTGTTGAACCAATTGCTGAAATTAACACTCATGCAGGAGTAAAAGGGATCTACAAGAATGTGACCACACTTAAAACAAACCAGTATCTAGCGCACCACACACTAAATACACCAGTTGTTACCTCTAATTGGATCTGTGTATAAATATGATAAATAACTAGAATTGAAGCAAATCTACTTATAACTGACACAACAACAATATCACTCCACGAATACACAGAAATATAAGATATAATATAGCTTATATTATATTACGACTGCAATCCCTGCTAAATAGGAGGGCCCTTCCTCCCTAGCAGGGCACGGGAAGAATTGAGAACTAAATGAGAATTAGATCAATCAACACATGTAACAACAACAACACAATATTTTGTATTATGGTGATCAAAAGTTACAGAGTCAAAATGGCGATATTGTTCTGTGTTAACCCCCCCAACCTTGAAGGTATGAGTGTTTATATAATAATTACATTTTCAAAAAAATGAGGAACAAATCAGTCATGAGAATCTCTCAATTCTGATGCTGATTGAAATAAAATAAATATAGTTACAATAGATTCCCTCAATAAAATCCTAAATGGGAAAGCATTGATTTCAATAAAAATTGCCTGAAGTTGTTATTCTAAACAACAATACATGATAACTCCTAAATTTTTTGTTGGAATGCGACAACTGTAGCGTATCAACTTTCAAAGACAGATCAGCATCCGAAATCTAGCAATATGCAAACAGCAACACAATTGTAGCAGTGTATTTGTAACAGCATCGCGTTGTAACATCAAAAGATGTGACAGCCAAAGTGTTGACTCTGCGTGTGGTAGAAATGTTGTGTAACAACATGCTTCCAATTAGTTCTATGCGCCTGTATGTCCTAGGTCCCTATGCCTGAAATAGTATCTGAAAGAATAGGAAAAAGGCCAAAGAACTTCTCCCAATGTTCATCTCAGTTAGCCACAAAAAAGGAACAATACATCGTAATAATTAACAAGAATGGCGAAGTAATGAAACGAGGTAGAGTTATGTTGTTTCAAGGTAAAATAAATAAAAAAGGCAAGTATAGTCCCCAGGTTGGAGGTCAAAAAGGAAGAAATGAGAGAAGAAAATGTAGGAAATGAGTATAAAAATGACACCCAACACTCCCCCCTTGACATCAATGGCAAAGAGACTTAATGAGCTCCCCCTGCAACCTTACTCCTCTATTCAACAATTTCCCCTTGTCATTTTGATCTTGTGGACTTTCCAAGTGCATATTATATGTTGAGTGAGCTTGTTGTATGCCTTTCTTCCTCTAAAAAGAAGAGCTAGTGGAGGGAGGCAAGAGGAACAACTCCCAATTGTTGCCTTAAATACTCAAATTGATCCCTTGGGAGAGGTTTGGTGAAAATATCAGCTACCTTCTCTTTTGTAGGTACATACTCCAACTTGCATTAGAGGAAATTTCAAGTCAAAAATAGCCACTTAAGAAAAAATTAAGAAATTAATAAAATAATTCCATGTAGACAAATTTTTAATATATATATTTTTTATTATTTTACTTTTATAAAAATTTCCCAAATAAATGTCACGATTATCAAAAAAAATATATATATATATATATATTAGTACAAGATTAATAAATTTTAAATTAAAAAAATTAAATTTAAATTACCCAAATTTAAATTAAAATAGTAAATTTAAAATTTAAAATTTAAATTACCTAAATAAATTCACTTTATATATGATGATGATGATGATGATGATTAACATCCACTAACGCCGATGTGGTCTACCAGACCTCAAGAAAAGAAGAGAGTCTAATTGTGATTCTTCAAAATATTGGTTCTATGTTCAAGGAGAAGGGAAAGAAGCGCGCCAAGATCACTATAGTTGGATTGGCTTAATAATTCAAGAAGATTGGAGGTGTGGCGGATGATATTGAATTGAAAGCAGATGTGAGTAAGAGTTGGGCAGTCTAAAAGGAAGTGGTTTTCTTCTTCCAACATCTTAGTATTACAAATATAATAGATTCTATCGTCCCACAGAGTCTTGGGAGTAGACCACCGCCCAGTTTCACTTCGAAGCTCATGAGAATTAGTTCTTATCCTAGCGATGTTCATTTTATTCTTAGTGTTGGTCAACACAGAGAGATAATTTTGGTTATCAAGGGTGGGGTTGATCACCTCCTTATAGTATCTTAGTTTCCTTTTACCCTCCAACTCCTTATAATCCCACAGTGTGTCCTTAAAATTGGAGGTAATAGTATCTTTGACATTATCCTTGCTTCCCATGATGATCCCCCCCTTAATCCCCCAATGGTTGAGCCAAGACTGGACATCCTTATGTGACTTGCGCTTGAGGCACAGGTGGGGGTTTTGACTAAAGTTAGAAGCGATTTTTGGGAGCCTCTTGGATTCCATGTTGTATATACACATTAATTTACTTACACAAGATTTAATAAAATTAAAATTAGTTACGCGTCATTTAAAAAACACTGAACCCATGATTTACCCTTTATTAAAAATATTCTTGATATTATAATTTTTATAGAATAAGATATTAATTTTATTTTTAATATTTAATATAGTTATGGGTCACTTGGACACCATTCACACTTAAGGTAGGTAAATTATATTATTAAAAAAAAATTCCAGTGCCTAGTCACACCTGTATTGTTGGGAATCACGATTGTCAATAGACCAAACCTCACGGGTTTTATTCAACGATCGCATCGCCAGAGATAAGGATCCACGAGAGGCGGTTAGTCCATGTCACGAAACACGTGGGGAGCGTTGGTTTATCCAATGCCCAACAATATCCGCCCAACGCGAGATGGGTGTGTATCAAACTCGTGAACTACACTCTAATACCACTTGTTGGGATCACAATTGTCATTAGACCAAAACTCGCAAGTGTTAGTCAACGATCGCATTGCCAAAGATAAGGATCCATGAGAGGTGGTTAGTCCATGCCACGAAACACACGAGGAGCGTTGGTTTATCCAATGTCCAACATGTATCTCTTTTTAATTTTAAAGTATTTTGATTTACTTACACATTATGACATGGAAATTCAATGTTAACTTTTTAAAATCAAATTCCTCTAATTTGAAAATATGACATACAACTTTTTGTCTTAGTAAATGGTACTTGATTGGAATATGCTTTGTATTTGAATGAAAAACAAGATTATTTGACATGTTGATGGCACTTGTGTTGTCACAAATAATATGAATAGGCTAATCATAAAACACTTGTAAATCTTACGAAGTTTGCTTCATCCATAAGAGTTTATTGCAACAAGAAGTTGTTGTTATATATTATGTTTCAACATTAGGATAAAGAGATTGAAGTTTTTTTCTTGCTCAACCATGAAACTATACATTCTCCAAGAAAGAAATCACCACCACTAATGTTCTTTCAATCATCTACATCACCTTCCCAGTCAACATCATTGTTAACAATTAGTGAAAATTCTTTACCTCTTGGATACCAAATTCCATAGTCCATCGTGGATTTGAGATATTTGAGAATCCTGTTGGCTACTAGGAGATGGATATGTCTATGGGTTGTTTGAAATCTTCCAAAAATACTAAATACCTACATAATGTCTGGTCTTGAGGGTGTCAAATATAATAGGTTTCCGATTATAGACTTTTATAAAGTATGGTTCACTTATGGTGATGCATCGGTCTTAGTCAACTTGCAACTTGTAACCATTGATGTGATTACCAATGAACACTCCTCCATACCAAATTTATTTAATGCTTCATTGAGATACTTACTTTTTTAGATAAAAATCCTTTTGGGTGTCTGTGCAATCTAGAAGCCAAGGAAATAATAAAGTTCTCAAAGCATGGACATCTCAAACTCGACCTTCATATCACCTGCAAATTGGCATGTTAATGAACCTAAATCACTAGAAAATATAATATCATCAATATAGACAATTGATTTTCCATTATTAGATTTGACATATGATATCAGTTGCGCCTCTTTTGAAACAACACTTGAGCAAGTAATTGTCCAACTTATAATACCAATCCCATGGGGCTTGCCTAAGACCATACACAACCTTCTTCAGCTTGCAAACATAATTAGGTTGATTTGATAACTGAAAAACATCTGGTTTCTCTATGTAAACTTCTTCCTGCAACTCTCCATTTAGAAAATCATATTTGACATCCATCTAATGTATCTTGAATTTCATAAAACAAGAAAATGCCAAGAATAGTCTAATAGTCTCTAATCAACCAACAAGAGAAAAAATTTCATCACAATCCAAACCTTCGATTTTTGCATAGCCTTTTCAAGCTAATCAAGCCTTATTTTTTACCACTTCACCACGCTCATTCAACTTATTTCTAAATACCCACTTTGTGCTAATGATATTATTGTTTGCTAGTCTAGAAACAAGCTCTCAAGTCTGGTTTTTCTCTATTTTGTCCATCTCCTCAGGCATAACATTTAACCAACTATTTTTCTGACTGGAAACATGCTTGGGCTTCTCCATGGGTAAAATAGCTACATGATCTTTTTTAGAGGGATTAAGCAGCTTCCTTCTTGTCTGTACACCTTTGTTTAAATCACCAAAAATTTGATCAGTTGGATGGTGTTTTTGCACATACCTTGAAAGGTATTTGGCTTGAGGATTAAAGGAATCTTCATTGTCTTCATCTGAAAGTGGTTCATCGACCTTCTTACCATTGTTGAATGGATCACTGGAGCTAGTATTTATTTGCTAATTTTCTTCATATTCAATATACTCATCCACTTTTACATCAATACAATCAACGTTGTTCTTTGTATTCTTGTTGTAGCATCTATAGCCCTTGTTGTTATGAGAATATATAAAAAAATACCTTCATCATCCCTTGCATCAAACTTACAAAGCTTGTCACTTTTCTTCTTGATGTAGAATTACATCCAAAATCTTTGAAATTCTTCACTGTAGCAGGTGTGCCATACCAAAGCTCATAGGGAATCTTATCATTTTTTGGTTTGAAATGAGATTTGTTAAGAATCACTACTGTTGTATGAATGGATTCATCCCAAAACCTTTGTTGAACATTCCTCTCTCTTATCATGGATTTGGCTAATTGTTGTATAGTTTTGTTTTCTCTCTATCCTACACCATTATATTGTGGAGTCTCAGCAATATTGAACTGCCTTTTGATGTCATGCTTCATCAAACTCTTTTGAAATAAACTCACCTCCATTTTCAGATCTTATGCTTTTGATTTTATGGCCAGTCTAATTCTTAGCCATGGCTTTGAATTCCTTAAACTTCTCAAAGGCTTTAGATTTATCTCTAAGAAAATAAACCTACATCATTCTGCTAAAACATCAATAATAAGCATGAAATACAATTTACCTGTGGGTGTTTTCATTCTTGTTGAGCCACAAAATTCCATATGTATTGATTGTAATGGGTTACTTGATGAGTTATCCTTGGACTTGAATGGTACTAGAGCTTTCTTACCCAATTTACAGGACTTGCTAATATAATTCTCAAGCCTTGATAGCTTTGCAAAATCCTTGTCAACATTATTTTTTCCCATTCCGACTATCTAACCAAAATTTATATGTCCAAGTCTCCTAAGCCACAACCAACTCTCATCAATCTTTGATAATTAGCACCACTCTGATTTCTCTTTTAGGACATACACATTGTTATATGTTCTCACAGCTTCAGTGACAACTTCCTCAATGCCTATAGACTTGATTTTACAATTTTTAGCCTTGAAAAGCACATCATATCCTTGGTCACATATCTGAGACACACTAAGTATATTGTGCTTCATCCCATCAACAAATAAAACATTATTGGCTTTACCTATGCCATTGGACATACTAACAATTCATTTTCCAATATTCTTACCTTGTGCATTGTTACTAAAGGTTACATTACCTTTTTCTACTGGTTTCCATGACAAAAACTTGATTTTGTCTCGTGACATGTTTATGGAACAACCATTGTCCACATACCAATGACTACCTTCGTTCTGATCACATAAGACAATGTTGAATTGCTATTAATTCTCCTTTTCTTTCTAGACTTTGGGCTATTGGTTGGTTTTTCAATGTGGATCATGCATTTTATTCTTGAATCTGCACTTAGTTGCTTTATGCCAAAAAATTTGACAGTTATAACATTGAATTAAATTATTCAAAGGAGCAAAAGAATTGGTATACATATGTTTGTTGTTACTCTACCTGATTTGCTGATAATTTATTCTTCTCGACCTGAGTTGTATGCATGATAGATTTACCCTATAGTTTGTTTCCTTGTGTCCATAATAAGTACAGGTAAAGAAATAGTTGGGAAACGTGCTCTCATGCCTGGGAGAAAATATATTTCTAATGCTTTGTTAGGTCGCTCTCTATGCATTTCAATTTTCCTCTTCAGCTCTGCTATTTTTCTGATCAAAATTTCTCTTCATATTTCTTTGTTGTTGGCTTTTCTCATGTTGACTATTGGGTTGCATGCTACCTTTGTATTTATGTTGTTGTGTTGACCCTTATTTTGATGCCACATTGTAATTACTTTTGGCTGCTTGCACAAAGGTAATCAAATTATTTCCCTTTGACTCTATTGTTGAGCTAGACCCGACCTCAAATCCAAGACCAATTCGATTAGTGGAGACTCTCTATGCTTCCAAAAGCTTATTCAAATTATTCGTCCCCTTTACAAACTTCTCATTGAAGATGTTTTTTCATTTTCCAAATATTTTCTCAGCAAAAAAAAATCTCTTTCTAGCCTCTCACGTGCTTGAATCTTTTCATTGAGCCGTCGATTTAAGGTTTCTTTAATTCTATCACCCTCTTCAATTTGCCGGAGCAATGGTTCAACAACTTTGGTTTGATCAAAAACTCTTTCTGAGATTTATTTTTCTTTCTCGACTTTTCAATATCTTCATGAGTGATGACTAGCTCTCCTTCTAAATCCACTTCGACCTCTTCACCAATATCAGAATTAATGCCTTCAACTTTCAAATTGTTTGTAGACATAAACATGAATTCTTTTTTTCTTTCATTATATTTTTCCTCATCAAAGGATTGGTTGCCTTCACTCTCAGATGTGCTATATTATTGGGTGTAGAATTTCTTCCTTTTGGCCTTCTTTCTATTTTTTTTTCACTTTCCTGAGCTTTTATCTAGGATCATATTCCTTCTTCTTCTTTTCAAGACACTTGGAATCATACTGACCAACTTTGCCACAATTAAAGCACTTAAAGGGTAGATTTCCTTTGTACTTACCTAAGCCTCTCTTGAGCTTCCTTACGAACTTGGCTTCTTTTTCATTTGATTCACAACATGAATCATCATGCTCTTCCTTGGGCTTCTTACCTTCTATGAAGGTTGATTCCTTTGTTGAAGGCTTGTCATTTGAAATTCTCATGTCATAAGCGGTGAGTGCACCAAGTAATTGGTCCAAAGTGAGAGTCTTCAACTTGGTCATATCCTCAATTGTTGATACCTTGGCATTAAATCTCTTAAGGAAATATCTCAACACCTTTTGAACTACTATAGGTTCTAATTTTTCATCAAGGCCTCTTATAGTGTTCACAACCTCATCAACTCTCAAGAAGTACTTTGTAATATCTTCATCATCATGCATATTTAAAGACTCAAATTTCATTCTAAAACATTGAAGTTTAGATTTATTTACCTTGTTTTCACCTTCATCGCAATTTCTCATCTTGTCCCAAATAGATTTTTTTGTAGAGCAGTCGATGACTTTGACTATATATCATTCAGGTAGGCTAGCAAGCAGGGAATTCATGGCTTTAGCATTGCATGTGAATTCCATCTTTTGATATCTAGTAATCACTGCTGGAGGAATTTTATATTTTTCTCCCACAACATCCCACACATCATCTCCAAGGGCTTGAATGTAGGTCTTCATCCTTTTTTTTTCTCCGTAAAACTAATTCTATTAAGAGAGGATATGGTACAAAATGAAGTTACAATCAAGAGAAGCTAGAAAACGGGTAGCCAGAAAGGATAAACTATCCACCTCGGCTCCTGAGAGAAACCCTGAAGAGAGCATTTCAATAAACAAAAAGGAACAAGAAATAACAAAGAAACAAGAGCTGAACAATGGATTCTACCCAGCATGGGTCGAATCATCCATTCGGCATTTTTTCCCTTTCTTTTTACCAACTTTGACCCAGCCAAGATGATGCGGCTGATCTGGAACAACTTGTAGACTGAGCTGGGTTGTCGGTGAGGTCTCCTTGTCTGAATCCGAGGGAGAAGACTCATGAGTTCTTTTCTGTGAGTTTGGTGGAACATTAGGTTCCTCGGGGCTTGCCGAAGGCGGATCCTGTGGCTGCATTGCTTTCTCCCCTTCTGCTTCCCCTTCCTCTTCATCCGAGCTGAAGTCCATATCATTCATGGGGGGCGGATCATGCGGCTTCCAGCTTTTGGATTTCGTCTTATGATTGGCTTTCTTCTTTTGGGCAGGAATCGAGGGGCAAGAGCTCTGAAGGTGCCCTGTTTGATGGCAATGCCGGCAGCGAAAGGCTGTGTTCTCGTAGTCCAGGGTCTGAGTCCAGTGAAAGTCTCCAATTTTGAGATTAATCTGATCGGGTAGACCTTTGCTCATATCTATTTCTGCGCAGATTCTGCCAAAGGTGTAAATGCATTTTTCCCCCCTCGAGGGGTCTGTGGCAAGAAAACGACCTAGAGTATTTCCAATCCCTTCGAAGACAGCGAAGTGCCATAGATGCGCCGGGAGATTAGGCAGCCTGACCCAAATGGGGAGCTTGGTGATCACTGCAGAAGATGGATCAAAATCTGGAAACCAGGGGGTGAAGAATAAGCCTGTTGTGCCCCAAAACCATGGACCTTCTGTAAGAGATTTTTGGTAGTCTTCGCTGAAAGCAAACACTACAATGAAAAAGCCCTTTGAGCAGAATAAAACCTTGCAATTGTTGGTCCAGTTGGAGTGAATCCATTGGTAGAGATCTGCCGTGCGTGGCCAGAGTCCATTAAATCTGCAAATAATGGCATGCTCTGCAAACTTTTGGCCTTGCTCATCCAGCGTTGGATGCGATATTTCAATGGAGGGGATCTCCTCAAGTTTGTCCACTAGAAAAGGTTTGGGAGCCGAAGCTGGTGGAACAGATTTCTTGGGTGTCTGAGCATGGACAGCATCTTTGTAGGAGAAAGCCTGAGCTGTAGATGACTGTCCAACTGCACCTCCTCGAAGACGAAGGGTAAAAACAATAGATGCATTTCTTTTGATATTGTAAAAAGAGAGGGGATAAAGATCCTCAAGCTGTTTACCTTCGTGGAGGAGTCTTTGTGATGCGTTAGGAATCCCCAGCTTATCTTCAAGGGCTTGCTTGAGGTCCTGCACTAGATCCGAGGAGCTCACCCATTGCAGCAAAGTTTTTCCAGAAAGGAGCAGGATTTGGATCTGATATGAGGCAGAGAGTTCAGCCGACTTCTGCTTGCCTCTGCATATCTTGGATGAGAGCAAACTGGTACTCTGGTAGTCCAGCGTTTTCAGAACTTGCTGCTGGGGCAAGGGAGAAGGTGAGGCGTGAGGCATATAGCTATAGAGAAGGGTATTTTTACCCGCCCATAAGAAATCCTTTACGCGCCCATCAAGCTGATCCGAGCAGCTAGACATAGTGCCGGGGTCTCTTGCACATCCGAGAGAAAATTTTCCATATCGAGGACGGGAAGGAGATTTCTCCTGCGAGAGTAGCCGATCCCATGAAAACAGAGACGGATCCAAGTTCAGGTTCGCCAAACTTTGAGCGTTGGCTAGATCTGGATGAGGAGCCCTCTCACTGACGTTTTGAACTGCCAATCTTGGTGTTTCTGCAAATAAATCTGGCGAGAACGAGACGTAGGCAGCTGATTTAAAATCTTCTGGAACAGTTGCAAGGAATGCAGCCTCCCAGACGGCGTCGCCATCGATGCTACAGAAAGCTCTGTGCAGAGGTTTGCTAGCCTGCCGTATCAACGCTGCAACCCAGCTGATGCGTATTTCCAGCAATGTAACCTCAGCAGGCAGATCTGGCAGATTCGAGAGGCAGATCCACTGCTGGCTTGCTGCTGAGGTGAAATCATTGTGAATAGCTATGAAAGCCGCGGCGTCAATGCAGTCGGGATCAAATGCAGTGAGTGTTACCGCCCAGATTGCGGCATCATTAGTTCCGTGAGAAGTCCTGTGCAAGAGCATGCATTCTTTGCAGATTCAGGTCTGCAATCTGGCTCTGGAACGGAGGGCGGCCAGTTCTTGGAGCGGCGGAGCCGGCGCAGAGCAGAAAAGCGAAACTGTAAACCCTAGATGCTCCTGTCGCCATCGCAATCGTTTTGCCCTGGTTCTTCAAATTCTTGTACTTGTATTCCAAAACAAAAGTAGGTCTTCATCCTTACTTTCCAAAACACATAATTTATTCCATTGAACATAGGTTCCCTATTAGTGAATCCTCCTTCCTAGTATTTCATGGTCCTTGATCTTTCTTCTAGCTATTAAATTGATCTAAAGCAACCTCTTAGGCTTTGATACCAATTTTTAGAGACGAAGACAATACTAAGAGGGGGGTGAATAAATATTGCAAAAATGTTTGAAAACTTTCTTTCACTTGCAATGAGACTAGGACACCAATAAATTTCCAACAATTAATTCATATGTGCATAGTAAGAAATAACACAAGTAAAGCAATGCGAACAACCAAATTCTTCAAATTTTTTCTTCAAATTAATTCACAAGGCAAGATACTACTTGATGTTACAAAGTTCTCTGGCTACAACCAAAAAGAAGCAATTACTCCCTGATTTATCATCTATAACTGAAAGGAACTTCTATCCCTGCTTGTTTATCAGTTTTCACT
This sequence comes from Pinus albicaulis, assembly GCA_034641835.2. Classification (NCBI taxonomy): domain Eukaryota; kingdom Viridiplantae; phylum Streptophyta; class Pinopsida; order Pinales; family Pinaceae; genus Pinus; species Pinus albicaulis. The sequence continues at coordinate 1,791,286,897 of CM076580.1, forward strand.
GAAAGGGACTCTTGTCCCTGCTCATTTAACAACTTTCTTTGAAAGGGACCGTTGCCCCCATAATTTACCAAAAACTACTGGAAGGGGCTACAAGCCCTAATCTGCAAGCTACAACTTGCCTAAAATTTAGTTATTCATCTTTCATATATTTTCGAATTCAAATCATGATGCCATTCCTCTTACAAAATAAATCAAATTTTCACTTAAACTCTCAAACACTCACCAAAACCACCATGACAAACACCTTCAACAATTTTTCATTACTGAACATACCGGCAACATTAATTCATCGCACCATCACACTTTCTCACACAATTTCTCAAATTTCAAATTCAATTATGCTTATATAAATTTTGGAATGATATTTTTGGAATTGAAACTTTAGCTCTCTAGCATTTCGATGCTTGCATGAATCTTATACTTTTGCCTTTTGTCCTACTTTTTTCAGGTCATCTCAATGTATTCTCCAAATCTTCAAAAACTTCTCTGTTGTCATTTTCTATAAATTATGATTTAAATTGATATTTTTTGCAATTTTTCAGGATTTAGTAGTGCTCCTTCTAAATTTGGCGAATCTCGAAATTTAGAATTTTGTTCAAATTGACCTTAAACAATCCATGCTGCTAAATTCATTGCCAACTTGTTCATGCCTTTGTTTTAGCTCTAACTTTGCACTTCATTATATTTGGTACAATTTGCCAAATTCTATAAGTTGTTGACTCGTTTATCTATTAGGCTCTAAGCCCTTGTTATAAGCACAAACACCAAGTTGTCGACTCATTCATCCATGTGCCCAAAGCACTTAATATACAATACTTTAACATAGGATATGCAATTTTAATTTAAAACACTACATATAAGCTTATGTGGGCCTAATGTTTTTTAAGACTTGAGTTCTTATTTTATTTTACAATTCCTTGTGCCTCAATCATAATGCGACATACAACCTTTTCATGGCACTTTATTTTGGCCCCCGACTTTCTTTACTTTTGGGATGATGTGTATTTTTGGCCCAAAAAAATCTTTCACGTACTCGATTATTATTGTTCTCTACACTCCACTTGGTACATGTGTAGTGTCTTGGAGCCTGTCATCCCAATAATCTTCTTTGTGTACCTATGTTTTCCCTTTCGGGATTTTCCTTCTGGGATGACATGCTCACTGTGGTTGGGCCACCCTGCGCCTTTTCCCATTGGTCGTCGGCTTTGTGTCATATGTCATCGTGTCCCTGTGCTTTTTCAGCCTACAAGATCCTCCTCTGCGCACTTTATAAACCTTCCAGGATCAAGGGATTGACTTGATGTGTCCCAATGGGTCCGCTCATCGCATACAAGAACCAATCAACGAATAGGCCTGGTCGAACTGCTAATGCCACGTGTGCCCAACTCCTAGTCAACTCAACACTTTTTACGTATGCACCTTCGAAACCTTCTAGGTTCAACCATCGAGGATGATGTCATGTTGGAATCATAGACCCCATGTGGTGTCATCTCAGTGGTGACACGTGTCATTTAGATTTGGCCCACCAGGGTACCCAAAAACACTAAATCTGGCTACAACGTGTCCTCTACACCAACGTCATATCTGGCTAATAAAATGTTGCCACACATCCCCCAAAGAGGAGAGAGAAATGGATCTGAGCCTTTGTGTTTTGTGAAAATTTCCTTCATTAATGTTTTTAATAAAAAACCATCGGGTTCAAGCCTTTACACTGTCGATTGCAACGAATTCATGACTCTTTGTCTATTAGTTATTTTTTTTGTTCCACTTTACCACAGTAGCTTAACCATTCTCCTATTGCGCCAATGTTGCTACTTTTCTCTATCGTGATAGCCCAATGCTTAATCATCCCGGACTACTCTTGTTATGCGATGCTTTGTTTCTTTTAGGCTAGCCTTTTTGGGTTGAGTTGTATAGTGGGGACCTCGGCTTAAATCCACTAATGAAATGTACTTGCCACCTGTTGTGTCACTGCTCCACGTCTGCCCATTCTTATGTCATCCCGATTGTTCCCTTTGTGTTCAGCTTCAAACATTTCAGGCTACCTCCGTCCGAATGATGTGTTGTGGTGAGACTTCTACCAAGCCAATAAAAATGCTTGTCGTTTATTTGTTGTTTGCAACGTTTTCATGGGCCTCTAGATAACGTCTCTACCAACTTACTTCATTGTTTTTTGCTAAAAAACCAAACTTAAACATACTCCAAAGGTCCTCCACCAATTTATCTCTATAGCTTTGAATTTGGGGGTACTGAACTCTAACTAGAAATATATTTCCATGAGGCCACTTTGAAGCTTACATATACCACTAGGTCCCAACTACATTTGAGGTAATTTTCTATACAAGGAATAGCTCCAAAGTCTCTACACCATCTCTACATTTTCCTTTTACACTCCTTAAGTTGATCCCCATTCTTCTTGCAATCATCTCTACTTCATCTCCTTTTCCATAAATGACAACACATTTCTAACATCCATGGGGAGCACTAGTCATGTTCGCAAAGAAGAAGGATGGTACACTTAGGTTGTGAATTGATTATCGACAATTGAATAAAGTGACCATCAAGAACATGTATCCATTTCCACTGATTAATAATTTATTTGACCAACTGAGAGGAGCAACAATCTTCTCCAAAATTTATATAAGGTTATAATATCATCAAGTGTGTATAGATGAGGACATTCATAAGACAAAATTTAGAATGAGGTATATACATTATGAATTTTTGGTAGTGCCCTTTGGACTTACCGACACACTTGCAACCTTTATATTCCTTATCAACAATGTATTGCGCCTTTATTTAGATAATTTTGTCATAGTCTTCATGGATGAAATTTGTTCTATTTGAAGGCCAAGTGGGAGCATGAAGAGAATTTGAAAACAATATTACAATTGCTAAGAAATCATAAGCTTTATGAAAAACTTATCAAATGCAATATCTTTGAGTCTCAGATCCATTACTTGGGACACGTTGTCTCAAGGGATGGAGTAGTAATTGACCTAGAGAAGGTTAAGGCTATCATGGAAAGGCCAAAACCTAACAATGTTGTTGAAGCTAGGTCCTTCATGGGACTAGCAGGCTATTACGGGAGTAAGATTTTTTTTTTTTTAACTCTCCAAGATCGGTTATCCAATTACTGTTGTGCAAAAGAAAAGGAAGAGATTTTCATGAGTCATTGATTGTGCGGTGAGCTTTGATCAGTTGAAGCAATTGTTGACCAATGCACCAATATTAAGGATAACAGATCATAAAAATGATTTAATTGTCTGCACGAATGCCTGCAAGGAGGGACCCAGTGGATTATTGATGCAGGAATAACAAGTGATGTGTTATGAGTCTCGAAAGTTAAATGAGCATGAAAAAAACTATGTAACTCATGATCTAGAATTGGATGCCATCATCCATGCGTTGAATATGAGACACTACTTCTTGGTAGAAAATTGACCTTAATGACTGATCATGGAGGGTTGAAGTATTTATTCAAACAAACCAAGCTAAATGCAGGGCTAGCCCAATGGATATCCATGCTCAACCAATTTGATTTTGAAATAATGTGTGTGTGTGTGTGTGTGTGTGTGTGAGGCAAGGAGAATAGAGTAGCAAATGCACTCAGCAGGAAGGTAGAATTAAATCATTTAGCATCCATAAGTTCTTATGGAATTGATATTTAAGAGAAGATAAAAAAATTTGGGCAACAAGACGAAAAGTATCAACAATTGAAAGTGAAGCTACAACAAATCTCTCGAGACGAGGAAGATAAGGACTATTGTATTATAGAAGAAGGGGTGATTCAATTTAGAAGCAAAATCTATGTTCCAAATAACAACGACTTGAAGTAACTCATATTAAAAAAAAATCATGCCAAGTCATACTCAAGCCACCCAGGTTACCAAAAGACTCTTACAAACATAAAGAAGTTCTATTTTGGCATGATTTACAAAGGGAAGTGGTTTAATTTATCTCAAAATGCATATAATGCCAACAAGTAAAAATTGAGTGCAAGCACCTAGCTATTTTGCTACGGCCCATTCCTATTTTGGAATGGAAGTGGGAAATGATATCCATGGATTTTATTACAGGGTTTCCAAGGAATCCAAGACAACATGAAGCAAACATGGTAGTGGTTGGCAAGTGTAGCAAGGTGGCTCACTTTATGCCTATTAAATCTATGAATTTAGCTGGTGAGGTGGTACAAGTATTCATAAAGGAAATATTAAGACTGCATGGGGTTCCCAAGAATATTATCTTTGATAAAGATGCCAAATTAACTTCAAAATTTTGGAGATAAATATTTGTAGGCTTGGGGACATAGTTGGCATTTAGCACGGATGGGTAAAAAGAGAGAACAAATAAGACTTTGGAATTCATGTTAAGAATGTATGTGATGCACCAACCTAAGAAGTGGGAAAAGTACCTTCCACTAGTGGAATTCACATAAAATAATGGACACCAAGAATCTATGAATATGAGCCCATTTGAGGCACTTTATGAGAGGATTTTCAATACTCCTATCAATTGGAGTGACCCAATGGACGTGGTCCTTTTTGAGCTTGATATGCTAAAATAAATGGAACAACAAATGCAAATCATCAAGCAAAATTTGAAAGTAGCACAAGACATGCAAAAAATATATGTGGATCAACATAGGGTGCATAAGGAGTTCCAAGTTGGAGAACATGTTTACTTAAGAGTTACACCCAAGAAAAGTTCCTTAAAGATTGGGTCATGTGCCAAGTTGGCACCATGGTTTTGTGGGACTTTTGAGATACTCGAAAGAATAGGGCCAATGGCCTATAGGTTGGCCTTACCTCTATCAATAAACATCCATGTTTTTTTTCATATTTCATTTCTTAAAAGATATGTGCACGATGATAATCATGTTATTGATTGGTCTGCATTACAGGTAGAACCGGAGGGAGAGTTCCAAATGAAACCTCTACGTATCCTGGATTAGAGACATCTCACACTCCAGAACTAAGTAATAGAGCAATTCAAGGTACATTGGAGGCACTTTAGGCCCACAGAAGCCATGTGGGAAATGGTTGACCTAATGCGGGCAACATATATTTTCTTATTATAAATAAGATGTAAATGTTGTAAAAAGTTGTGTATATAATGCTCCATATCATTTGCTTTTGTTGTGTTTATGCTTATTGAATACTGAGGATGGTGTTCCCCCTCAAGGGGTAGGGGAATGTGACATCCCTTGGTTAATATTCCTCTCTTGTAAATAATTGTAATTTTTTTTAAATGGAGGAGAGACATACACAAATTCCATTGGTTAAGGTAGGATATTTCTTAAGGAAATGGTTGTTTTTAAATATCAATCCTGGTTGGAAAAAAAGAATTAAATGTGTTGATTTTGCATTAAATTTAACTAAATAAATAAGGATTGGTCTAAGTGTCCTTTAGCTCCAACCACAAACAATAAAAGGACAAAATTAAAGATAGGCATGGGTTGAATTGTTAGGACGTGGATTGTTATGCAAATCGTGGAGAGCGAGGGAAACTAGTTTTTTTTTGGAAGGAAGGAAGGAGAGAATTCATCATTGACTTATGCATGATCTCTCTTTCTCTCTCTCTCTCTCTCTCTCTCTCTCTCTCTCTCTTGTTCACATGTAGGGAGGAAGCATCTGCATAGAATGTAATGTTTATAATTGTTTACAGTAATAACACTGAGCCAAAAGGGAGATCAAATGATCTTGAACATTGAATTGAATCCTAGAAAAAAGGTACAAACTAAGGAACCCTTGATTAAGGCTTGCTAGGTGAGTTATTTCATAGGGTAGTGGGTTGCCTTTAGGGTTTAATAACCCACTCAAATATTTCATATTGATGAACCTGTTGGATTAGGAAGAATCACTCAGGTGCTTGTGAGGGCTAAAGAACCGCTAGGAGTTACCTTGGGGATGAATATCTAGTTCTTGAGTCACTGAGGAACCACATAGAGAGTGAGTTCTTTACCCAAAAAAACTTAACCATGGACAAACCTTCATTATTGTGGCCTCTCTTCTCCTAAAAGTGAGCTAAAGTCCTTTGCAGTGTGAGGTGTTGGCATGGATGTGAATATGCCTTAACATTGTGATTGATAAGTGTGTGACTAGCGAATGAAGGTAGTGTGGTCTGGCGGCATTTTTTTTCAGTTTTTTTTGTTGGTTAAAATCCTCATAAGCACTCCACCTCAAGCCTTGGAATCTAGCTTAGGGGTGACCACTATAAGTAATAGTGGTTTTAGATTGTCTATGGTTGTGTGGAGAGTTGAAGTCCCACTCTCAGTTCACAATCCTCTTTACCATATAAGATAAGTTACCTAAATGTGTTTCTAATGTTTAAATAATATGTACATGTATACCATTTTGGCTGCATGTTTATGTCGGTTGAGAAATGTGTTATTAGATATTGAGTACCCTATATAAATAAATGAAGGAATGGTTAAAATTCTATGTGTGTCATATGAACACAAGTCACAATAATTTTATGTTCAAGGAACTAAACGAATCTTTGTATGTCTTTGTGAGATTCAATTAAATTGGTAATTGGCATGTGTTATGGACATCACTATGTGTATTTTGTTTGTATCACTGGTAATGACATGGTTATGTATTTATATTGCAATTGAGGAAGTTGGTTAAGTTTCCTATGAATTGATGAAGGGCATTGAGGTGTTGATTTTATATACCTTAATGGCCAAGTCTTATTGTCTAATTAATTGGAGAAATAAACTGTTATCAAGCCAATTTTATTGTTTTAAGTTAGGAGGAATAACTCCAGTCAAAATCTCAAGAGATATTGCTCCAGGTGAGCCTTGTAAAAACCTTAAGAGGTATGGCCAAGTCCTGGAGTCGGGCTCAAACGGTCATAGAACCATCATAGTTGAGATATGGTCTAAGTCCCTCAAGCATGGCTTATAACTTATTATGGGCACGACCCTTTAACATTGGCCATTTACGCTTTAAATTTCATCTCATATAACCCTTCACTTGTGACCAATATCTCCGAATCTCAGATCTCGGTGTTTTGGAACCCAAGACATTATGTCTCCCTTTGATTTATTTTGTGGAGTTTCCGACGAGGTTCTATTATGAGACAAAAAAGGGGTATCTATCCTCTACTATACACAATTTTATGTCCCAACACCTTGATTTTTTGACCCAATGATGGTGAACATCCTTCGTCTCTTAATTGATGCTTTTTTTTCAACTGTCGAAAAAAATTCTCAATCTTAGAGATTAAGAACTTAGTCTCTTAGATTTTCTTCTAGGGAAGTGATTTTCGAGATGATGTGGCGAGAGTGGGCCCAAGTGCATGTTTACTCTAAGGTAGGCTTCCTTTGAGGTAGGTTCTTTTTGAGAAAGGCTTCCTGGTGCATCTTTCCTTCGGAGAAAGTTTCCTTTGAGGTAGGCTCTCACTGAGAATGGTTTTCTCCGAGAAATGTTTCCCTACACGTATTTCTTCCAAGGTGGGTTCCTTTGAGGTAGGTTCTCACCGAAAATAGTTTCTGATGAGAAAGGATATCTCCATGAGAGTTTTTCCTCTGAGATTTTTTGCCAAGACGGTTTTCTTTGAGATCTGATCAGAATCTCGAATCTAGGAATTTTCTCACAGTTCCGCTCCACTCAAACCTCTGAGATTGTTTTCTCTAAGAAAATTTTATTCTAGGGTGACGTGGAAATAGTGATGATGTGACAATAGTGATCCATTGCACTGACATAAGAGAGAGTGGTTTATATGTATATACATATGTATTTTTATGTGATGATCCTATAATATTTTTTTAGCTAATATGTTGAGATTTTCTCAAACATAGAGAACTGCCATAAACAATGTGTAAAAATATTTTAAACTCACAAATTGAGAAAAAAACATTTTTATTATAAATAGGAGCTCCAGTAATAATTTGGGCACATAACAACTCAATAAAAAGAGGCAATAGATATGGGTGGGCCCATGAATTATTCGATGAGATATAAAATATAGCCTTTATTTAAGCCACTTTACCACAATTGATGCAAATGGGTGACTTTCTCCAACAATGTGTGGCAACAAAAAAGAACCTGGGTTACTGCTTGTCGTTGATGTGTTCGCCTCAGGGCTCACGACCTATTTTATGCCCGTTACCTAGCTACTGCTTGTTGTTATGCATTCATATCAAGGTTCACGACCTCTCTCTTGCATGTGCAATGCCTCCTCTATACAATGGAAGCCCCCACAATACTCAACCCACTATTGAATATAGGAACTGTTGTGGCCAACAATAACCCCCCTTCTTATTTAGTATTAGTTATAATACTAAATAAGTGGGGGCCCTTAGTAAAAAAATCTAAAAATCAATTAGTGCTTGTATTCTTTGTTCCATAAAACTTAATATCGTAAACTTAGGAAAATACCTCTTAAAAAATCTAAAAAGCTTAAGTTTTATGATAAGATAGAATAAAATCATTCCTTAAAGGAATATCGCATCGCAAAAAAGTAATGGATATCTCTTTACAAGCAGAATTCTAAAATTGCGATATCGCGATGCGAAACTATGCATGAAAAATATTCATCGCATCGCATGTCTCAAATATCACTTACGCTAAAAACCTCAAAATCACCGATATGCGATGGCACATATCGCAAATCGCATGTCGCAAAAAAATATGTTAACGGATGATTGTCACATGTTCCGCTCCAGCGATTTTGCGATATTGCAATGTTGCGATATTGCGATGTTGCGGTATTGCGATGTTGCGATAAAGCGATATTGCGATCTGCGATAAAGAGATATTGCGATCTGCAATACTGCGATATTGCGAAGCAAATCGTAAATCGCCTTATCGTAGGTCCTTAAGGCTCATTGTACGAAGAAGCTTTCTCCATAAATCGAGACCCCGTTATGCGCTTTAATGTTAATCAATGAATTGGTTTTCAATCATTAATGAAATTTGGTTTTGTTGTGATTGAAGAGCCGTTTCACGTAAGATGGTATATTTTATATGTTTTTGGCATTTAAAACTTTCCCGTCACCTTTTTCCTATCATTATTCTCACTTCATTCATAAACTGCAGGAATGAAGAACAGAGAACTATACAAACTAATATTCCTGATATTATGGGAAAGAAAGACAAAACTCCAATTTCTGAAGACAATGAAATGACGCCCTCGTATACAAACACCCCCTGTAACAAAGATGCTGGTATTACTACTTGGGAGGGCATGTATAATCTACTTTAGGAAGAGAACCCCAAAGTAATGGAGGTTACAGATACTGCAGGCTCACATGGGTCTTCTGATGCGTCCATTACAGAGCTAGCTTGTTCATTCTTGCACCGAATAGCAGCGAGGCCTAAAATTCTTCCATACATGGATATGTTTAAATGGGTATTGGACAGCATGGATATTACAAACAAACAGTTTAAGACTCTGGGTCAAGAACTCATTGGTTCATTCACTCCACAAGATTTGAGACTTATGTATCATTTGCCGGAGCCACAGGTGACTTATAACAAACAGTTCATGGAGAAGTTTGCCAAAGAAAATGAAAACCTAGCAGAATGCACCAAGGACTGGTCAAGGAGAGATGAACCACTAAAAAAGGATAAACACAGTATGTATAGTACTGGTTCTCTCACTTCTCCGTATTGTTTTGTTGTTGCTATGCTCTGTAGGCTTTTTGGAAAGCCAAACATTAATAAGTTTTCATCTGAATGGCTACCATTATTGAATGTTGTTGTTAATGCTACTATTGTGGATTGGGCTAAGATATTATCTGACAGCTTAGCCACAGCTATTTTGAATTATCGGTCCAAAAGAACTGTTTCTCAGAGAATTTATCCCCCTTTTTACTTATCTGCTTATGTAATGGATTCAATCTATTATGTTTCTAAGTTTCCTTTAATGGGTTGGAAATGGACGACTCAAGACCCCTTACCCATTCATATTTATCACAAAGAATTGTGGGATTCCAAGTTCATTCCATATTTTTACAATATTTTCCATGGAATCATGTTGCCCCTGTACAGAATGTTATATGATAAAGACGCTCCAAGATTTTCTCCTGAAGCAGAGGTAGACATACTTCCTGTTGCGAGATGGTTTGGAGAAGAATTGTTTACATATGTTAGGGTATTTGGAAGTTTTACCTCCCCTCATGTTTTACCCTTGTATGTTCCTAATAAACTCATGGCACGAGAAATTGCTTATCAAACCTGCGGAGAAGGAGGTTTGACTAAAGATTTAAAGGAAAAAAAGAAGGCTATCTGGCCACAATTTCCTGTGGCCTGTGGGGCCTTTTCATTATTTGATGTTGGTCATGCATTCAAAGAATTAAACAACATTACATGTTTACATTTATTCAAGTTTCCAAGAAGACTGTTCGATCCCTATGATATTGTTAAAAATTTCACTACTGTAGTCAAGATAAGAGTGTTTTCTAAAGAAGATGATATTTTTGATGACATGTTCCAAGAAAAAAGCACACTTATAGAGGTTCTACATTCGGCTCAAATACGGTTTCCTCCAGTAGAATTTCAAGAATTCAAGATATACAGGGAAAGGAGGTTAACTAGTATCCCTTTGGATAAATTACGCCTGGAATCCATAAGGGAACCAACTCCCAGTATTAGTCTCAGTGGAAGTTCCGGTACAGACAGGTCTAAGTCTAAGTCCGGGAAATAAACCTTTGAACACTCTAAGAGGTCTGACAATGACCATGATAAAAGTGAAGGGTCAGTAAGGGATACTGCCCAGTCAAAGGAGCTTTTATAGCAACAGGTTTCAACCTCTCCACAGTTAAATCTTCCCCCTCTCATTGTACAGAAACCATCAGTCATAAATGAGTTAGATAAGGAATGGGAGACATTCAATGATTTGATTAATATTGAAGGACAAAACACACAGACACCTGTGAGTAATGTGCAAACAAACAAAAAATATAGTCACGGGAATAACTACCAATGTCTCAGAAATGGAACATATTCCCATTACCCCATCCTCTGAACTTATGCTCAAAATAGAGGAAATTCCTCCTCTTGATGTATTCTATAGTCCACAACACAAGGCAGTGGTAAGAAGACAAAGGAAGAAAAGGAAATTGGAAAATGTGCTCTCTCATGATGCAGAACAATTAGATGTCCTATGGCAAGATCCTAATACTGATTCAACTGAAAATCTCACCAAATTATCTCAGATCACAGGAGCATATGCCTCTGCAGCCATTGATAAAGCATCTGAGGTACGACAATTACTAAATGAGAAAGAAGATCAAGTACAGGTTTTGCAACAACAGCTGCAACAAGCCAATGCCAACAATGAAGCACAGAGACAGCTTGAAAAATTACAGCAAGACTTCCAACAAATGCAGATAGGATACTAGAACAGTTTGGCTGAAAAAGAAAAATAGCTACAGGTTATGCAAGAGATGCACAAGGATGATCCCAAGCTTACAGAATTTATCACAGAGTCTATTTCCTTTAAATGATCAACTACTGCAGCAACAGGAAATATTATGCCAAATAATATCACAGTGGAACTCTTATTGTGAAGAAAGTGATAAAATCACTAATCATGTCATAGACTTACGACATGATTATGATTCAATTGATAAAATAGTTACTGACTATTTAGCTTGGCAAGAAACAGAGGAGGGGAAAAGAGCAGGTGCACCAATAATCAATAACAATCACAAAGTAATGCTCTTTAATAATTGGGATGCACAAATCAGGAAAGCAGAGCAAGCAACGGAAGAAGCAGTCACAGCAACAAGCAATATTATTGATTGTATAAATGAAAATTTGCACGAGGAAAATCTGATCTCTGAAACTAATCCAGGGTATCTATCGAAAGCACAGCAACTGCAGACAGACTGGAGACAGAAGGCTCAAGAAAAGGCAGAATCGATTAAAAGATTAACAAAGTTAAATTGGGATTCTTACTGGGCATGTCTGGTAAAACCACACAGCCAGTGCATGACTCTCAAGTGTATCATCAATTCTGCCGAGAAGATGGCGCCAGCTCTTGCCGATTCTGTTTTCACATGATAGTTAAAGTCTGAAGTCGGCCAGCCAACTCTTCTCAAACCAATGTTGAACACTTGCAATTTCAAAGAACAGATTCATAAGTAGTTAGTTGTTAAGTTTTAATTTTAGATTTAGTATTAATTTTGCTTTATTTTTGCCTAAAAAGAGGACGGTCACTTAAACCGTATCCTACATTTTTGTAATAAATTATTTTTAGATTTAGTTAGTAGTATTTAAACCCTTCTCATGCATTTAGAGAAGGGTCTTGAAATTTGTCAAAAACTTGTCCTCAGAACATGCACTTTTGCACCCTCCGAGGAGGTTTTGATGAATGAATGGAACAGGATTTATTGATATCTGCATTTAATATCTACTACTGATGTTGCACTTTTGTACTCTTAGTGGATGTTGGATTAAGAAGAGATAAGTCATTATTGGTTGAAGCTCATGAGTAGAACTAGTTATAAATGGTACTTTTATCTCTTAACTATTTCTGCTTTTGTGTTAAAGTGATATTTATGTTCAGTGGTTTATATATTAATGCATGAATTCTTGAGTTATCATTTAGCACTTTTGTACGGTGATAGCTATTTATTTATGGTTAATATATGAGTAGCTTATTATGTGATATGTTTTTCACAACTGTTTCGTCTAACTTTTTATACGAAGTGGTTTATCTTTATTGAATTATTTTCTTATAACAGTTGAATGATATTTATTACCAATTGTTATTTGAAATCATTTTAGATCACATAACGGAAAGATTACATCCCGGGTTAGTTTAGAATTAGATATTTTTGTTTAATTAGAATACAATTACATGTTATAGAATAGAATTAGAATAAAAGAATTTCACTTAGAAACTTTTAGAAACAAAATATCAATTCTCAACACACACACACATATTGGGAAACTGGTCCCATCATCCCCAGTCGGACCCACTATACCAGACGGAAAAGGAGCTGCCAACCAAGGTCCGGACCGGGTGGGTATCCCCCTTGTTGTAGACCCAATTTTCGGGGCTTCAACATGAACTCAACCCTCTATTAATGATGGATCACAACAGGTCTTGACTCCAGTGATGACTGGGTGTTCTCCTCAGTTGTTCGAGCCTCCAACGTGATGAGAGATTTAATATTTCGTTGTCAATGCGATAATAGCCAGTCTCTTGTGTAGCTCGACTTTCCAGATTTGTGCTCATGCAACTCTTCAATCCATCGCTCTTCCAGATAGCAGGCTCATGCTCATAATAAATCTTTGTACGAGCTTCATTACTCTAGCTCGGTGGCTGGAAGAGGAGGATTCTCGGCTCCGATGGTATTATGTTTGCAATTTAATTCTCACGCTGAAGATGTTCACTACCCCAAATGCCACAATTTTGGAATTCGTTGCTCCTAGGGACAACAACAATCCTTAGCACTCACTCCTCCTTAAGCAATAAAATCATTTGATCCTGAGAATGGAGAATACATACCCTAAAATCAATTACGGAGTAGATAATCCTTTGTAATCTATGATTAGATCTTGAAATGCACTAGAAGGAACTCCCCTAGGGTGGTAGTGATTCCCACCGAAGATAGTGGGTATCTAACTTTGGTGAGATCGGATCCCATTGAAGTTAGGTTGGTTGAGGATCTCACATGAGACTCGCCTGAGCCTTCAATTAAAATGCCAAGAAGAAACTACCAAATTACATGCCTTCTCTCATTCCTCCTCCATCCTTTTAAATCTTACTTGCATGAAGAAATCCATGGGAAATTACCTTGGTTGAGAGTTATTTGGGGCCAAAACTATGTTCTCTAAACTACTTATTTTTATTTTATTTTTTATTATAATAAAATCGGTCCAACTGGGTCAATTGGTTGGGTATATTACAACTCCCCGTGCCTAAAATTTCTTTCCCTAAAGCACTTTCAATGTTGGATGCTACAATCTGTGCTCTCCTTCCCTGGTGGCATGTTTGACAGGAAAATATTTCCATCATACCAAATATTCATGAATGGTCCTGCTCCAAAACTCCTTTTCTAGAATCTCCAACACCTCCTTTGAAACTAGTTGAAGATGCCCCTCCTCATCCAATGGGGGTAAATCAGGTGACGATTTGATGTTCTCCCCTACCACCTTCTTCAAACAAGAAACATGTTATATTTTATGAATTATTCTCTCTGCTGGAATCTCTAATTCATATGCCACTTCTCCTATTTTTCGGATAAATCGATAGGGCTCGTAGAACCATGGCTTTAAATTTTATGCTCCTTTATGCTTCAAGGTAGATTGTCTTTACAGTTGCAACTAGAGGTAAACTACATCTCCCACTTCGAAACTTCTTTCAAGCCTTTTTCGATCTATATATATATATATTCTGTCGATTCTAAGCAATCTGTAGGTTATCTTTGAGTGCCTGGAGAATATCTTGACATCTCTGGATCCAATCCTCCGCTACTGGTGACCTTCTATCTACAAAAGACAATGCCTCTTATCCATATAAGCCTCGGAAAGGTGACATCCCTATGGACATGTGATAAGTGGTGTTATAGCAATATTCTCCTAAATACAACCACTTGGTCCATGCTCTTTGTTGCCATGTGACATAGTTTCGTAAGTAACATTCCACCCATTTATTTACTACTTTTTTCTGTCCATCTGTCTACAGGTGGTAACTTGTACTCGGAGTGAGTTTTCTACCTGCTAACCTGAATAACTCCTCCCATAATGTTCCCATGAACCTGCTATAATGATCACTAACAATGGTTTTTGGAAACCCATGTAGACGGAATACTCCTTGGAAAAATATTTTTGTTATCTGAGATGCAGATATTCTGGAGGAAATCACAAATAAGTGGGCATATTTGGCCAGACGATCTACCACCACGAAGACAAAATCTTTTCCTTGGGATGATGGTAGCCCTGTAATGAAATACATGGAGACACTCTCCCATTTTTGTTCTGGAATGGGCAGCGGTTGTAACAAACCTGTCGGGTGTGTATGTTCAACCTTATTTCTCTAACAAGTACTACATTCCTCAACATATTTGATAATGTCCCTATTGAGTCCTTTCGATGTGAACCTCTCCCTAATGGTCTTCTAAGTCTTTAGAAATCTCGGATGTCCTATTAGAGGGGAGTCGTGAGCTGCTTATATGATCTTCATCTTCTGCTAAGATTTTGGTACTAGATAGATTTGGTCCTTGTAATATATAATGGCATTGACAACTCTATATCAATATTATGATGATTGTCCATCAAGAATCTCACAAGTTGGTTGGTTCTTCGAATATTTCACCAAAATATGGAATTTCTAGTCTTCCACAATGTCTATGAGGGAGAAGGTAGATGGTTTCCTGGACAAGGCATCTGCAACTGCATTATTTTTTCCTTTGATGTATTTGATCTCAAAGTCATAGGCTTGAATATTGCTAACCCATTTTTTTTGCCTCTAGTTCAATCCCTTATGATCCAGTAAGTATCTGATACTATTATGATCAGTTTTGACCTTAAAATTGTTGCCCACTAGATATGGATGAAACTTGGCTAGTGCATGCATTTTCCGGCATTTATTTTTCATAAATGGAATAAGAGCGCTCATAATCCTGGAGCTTCCTACTCTCAAAAAAAATCGGATGATGAATCTATGTTAAAAAAACCCCAATTCCTTCCCCAGAAGCATTGCACTCCAATACAAATGGTTGGGAGAATTTCGGCAATGCTAGAACTCGACATGAACTCATCACTTCCTTCATTTGAGCCTCACTTCCTTCATTCACTCAATTGTCTCCTGTGATGTCTTAGTCCATACAAAGGCTCCCCTTTATGTCATGTTAGTAAGAGGTGTTGCCAGATGTGAATATCCCTTAACAAATCTTCTATAATAAGTACAAATACCTAAGAAGCTCCTTAATTCTGTTACATTTTTGGGAGTGGGCCAATTGAGAATGGCTTCAATATTGTCTTGGTTCACTTTTACGCCTTGGCCTCCAATTATGTGACCCAAATATAAAAATTTTGTCATGCCAAACTAATATTTGGAGATTTTGGCATAGAATTGTTGTGCCCCTAGTATTCTCAAAACCTCATTCAAGTGTTGTAGATGCTTCTCCCATGTTCAACTGTAAGTCGGGATGTCAATGAACAAGAACAACTCAAATTTGTGTATCTTCTTGTTAAACACAT
The DNA here is from genome assembly GCA_034641835.2 of Pinus albicaulis. Classification (NCBI taxonomy): domain Eukaryota; kingdom Viridiplantae; phylum Streptophyta; class Pinopsida; order Pinales; family Pinaceae; genus Pinus; species Pinus albicaulis. The sequence continues at coordinate 1,791,303,063 of CM076580.1, forward strand.
GGTTCATACATGACTGAAACATCGCAGGGGCGTAGGTCAATCCAAAAGGCATCACTAGGAATTCATAGTGTCCATAGTGGCATCTGAAAGCTGTCTTTGGAATTTCTTTATCTCAAGCTCTGATACGGTGGTAACCTGAGTGGAGGTCAATATTTGAGAATTACTTATCCCCCTTTATCTCATCCATCAGCTCATTGATCCTAGGGATAGAATATCAATTTTTAATGGTATTTTTGTTTAGTGTGTGATAATATATGCACATCCTTAGGGACCCATCCTTCTTCTTGACCAAAACCACATATGAAGCACAAGGGCTTAAGCTTGGTCGAATGTGTCCTAATCCCAACAACTTGATCCGGATTTATACAGGAACGCAATAAAATACATAAATAGACATAAACATAGAGATGCAGTGGAAATAATACTTCATTTTCTTCATATCAAATAAATAAAATATGTCTACAGACAGAATGGAAATAAAATAGCTAGGGCGATGGTAGCTTATCTCTAAGAAGATATGTGGCGGCTACATGCCTTTGAAATGTGTTACAATGAAGCTCGAAGGCCTATTTATTGTTAAGAAAAAATGTAAAACCCTAAACATCCAAAAACCGAACCGTAGGAGATGAAGCGCCAAAACTATGGGCCCTGTTTGGGTAAATTGGTGTTTCAACTTCCCACAGACGTAAATTTGGCATACGATCTTCATTTGACGCGCATCACACCTCATTAGAAAGATATATCCAAGGAGTAAAACTTTTGGTGTGAGAAACATCGGTCCTTGGACCCATGTTGCTCCCAGTTTTCCCAAAAAACGTCGTTTAGGGCCTCAAAACGACTCCAGAAGTTCAGGACCCGAAAAACTGCTAAAAATAGTAAGTTGTGCTGCAACTAAAAAAATGAAAGAACTAATGGTGGCGTTTCAAATGGAATAGGTGGGTGGCCACCAATATCCACCTGGATCATTAGGGCCCCAAAACGGCTTCGGAAGTTCAGGACCCAAAAACCTACTAAAAATAGTAAGATGTGCTGAAAGTGAGAAAATGAAAGAACCGATGCTGGGGGTACAAATGGAATATATGGGTGGCCACCAATATCCACTTGGATCACAACTCCTGGATTTCCTTCTTTATCTCATCCTTATTTTCTTTGGGATGTCAGTAAGGGGTAGTGATGACAGCTTGGATCCCTTCCTCTAGTTCAATAATGTGCTCAAATCCCCTATTTGGTGGTCGTCCTGGTGGTATATCTCCAAAAACCTTCTGGTTCTTTTGCAACAATGCCATGATGTTAGGAGGATATTCCTTATATTTTTCTGTTGGGTTCTTCTCCATGATTCGACACTCCACAACCCATACGATATACCCATGTAGAATATATGCCTCCATCATGTTGGATGTCACAATCTTGGGTGGGTATGCATGCATTCCTCTTAGCATCACCTTCTTACCATCTGGACCTGTAAATGCAAATTCCAAGTCTTCATAGTTCATTGTATGAGTCCCAATTGAATATAGCCAATGAAACCCTAATAGCACACGGGAGTCTGGAAACTACACAACAACAAATTTATTTGTAACTGTATAGTTCCCCATTCTTAGACTCGTATTAGGGACTATTTTAGTGCATGGCATGCGGTTGTGCTCTTTATTCCTAGGAATAAAAACTGTAAATCCTCCAAATTCTTTAGTTTTCAATACTCTTTTAGCTAAAAATTTTGCATCAATGAAGTTGTGGGAGGCCCCACCATCAATCAACACGATCATATTATGTCCTTGTATGGTGCCCATGACTCAAAGAGTGTGGTATCTTGGGACCATTGTAAGAGAAGCCATAATCCCTTCCTGGGTCTCCTCATGGATTTCCCCCATACCTTGTGATTCTCCCTTATCTGACTCTGGTTTCTCTTCTTCGTCTTCGCTCTCAGAAAATAATTCATTGTAGTGGGTCTTTCCCTTAGTATACCAATGCCCTGGTTCCCAAGGTTCCTAACAAGAGAAGCATAACCTCCTTCTCCTGAGATATTTCTTGTTTTCATCATCCAACTTGCTTTTTCTCGACGACTCCCTTTGTTGTTGCTTCTCTTCTTTCCCCTTTGCGAAATAGTTGGTTTAGGTAGGAATTTAGCCTTGAGTATTGCATATTGCATATCCATTTCTCTATTGATTGTGTCTTGCAAGGTCACGAGTTGTTAGGCTTTGACCCAACCACACAAGGGTTTTGACAACCCTTCCATGAACAACATGACCATCTGAGCAATTGAGAGGTCGTTGAGCATTAATGAAAGCCTCTGGAATTTTTTGATATAAGATTCAACGCTTCCTATCTGTCGAAGTTGGGTTAGCTCCCGAAAGTACAACTTAGGGTCCTTCCTGTCAAATCTCTCTATCAATATTTGCCTGAAGTTTGTATAAGAGATTATGTTTGCATGTCCTAGAGTGATCATCTCAAGTTGCCACCATTCGTGTGCTTCTCCATCAAGATGAAGTGTGGAATATTTAAAGGCATCTCTCTCACGCATGGGGTTAAACTGGAAATATGTATCCAATTTTTGCACCCACGATCTTGCAAAACACTTTGTTGATCCATAAAAGTAAGAAAGAGCTACTTTCCCCACAACCTTTTGGAGATCCAAGTTTGACTGAGGGTCCCCATATAATGTTTCCTTCCTTTTTTGTTTGCTCCTCATGAAATAATATTCATTGATGGTTAAATTTGCTTTCATGTTGGGGGGCAACACATCATATTCCTTCATCCAAGCTGTAACTATCTACACAATTAGTGAAGGAGAGTCTTGTTCCCCAGGAATCATCCAAGAATGGACGCATATTTGGTTTGGTAAATGGGTTTCTCTGAATTTTGGCAGGTTCATGCGATGGAATGTCCCCGCCTGAATGAGAACCACCTTCCACGTTATTGCTTTGCAAGTTGTTTCACAATCTGCAATTTGAGAAGTTCCACAATTGTGTCTTGAGTGGCAGTGATATTTTGTAATATATCTCAAGATTGGTACTTTCATGATCACCCATCGGTTTGTCTAAATATTTTGGCTCTCCCTGGTCCTTAGTATTTATCTCTTTGTTTCCCCCACCTTAACTTTTATCTTTTCCCCCTTTCCAATTGATAACAATCCCTTTTTGTTTTTATTTTCTTGGCATCCCACAATTGGCCAAGAACCTAGCTTTGATACCACTATAATATGATTTTAGCTAATGTGTTGATATTTTATCAAACACTGAGAAATCCCATAAAATGTAAAAATATATTAAACTCAAGAATTGAGCATAAATCATTTTAAGAGGAGCACCAGTAATCATTTAGGTGCATAACAACTCAATAACAAGAGGCAATGGATATGACTGGGTCCATGAATTTTTCAATGCGATATAAAATACATCCTTTATTTACGTTGCTTTACCACAAGTGATGTAAATGGGTAACTTTCTCCAACAATGCATGGATGCAAACAAGAACCTAGGTTAATTCTTGTCATTGATGTGTTTTCCTCAGGGTTCATGACCTCTTTATTGCCTATTACCTAGCTATTGCTTCTTGTTAGGTGTTCGCCTCAAGGTTCATGACCTCTCTCCTGCGCGTTCAATGCCTCCTCTATACAATGGAAGCCCCCACGATCCTCAGTCCACTGTTGAATATATGAACTCGACCCCCGATTAGTGATGGATCACAACAGGTCTTGACTCCAACGATGACTGGGAATTCTCCTCAGTGGTTCAAGCCTTTAGCGTGATGAGATATTTAATATGTTGTTGTCAACGTGATAATAGTGACTCTCCTATGTAGCTCGACTTTCCATATTTGTGCTCATGCAACTCTTCAATACATCACTCTTCCAGATAGCAGTGTCCATATCATAATCAACCTTTGTACGAGCTTCATTACTCTTGCTTGGTGATCTGAAAATGGAACTATTTGTAATGCTATGCAAATTATCCATTCTCAAATAATTTAGTGTGCAAAGTGTTCTCCATGACTTGCAGGTTAAACAAAGTAGTTTTGGCTTGTTTCTCAGTTTTATGTGTGAGGATTTGTTAATTAAATATATTGTTTAACATATCACAGCAGAAATACATAGCAAGTAAAATTCACCATAACATAACACAACAAATTGTTGAGGCAGTTCACCCCTCCTGGGCTACATCTGTCGGTCCAAGGCTCCCCAATGGCATGTCCTTGCTCTATTAATTTGCTCAAAATGGTTACACAGTGAAAAAAATGCCTAAACAGGAAAAACCAGCTGTAAATTCAACTTTAGAAGATAGAAAATAGCTATAAATGGCTTTTGTTTCACCTTAAACAGTGAAATACAACCCAATACAGTGCCTTCTCCATGATGGCCCTAATGGCTCCTTCCTCTTCACTGAAGAAAAACGCTACTGTAGATCACCTATTTTCACTCTGAAACCTATTCCAAACTCTTCAGAATGCTCAAGAAACCCAAAATTGACTAAAATTTCATCTTGTTTTGTCGAAAATTGAGAAAGTTATGACCAAAACAAATTTTTGCCCAGTGTCACTAGAAAACCTCCTCCAAAACTGGAGGAACTCCAGTTAACAGCGCTAAAGATGGGGAATCTCCAAATTTGTCGGACTGCGCCAAATCTGGTGGTAACGACTAACGGTCAAGTTAAATATTCGGTGGTCGCGTTCACATGCGCATTTACCGTTGATAGTTTTAGTGGGTGGATATGTTTGAAGACCGTCGCATTTATGGTTAGGCGGGGTGGCATGTGACCACCCCCGCACTAACCGCCAGATAATCTGTCAACCACCGTTGCCACCAAGTGTTAGAGCTTAGGTCACGGCGGTGATCACATGGAGTCGTGGCTAGCTCTGAGGGCTAGCCCCTTAATATTTCTCTGTCAGTTCAATTAGTATAAGCCCACGGTCTTGAGCCTGCGGTCACACAACGATGTGCTGGCCCGAAGGGGCTAGTCCCCTAAACTCTCTGCTTACTACGACACCAAACTGACTTTACGTTCAACTTGCCCGACCATTCAACAAGTTTGCCACAGGCGGGTTGGTCGAGTCGCCCTACCTGAGTAGTCGGGTCGAGGGTTCAAACCCCTTAGCCCTTCAAAATTTTATATGCCCTTTCAACCAATGGCCTGGGGCCACGTGGCAGCCTCTGGGTAGGCCATGTGGAATCCATTGATAGGCCCACAAATATATTAAAAAAATTAACTTTTCCCATATAATTTTTTTATAAAAATTGGCATAATTAATTAAGTCAAAATTTCTTGTTTTGGAGTTCACTAGACGATTTCAAACCTCAGTAACTTTCACATATGACCTCGGTTTTGAGAACCGTTCATGGCTCCAGAATTTCAGTGATGATACCTTTCTAGTCATTCAGATTTCACCATTTTTGAGCACTTCCATTTTTGAGCATTTTCTTAACTTGGACATGATCACCTGATCACACCTCCCCAATGGGAAGCTTTTGGACCCCAAAAGCTCTCTGAATTACAGAAACTGAAGATGAGGAGATTGATTCTCCACTCTTACAACCTTGAACCACTAAAATATCCCTGATTTCATCAAATTGAGCTTCTCATAAAAAGATAAATTCTTCCTTGAATCTGTTGACCGACTGTTGCTAACCTTGACTGTGTCATGATGCAAATTTTTGAAACTTGCAGAACAACAACTAAAATTTGCAGCAAACATACTGCTCCTACAATGGTCTACCTTCAAAGGAAACTGAAAATAAGATTCACCTTGCCAATTGTCCTTATGGAGAATTTTTGCCGAATGAGCCATGTACTTGTGTCGATTCCCGACCAAGTTTTCTCGCCATAGTACCCTGCCATTCTGAAACCAGCATTGATCCATGCTAAAATTTGTGCCCTCTTTGCTTTCATGCTTTACCCTCTCTTGGATTTTCGCACCACTTTGCACCTACACTTTTTTTTCTGCGCCGATCGACACCAAAGACACTTGCTGCAACTTCTTGTCATCTTCTTCCCAAGACGACCTACTTTCAGACTAAAACAACTGATTATTTACATCAGCAACAACATGAAAAGGATTATGTACAAATATTTTTTCTTAATCATCAACAAATTCAAATTTTGACTTGCATTGACAAGCCTTTTCAGCTGCCTTGCATTCACTAAAGAAGATTCTAGCTTCTTCTGATGTGCTCTCACAATAAACTCCTTGCCATCCTTGAATAAATGGTACTTGTTCTCATGGCGATGGAAGATCGCTTTCCTGTCATATAATTAAGGACTGCCCAACACCACACCTGTAATGTCAAGTGGTACCACATCTAATTCAACCATGTCAATATAATGAGCTGTTATAGTGAAGCGCAACATGCACTTCCTTGAAACTTGTAAATTTGCATCCTTGCAAATCCAACCAAGAGGATAAGGTTTAGGATGTGGAATGGTTTCAAGATTCACCTTCTTGACTAAGTATTATGATATGAGGTTCGCTTGTGACCCACTGTCAAATAGTGTGTCTATCTTTGTGTGTTTTGAAATTATCCTCACATGCAATAGCTCTATTCTCTTCTCTTCACTTGGAGCTTATATGTGAAAGTTGGTAATGCTAGAATTGGGATTTGTTTCATTTACAATCTCTTTCCCCTTTATGTTCTTTAGTGCCATGGCTATGCTTTAGTTTCATCCCCTAATTCAGACCCTAAGTCTTGTTCAACTATTGCAACCATCTTGCCTTTTTCTTTGGCCTTATCTTTGGTTTTGAATTTTCTAGTTTCAACTCCGGATGAAGTTTCCAGAAATGGTCTTCATCATGGCTTGTTTTGGAACAGTTTTTACAAAAGAATTTTCCCTTCTCTTTCCTAGAGTTTGCATTTCTCTTTCTCCCTTTGCCTTTCAATTCACTATCCTCATTCCCATCAAAAGATTTTTTACCTCTAGCCTCTAAATGCGTGGCTTGGACACAAACCTCGTCTAGACTAGTAGGATTGAACATAAGGATAGTATGTATAAGAAAGCTGTGTAAACCACCTGCATACTTCAGCAAAGTCTCTTGGCTATGCAAATCAATTCCTAGTAAAAGAGCCCTTCGTCTAAACTCTTGGGTGTAATCTTGTAAATTTTGTCCCTTAAGTTGTATAAAACTTTTCCAATTCATGATAGCCTTTTGTAAATGAGCTAATGGATAAAATTGCTTTTTAATTGCAGAAATAAAATCAGCCCATGATAAAGTGATCTTACCATGTTTTATAATCTCATCCTTGGTTTGGGCTTCCCACCATACCAATGCTGCTCCATCCATTCTCAAAGAGGCTAACTGAATCTTGGTGTCGTCATCATGAAGGTTATGTATAAACTTCCAACTGCCTTATCCAATTGTCAAGTTTCTCTGCATTTACTTCACCATTAAACATAGGTAACTCAAACTTAACATCAAGCTTTAAAAATGAACTTTTACCAGTGTTTTTTGACTTGTGAGATTGATTCACCGAAGTAGAGGATGACGATGTAGAGGAAGAGGATGAAGATGGGGATGGTGGATCACCATTTCCTCCGTGTCCTTTCTTTGACTTGTCATCACTTTTCTTTCCTCCTGAAGAACCCTCTCCTTCCTTGTGGTGTTTCGACCCTTCTCCTTAAAGCCTTTCATTCATTTCTTGGTAGAGTATCCTCACCATCTCAGTCATGTCTAGGAACGCCTTTCGGAACACTCGTTCTTCTTCTTTGGGATCAATGTCTTCAGGAACTTCTCCTTGTCTTGAAGACATGCTTAAGACTTATTTTGTGGCTCTTGGAGGTGAATTAGAAGGTGGAGTTAATGGTTTTCTGGCCCTCCTTGGTTGAGGATTATTTTGAGCTCTAACCAATTGTCCTTCCCCTCTCTTGAGCTTAAGCCTAGTAAGCATCAAAACTTGCAAACATTCAACTATATCTTTGCACAAGAACAAATGTAGAGTAAAAATATAGCTCTGATACCAACTGATCTAAAAATGGAACTATTTTTAATGCTATGCAAAGTATCCAATCTCAAATAATTTAGTGTGCAAAGTGTTCTCCATGACTTGCAGGTTAAACAAAGTAGTTTTGGTTTGTTTTTGAGTTTTATGTGTGAGTATTTGTTAATTAAATATATTGTTTAACATATCATAGTAGAAATACATAGCAAGTAAAATTCACCATAACATAACACAACAAATTGTTGAGGCAGTTCACCCCTCCTAGGCTACATCTGTCGGTCCAAGGCTCCCCAATGGGATGTCCTTGCTCTATTAATTTTCTGAAAATGGTTACACAGTGAAAAATATACCTAAACAGGAAAAACCAACTGTAAATTCTACTTCAGAAGATAGAAAATAGTTATAAATGGCTTTTGTTTCACCTTAAACAATGAAATACAACCCAATGCAGTGCCTTCTCCATGATGGCCCTGATGGCTCCTTCCTCTTCCCTGAATAAAAATATGTTGTAGATCACCTCTGTTCGCTCTGAAACCTGTTCCAAACTCTTCAGAATGCTCAAGAAACCCAAAATTGACTAAAATTTCATCTTGTTTGGTCGAAAATTGAGAAAGTCATGACCAAAACAAATTTTTGCCCAGTGTCACTAGAAAACCTCCTCCAAAACTGGAGGAACTTCAGTTAACAGTGCTAAAGATGGGGAATTTCTGAATTTGTCAAACCACGCCAAATTTTGTGGTAACGACTAACGGTCAAGTTAAATGTTTGGTGGCTGCATTCACATGCGCATTTAGCGCTGATAGTTTCGGTGGGTAGATATGTTTGAAGACCGTCACATTTATGGTTAGGCGGGGTGGCATGTGACCACCCCCGCACTAACCGCCGGATAATATGTCAACCACCGTTGCCGCTAAGTGTTAGAGCTCAGGTCACATCAGTGACCACATGGAGTCGGGGCTAGCTCTGAGGGCTAGCCCCTTAAGATTTCTCCGTTGGTTCAATTATTTTAAGCCCACGGTCTTGAGCTTACGGTCACATAGCGACGGGCTGGTCCCATAAACTCTCCGCTTACCATGACGTCGAATCGACTTTACGTTCAGCTTGCCCGATCGTTCAACAAGTTTGCCACAGGCGGGTCGATCGGGTCACCCTGCCCGAGTAGTCGGGTCGAGGGTTCAAACCCCTTAGCCCTTCAAAATTTTATATGCCCTTTCAACCAATGGCCTAGTGCCACATGGCAGCCTCCAGGCAGGCCACGTGGTACCTACTGATAGGCCCACAAATATATAAAAAAATTAACTTTTCCCATATAATTTTTTTATAAAAATTGGCATAATCAATTAAGTCAAAAAGTCATGTTTTGTAGTTCACTAGAAGATTTCAAACCTCAGTAACTTTCACATATGACCTCGGTTTTGAGAAAGTTCACGGTGCCAGAATCGCAGTGACGAGACCTTTCTGGTTGTTCATATTGCAACCATTTCCGAGAACTTCCATTTTTGAGAATTTTCTTAACTTGGACATGGTTACCTGATCACTCGGTGGGTGGAAGGGGAGGATTTTCGACCCTGATGATATTTTGTTTACAATTTAATTTCCGCGCTAAAGATGTTCTCTGCCCCAGATGCCAAAATTTTGGAATTTGTTTCTCTTAGGGACAACAACAATCCTTAACGTTCACTCATCCTAAAACAACAAAAGCATTCGATCCTGGGAATGTAGAAGACAAACCCTGAAATCAATTACGGAGCAAATAATCCTTTGCAATCTATGATTAGATCTTGAAATGCACAAGGAACTCCCCTAGGGTGGTAGTGATGTCCATCGAAGATGGAGGGTGTCTAAATAGGGTGAGATCGGATCCCACCGAAGCTAGGCTGGCTAAGGATCTCACATGGGACTTTCACTTGAAAACTCGCGTAAGCCTTCAATTAACATTCCAAGAAGAAAATCCCAAATTCCATCCCTGATCTCGTTCCTCCTCTGTCCTTTTAAAGCTCAATCGCTTGAAGAAATCCACGAAAATTACCTTGGTTGAGAGTTACTAGGGCTAAAACTACATGCTTTACGCCATTTATTTATTTATTTATTTTTATTAAACTTAGTCCAACTAGGTCAATTGGTTGGTGATATTACAGACCCGTGTCATTAATGGGTTGACATCTAATGCACTAATGCTAAGTGGTAGTGAGGAGGCTAATTGGGGTCGCCATGTAGGTGCCATGTGGGGACCATGTGGATGCAATGTGGTAGTTTGATGACATGGCTCAAAACTTAGTGACCATAACTTATAATCCAAAGTTCGAATCAGGATAAAATTTATATCGTCGGAGTCATCTCGACGATATGAACACAATGAGGTCATCCATTTGAAGTTTTAAGTAAGTTGGAAAAGGCCGAAATTTTTAGACCCCATTTCCATAATGCTACCTTGGATCCTGGGTCAGCATAGTACCCACCTCCTTCTAACCTGTGTTTTGGTGGGAATTAGGAGGGGGTGTGTTACACCTAATTTATCTCTTTATGAGGTGTCTAGTGAGAAAAATTGAGGGTTTCCTAATTTTATTACATATTTTTATCATTGGAAGATGAATACAAAATAAAATACAATGTGAGAATAGAGATTGTGGGTTGAGGTATTTTCCACCAATATATTTGGCTCCTCTTCTTGTCTTTATTGTGAGATATATTTCATCAAGATATAATCTAAATAATAATCTTCATGTTTATAACAATATGTGGGAACAAAGTTAATTTAGAATAATCATATTAACTTAAAACATATACCTTGTGATCATTTGAGAATTGTTTAACTATATTAAAAACTAAAGGAGATAGAAAATTGGAAACATAATCATCATGGTTTATGTAGATTTGGATTATTCACTTGAGAGGAAGATGAAAAGCTTCAAGTGAACACAAATATTCATGAGAAGCACAAGAGAACTCTTGGAATATGAAACCAAGGCTCTGAAAAACTTGTATGTATATGTATATCATGTTAATAATATGCATCCAATGTTTATCTGTCTCCTTTGTATTTTTGTGAGTTTTTCTAATAGTGGTTTCAAATCTTAGTTGTATGTCTCAATGTAACTCCTCTATGCCATCTACTCACTATTTAACTTGTCCATCTACCAATTTCTTGCCTTTGCATGCTTGTCTCTATTTATTTCTTTATTGTCATGTCTCTCTTATTGTGGTAACAATGCATTCATTCACTTGTTAGTGTGACAGACTAAGGTTTATTGTTTCCCTCAACATTACTCCACCAATATAGCTATAACATATACCCTAGTATTATTGCTTAGTCGTAACACATTCTCTACTAATGTATTCCTTGGCCTGACTTGAATTCACTCTACCATGCAATAACGTCCCCATAAGAATGAAGATGATACCTACTTTGTTCGTGAAGGTGAGAGTTGTGTATCATGAAGATATTTGATTGCAGAGTATTCTATTACCTCTATAACTTCAATTGGAGCAAAGCTTTATTTTTTCAATTATTTTCATTGAATGTTGAAAAAAGGTGAGAGCCAAGTAGCATGAAATTAAGAGCTTGGAAGTGAATGCTCTGAAATTATGGTGAGATCCCTTTAATTCATTTGGATTTGAAGTGAAACTCTGAGCTCAAGCATGCCACCAAATCCATAAGAAAAAACCCTTAATAGATTTGGAGCTAAGGTAGTTAATGTGAGTCATGTCCATGCAACCTGAGTGGATGGATAGGGGATATGACCATTGAGACTACCTTATAATCAATTTGTGGCTAAATGAGGTAGAGTCGAAGGCATGGACCGATGGATCAACATGGAGAGGTGGAGGAAATACCACATTGGCACCAATATTTATGGGATTGTTATTGCTCAATGGACGTTCACATCACATTGGGGTTTGCAAATTAGGATCTATTAGTTGTGTATTGATTTCCTATCCAAAACTCAAAGTACTTCAACTGCATGTGTTTTTCAATATTTGCTTTGTCAAATATGATTATGTTATACCAAATTCCAACAACATTGGTTCAAGAGACCATCCTCAATTTCCACATTGCGAGTTCTACAAGCTATTTTACTGTGCATTTTGTGACTAAAGTTGTTTTGTGCATGGTTGCAAACCTGTGACACTCCAACATGTTCGACAATGTGACCAAGTTCTCCCTTAGATGCCATTCACCCGGTGGAAGGGAGTGACTTGTTCACCCGATGGAAGGGAGCGACTTGTCATGCTTTGAATCCAACTATCACCGACAAACCCTTTAATTGATCATACATGACCTTAATATTCCCTCAAAATGGTAGTCTTTGTGTCATGCAACTTGCATGGGAGTATGTTGTGTATCTGGTTGATGTAGTTGTAGGTGGAAACCTACTCATGGAGGCTTGCAAACCTACTCTAGAATCTATTCATGTTACCAAGGTTGTTCATTATTGCAAACTTGAAAATGCATTGGAGCCCATGCTCGTAATCCAACATTGAAGTATATTCTAGGTGTTGCACACAATTTCCCACTCTATGCAAATCTACACAATGCAAAGTTGAAAGTGTGTGAGACTTTACTTTAGTAGCACATGAACTATGAAGCTTTCTATATCTTTCATCTTCTCTGTCATAAATGCCTATTGATTAGAAACTGTGTATTCCATGTGTAAATTTTCATTCCATTCATTAAATGACTTAGAAGATGTTTTCTTGTTAGGAATTTGAATGGCTACCACAAGAGGTTCAAGGGATATTTTGAGGTTTTCCCAATCCTATTTGTAGGAAGGTGATTGTTACTATCAAGCATATATGTTATTCATAGAGGTTTATAAACCCTCATTCTTGGTTCACATTTTTTATTGGTCCCCAAATATTTGATAAAATATTAAGCTTTAATCCTAACCAGCTACATTGTTAGAGTGGTGCGACTCCAGTAACTTTTCACTATAAGGGAATTTGGAACTGACATGTCTTTGCTTCATATTGGCACATTAGATTATATCATTGTTAGTTGTTGTCATCAACATATTCTCCATTTTTTTTTTTGCATGAAGGTTGAGCATTTTGGAAGCCTCATGTTCCTCTCTTCTTATTCTCCTTTAATGTTTTTAATATTGTACCCACAACTGTTACTCACACCTTCCTCACTACGGTGAAATAAAATTTTCAAAATTTGACAACATTGAAAAATGGCTCAGATTTATGAATTTTTAGAGTGACTAAATGCTATAATACACTCTATTATTGACAATACATTCATAATTAACAAAACAACTCCCATTGATGTTTGAACCTATTTACAACATTCACATTACAAAAGTGAGTTTTTGTAGATTGAATCTCAACTCCAATGAGATGAATTACAACAGAAGAATCAACATTTTTTACTAGTTCTTGTTCAAAATAAATCTTTTTGAGTTTGAGAAAGAATCATGTCAAGAATAAACACATGATTAGATTAGTGATGCCAGTTTAGGTGCAAATTCAAATGAAGATGGAGTTTACCAAAAAAAAGTTCATATAGCACTTCATAATCCCATCATTAGTCCTTGGAAACAAGTCATCAACAATATGCACATAATTAGTCTTGGATACAAATAGGAAGTGACCTTTCACATTCTAGACTACTTTAAAACAATCCAAATTCGGAGTGTCAGGTTACTTCAAGATAGCTCATCTTCACTTGCTCCACATCCACTTCATATTCTCAGAATGTCAATATTGTCATTGAGTTAGCCACATGAAATATCATTGCTTTTATCTTAACCCTTATGAGTATCATGGAAAACATACTCATCAATCATACATGTATTTCAAACACAAGATTCTAGCAAAAGAAAAGATTCAACTTGGATGGATTGCTTCTTGGAAATGGTTTTCAACAGTTAAGAAGATATATTAGTCATACCATAATGTTCATTCTCCAGTATTGACATGTCTTGTAAAAGAGAGATTTTCATCTTCTACCTTTTATCTAACAGGGGAGGAATTGATAGTTAGCTACTAGTTTTGAAATCATATTAAGTGAATCGGAGCCACAAATAGAACTAAATCCAATAGTCAGATCTAGAGTCAAAGACATAGCCAAAGATAAACTCATGCAAAATGAGAACTAGTTGGTTTGTAGTATTCCTTAAACCACCACTCAGTAGAAGCCTTATTTCTTTTTTTAGACAATATTTTGTGGTCAACTTCAAACCACCATTTCAATAGTTTGTGCTTGTGTTTAAACCATCATTAGGAAGTACGTCCATTTCACCGAAGATGTCACCTTCTAGCCATATTCATAATTATTACAAAAACTACTTTGATCCAAGTTCCATAGTTGGTGGTCATCCTTAAACCACCATCAGTAGAAGGCTTGGACTTCTGCTAAACATTTGGTTTGTGGTCTTCCTTAAACCACCATATTCAAAGAGCACACCCAACCATTGGCTATTATCACCTCTATATTTCAACTTTCTTCTTGACTCACATACACCACTTTGGATTTGGGGGTGGGGTTGGGACGATGTTGGAAACATAATCCTCATGGATAGGCAAATTTGAATTATTCACTTAAGAGGAAGGCGAAAGCCTCAAGTGAACACAAAAAGTCATAAGAAGTCTAAGAGACCTCTTGGAATATGAATCCAAGGGTCGAAAAAAACTTGTCTTTATATGCATATCATGCTTATCTATCTCTTATGTATGTTTGTGAGTGTTTCTAACATTTAGTATTGATCATTCTTAATAATACTCTCTATATTATCAACCAATTAATGAAATTGAGTAAATATCAAATGATTAAACTGATCTTAAACACATGCATATACATAATATGGATCATTTACAATGTGACCTTATATAAAAACTAAAGAAGATAAACTAACGTTGATTATTTTCTATAATACTCACCAAATAAAGTGAATAAATTTCAAATTATCAAATTAATTATATTGATTCACACTCTCCAACCTAATATAAAGAAAATGTTATAACATTATATGAAAAAATAATAATAGTAAACATAATTTGTGCGTGAGTATTTTCACATTTTGTCATGATGTTGTTCACTATGGTATTCCTTTTTCTTTAACAGTCGCTTCCCCATTATGGAAAAGTGTACTCTAACCGTTGTAATTTGTTGGAAGAAGTGACCATCTATCCATGCTCCACGTGTACACTAGTTTGGGGTTCGGTTTACGTCTTTTCATTTCAGTTTAACTCGTTTTAATAAAGTCAAAACTCAACTGGGTTATATTATTATTATTTTATTTCAGACTCGGGTAGAAATTGTGGGTGACAGTTACTCATGATTCGTGCGCAGTAAGTCTGACCAGTGCTCAGTCTGTTGATATTTTAACCACACTAAATAATTTCTTTTGTTGAAGGATTAAATTAATTATGTCTCTGGAATGAAAATAAATGTTTGGATGCAAGTGCATCATGTGTATGCAATAATGGTGGTAATAGTAAAATTTATGAAAAAATAAATTTTATTTAAAAATAACAATATAATTAAATTTATTTTATTAGTTTCAATTCCACTTCTTCATCTTTGTGAGCATCACTCTATGCAATGAATGTTAAGTGGACTATTCAAAAATCATGAGAAATTAGTCAGTTACGACTATCTCTCATGGAAAATTATCTCTAATAATTAAATTCATGTTATTATTTTAGTTTTGTATATCATAAGATAAAATAATGTTATTATTTTGAAATAGTGTTATTATCTCCAAATAATGTTTTGGAGAAATTTGTTTTATTACAGATAATTTACAATTTTTTAAGTTTAAGATTTTTTGAAACTTTTAATAGAACAAAATTTAAAATTTTAAAATTTAAAATCTTTTGAAACTTTTAATATAGCAGAATTTTTAATTTTCTAAGTTGCATGGTTATGTTATTTATGTTTTTTTTTAAATGAGATTTTTATGTTATATTTAAAAGATTATTTATTTATTTGAATGTGTTATTAAAATTTTATTAATTTATAAAATATATATAAAAAAATAATATAATGATTTGATCTCTTTAAAATAAATTATTATTAAATTTGAAAAAAATAAATATATTTAGTAATTTTAGAAACATATCTATAATGTAAATATTTAGTAATTTAGATTATTATGCATTTTCAAGAATTTATTGTAAAATATTTTGTAATAATATTTGATGGACATAATTTTAATTAATTAATTTTTTTTATATTATTATTTAAGATATTCTAATTTGTGCTTTAAGTTTTGCTAAACAAAATGTAGTAATTTGTTTGAGCTATTATAAAATTGAAATTTTGAATGAGAAGCATTTTGTTGTTTGAAATTAAGTTTGATTTACCATCATAATTATTAAATTCACAATTTAAAATTAAGTTTGAATTTTAGAAATATGGAATGGATTTCTTATGATTTCAAAATTAAACATCTTATAAATGTATTTGAATTATTATTCTTATTCTTAATTACAATAAAAATTTTAAAAACACTATTTCAAAACGATATTCAAATAAAAATGTAAACATTTTTTTTATCTTATATTTCTTAAAAAAAACTTTTTAGTTTTCTATTTCTATACATTTTTTATTTATATATCTTAATAAATATTTTTTTTCCTTTTACTAACAAGAAATTCTCCAGCTATTCTATGTTGATATGTGGCTGTTATTTGAAGAAGACCAAATGGGATTATCCACACTTTAACAGAACTTTGTCGACATTCTTAATGGGGATTTCATCTTCACCACAGATTGTGAATGGATTTTTGAGAGAAGAAGACTGACAATAAATAGTGAAAGAAGACCTAATTAAGTAGGACAGATTGTGAATGGATTTTTGAGAGAAGAAGACAGACAATAAGTAGTGAAAGAAGACTTAATTAAGTAAAAGAGCATACCAATTTTTTTTTAATTAATTAAAATTAACATTATTAATATTTTTAATTATTAATATTATTGTTTTTTATCAATAAATCATTTTTAAAACACAAATTATTAATAATGATTATAAATATTAATAATGATTATGAATATTAATAATTTATTAATTAATATTAATAAGTTTCACTATAATTATTAATAAATAATTAATATTATTTATATTAGTAATAATTAATTATTTTAAAAAAATTATAATTCATTTTAAAATAATTGCTTAATAAAAATTAAATAGTTAGTTAATATTAATTATAACTCCATCTTTGTTTTTTAACTATATATATTATTAATATTTATTAATAAATCAAATTATAAAGAAATAATGATAATGTAATTTATTAATAGTAATAATTCTATTAACTAATATTCATAAGATTAACTATAATAAATATTAATAAAGATATAGAATTATCGATGATGATGATGGTGGTGGTGGTGGTTACTGCCTGTTAAGACCAATGCGATCTATTGGACCATAAGAGAGGAGAAAGAATCTAAGTTTGATTCTTCAAAATCTTGTTTCTATGGTCAAAGAGAAGGGAAATAAGTGCTCCAAGATCGTTATAGGTGGGTTGGCTTAATAGGTCAAGAATATTGGAAGTGTGACATATGGTAGGGAATTGAGAGCGAATGTGAGTAAGAGTCGGCAATCTAAAAGGAAGTGCTTTTCGTCTTCCACTTGCTTATAATCACAAATCTGACAGATTCAATCATTCCAAGGGGTCTTGGGAATAGACCACCACCCAATCTCACTCTTAAGCTCATGGGAATTAGTTCTTATCTTAGTGATGTTCATTTTTTTCTTATTACTAGACAAAACAAAGAGATAAGTCTGATTATCAAGGGTGGGGTTGATCACTTCCTTATAGTATCTTAGCTTCCTTTTACCCTCCAGCTCCTGATCCTCCCACAACTTGTCCTTAAACTTGGAGGTAATAGTATTTTTGATATTATCTTTGTTCCCCATACTGAGCTCCTCCTTAATTCCCCAATGGTTGAGCCAAGACTGGGCATCCTTATGCCACCCACGCTTGAGGCGAATGTGAGGGCTTTGACTACAGTTAGAAGCAATTTTAGGGATCCTTTTTTATTCCATGTTGTCAAGCTTCTTCTTATGCATTAGATATCTAAAGATAGCCGTACTTTCAATGGGGGACAAACCACGAACAAACCAGATTCGATCAAGAGGATATGATAGGGAGTATTTCCCTTGATCTTAAGGTTGTAGGTTATGAATTTCTTTTGAATCATCTCAATATTCCTTCATTACTCTCTGGATATAATGCAACCCCAAACTTCACATTCGTATAAGATAACAGGGGTGACAAGGGTCTCAAAGAGGAACCTCTTTTTACTCCAAATGTAAAGATCGACCGACTTACAGTTGTTTTCAAGATCATAATAAGCTCTCTAGCCCCCAATAATCCTTTTCTTGATGCTATAATTCCAATTGAGATGTTGAGGGAAGTCAATGCCCAAATATTTATAAGAAGAAACCTGCTCTAAGCACTGGTTATTATACATGAAACTACCATGAGTAATCTTTTTGCATTTAATGATAAAGACTTTAGTCTTGTCGGTATTAACTACCATACCCATCTTGGAGCAGTAGTCATGAAGAATCTGGAGTTGCTTATCAAGGTCATCATGGATTTTTGCAAGAAGAACGATATCATCGGCATAGAGGAGAAGAGTAATGAGAACACCAACAAGCTCGGTGCCCTTGCACCCCACAGATTCCAAACACTCCTCTAGCTTATCGATGTATATGCCAAAAAGGGTAGGGGATAGGGGACACCCTTGCTTAACTCCAATATTGCATTTAATGTCTTTAGACCATCCCTCGTTGGTCTTAAGCTTGGCAGTGACAGTCTCGTAGAGACGGATCACAACAATACTCAGCTCAAGAGGGACCATGATCTCTTTAAGTTTCTCCCAAAGTTTATTTCGAGGGACAGTGTCTAAAGCTTTTCTAAAGTCCACAAAGCAACATAAGAGATTGACTTTGCTATTGCGACATTCCTCCGCAATGATTCTAAGAGTGACCGGATGGTCAATAGTCGAGTGATGTCTCCTAAAACCATGAATTTTAATTTATTAAAAAATAATAATAAAAAAATAAAAATTTATTGTTTAATTAATATTTCAAAATTGTCTAATGTAATCATTAATAAATTTATTTATTTTTAACCTTTTTAATTAATTAATAATTATTATTAAATTAATTATAAATAAATATTAATAAATCAAATATTTATATTTCTTATCCAATAATTAATACTGGTTAAAAATAATAATAATTCTTATTCTTATTTATTTATAATTAATGTTTTGTTTAAGAAATTAATTAATTAAATAAAGTCAAGATTTAATAAATAATTCAATAAATTAATATTAATATTATGGTTAGTTTTTAATGAGCATATTTATTCTTAATATTTGTCTAAGAATTGATTAAACCCTAATCTAAAAAAAAGAGAGGGAGTTCTTATGTGAGATATTATACCTGGGATTACGAGCTAGAGGAACCAATCTGTCTGATTAGAGGAAGCCAACTATCACTGATTTTGCTCCCTCCATCCCTATTGAGATTATGAGGATGCTTAATAATCTCAAAAGCTTCTCTAATTTTCCTTCTTTAGTATTGTCCCTCTCTAGCTATGATTTTCACCTCTTCTAAACACACATGGAGCTTTGTTTTTGAAGAGTGTTCTGCAATGGTCGAGGTACGAGACCTCCTATTCTTAATATCGACTCCGTGCTTTCTCAATCTTATCTGCAAGGATCGTCTATGTAATATTCCTAATTTAGCTTAAGCTAATAGGAATATTAATTTTGCTTTTGAAATCTAGATGCATGAATAATTGAGCAAGGAGGCTCCTAATTTTCTCAAGGATGAATAAAAATCCTTCCTAATGTGAAAGGGGATCATGAAATAACCAATTCAAGCATCCACATGTGTGAACAAGATCTAAACTATGTGGACAAGGTCAAGTTTGACCAAGTCAACATGATTTATTCTCAAAGAAGTGGATTCTAAATAAAGCCAGCTCAATGTGAATAGAGATCAATCCAGCTAGATAAAATGAAGGCACCTTGAGTGTGAAAAGGGACAGGGCATGAAGAATCAGTCAAGGTTGACCAAGTCAACAAAGCTATCTAGATACATTGCACCATCTTGATGGACAACGCAGTTTTTGTGGAGGAGCCTTTGCATGGAAGCAACCTCATAGTGGGTGGAACCCTTGGTGAGGAAGCTCATCAATTATATAATGAAGGAGATGGCAAGCATATAGACATATTGGAGATTATATTTTCATGTGGTCTGCTTAGACTTCCTGCATACTTGGCTATTTAGCTAAGTTGCTACACTGCTTAGCATAAGGGTTTTCTCGGGTGGGGATTCCGTATTCTTTCTTGGAGATCTTGTTTGAGAAATCTAAGAGGAGATTTCTGATCTGAATTTTCCACTACCTAGTGTTGGGCCAAGCACTTACCTTCAGCAAAAATGCAGTCCCTTCAGAAAACTGAGTTATTTCTTAAGGTGTGTAGTGGAAGGGGTGAAAACCCCATTTTGAGGAGCTAGTTTCCCAAGAGGAGGATCAACCTTTCTTTGGGAAAGCTAAGGGAAGCATCTACAACCATTTCTTTGCTTTTTCAGCCATTTTTAGGCAGATTTTCAGCTACACAGCCTGATTCAGCCACAGATCTGCAACAACTCTTTCATGTATATAATTTTTGTCAATAAACCCTTGTCGGGTCTTCTTGGATCTGTATAAAAGAGATTGGATCTCTGTTTTTATGCCTCATTGAGTAATATAATAAGAAGATCATACATATTTCTCTATTTTTTGAGTTTAACCTCCGTTTGACTGCGCAGTCTCTTATGCAGCAACTCCGGTATTTTGCAGTCTTGGGGTTTTGTCAATTTTAAGTTGTTTTGAGCATGGGAGACCTGTTTAACTAAGCTAAAGGCATTTGTTTCTGAAACTATTTTGCATGCATGTCCTATATTGTCTATTCTAAGTGACACAACCGTTATTTTTCACTGTTATAACCCAATATTCAGAAAATAACATTTTTGGGGCTAAAACTGCTACTTTTCCCCGCTTAGTGACATTGTAAAAAGGCATAATTTGTTGTTGTGATTGTTCTATTGAAGCTATGTGTTTAAATGCATTATGTGAGTTGATCAATTGCTGCTCTCCAACTTTTGAATACCTTAGGGTATTCTTATTGTTGTAGAAAATTCCAGATTTGGAATATTACAGTCTAGTTTCCCCAATATAAATTTTCCCACACAAACAATCAATCGTATAAACCCCTTTAAGCTATCCATGATTGATTTTATCTTTAACTGACCACATTTTTTTGTCTTATTGTTCCTGTAGCAGTAAATTGCGTGACTATGTCCTTATTTCCTAGAACCCTCGCGATCTTATCTGTAACTCCTTGGATGTATGGAAGGAAAAATCTACCATACCTATTCTGAGGTTCTTGATGTTTATGAGAAAATATCAAATCCTCGGCTCTCTTTATGGCTTTCTTAATATCTCTTTCTTTATATCCAATACCCTTGAATACAAAGGTAAAGTGTTTGATTTCCTTGTTAAGGTATTCAGGGTAAGATATCCTGAGGGCCCTAACAGGCAGAGTATTCAAAACACCAAATATTTGAGCCGAATGATGGTAGGAATCAACACGAAGATAACTATCAGTGTGAGTCTTCTTTCTAAATACTTGATGCCCAAGAGTACCATCCTCCTTCCTGGTAACCAAGACATCTAAAAAAGGAATGCTCTTGTTCTCTTCAACCTCCATGGTAAACTTAATTTCTGATGAAATATAGTTTAGGTGATTGAAAAATCTCTCAAGTTTTTCCTTACCATGAGTCCATTTTATGTTGGTATCGTCAACAACTCTCTTCCACCAAACTAGTTTCAGGAGAAAGGAATCAAAGGTCTTCTTTTCAAAGTGCTCCATATATAAGTTAGCGACAATTGGTGAGAGAGGGCATCCCAATGCGACACCATATACTTGCTCATAGTATTCCCCTTGGAAGCTGAAAAATGTGGACCATAGATAAATCTCAGCAAGCTTAGTTGTTCCGAGATCAATAACTTCTTTTATCACTTGAACAACCTCATCTAATGGAAGTTTGGTAAATAATAACACTCCATCAAAACTTACCAAAATGTCATAATTCTCTACCTTCTCATTTCTGATAAGATTTAAGAAATCATTAATGTCTTTAATGAGTGAGTTAATGTTTCCAACCAAGGGTTTACGAATCTTGGAAACACATTTCATCAATTCGTAGGTGGGAGATCCTAGGGTATTAACTATTGGTCTGAGAGGAACACCTTCCTTGTGAATTTTGGGTAATCCATAAATTATAGGGATGAGCTCACAGGAGGGGATCAACTTCTTTTTAAGCTTATCAGCAAGACCAAATTCCATGATAGCTTTTTTTGACTTCTTTTCAATATACACATATCATAACTTTTCAACGATATAGGACATTCACATATTATAACCTATACTTTTAACTATTTAAGATTTATGAAGTCATAGACTTATTAAAATCATTAACAAAGTTGCAACAATTAAATAATAACTTTATTATAGTATTAACAATTTAAGAATACATTTTTTAATAATATGATTTGTTAAGATGATTTGGATTAACATAAAATAAATGATCTAAGAATGAAATAAAACACTCGCTTTTTAAGAAGAATGTCATATATAAAATTCAATATTAGTAAATAACTCACAAATAATATATGATAATCATTTAAATTTTTTTATTTATTTTTTTATTATAAGTAATAATAATTATATAAAATATATTTATAAAATATTAATTAAAATATTTAACAAGAAATTTAAAACTATAAATATGGTTTACAAATTATTAAATTTATAGTTCAACAATTTATTATATTATTTTGAAATTTAAAATGTTTTCTTTTAAGATTTAAATATTAATTTTAAAATTAATTACTAATATGTTATAAAAGTGATTGTAAATTGATCTCGGTGTGAAATTACTAGTTCAAGTCCCCACATTGATTAGGGTGATATATTGGACACGATGAAGATGTAGTCTCCCCAAGCTTACAAAAAAAATGATTGTACTTCATTTTAAAAAATATGAAATGTCTTTGAAATGTATTTAACTTTAATTGTTTACCAGTCATTTTTTTAGATATATATATATATGAAAATAATTTCAAATTCTAAAACTATTTTATTAAGTTTTTTCATATTTCTAAATTTTCTTTTTATTTATTTGAAAAGAAAAATTAAAATCTTTGTTCAAATTTAATATTATTGTTATCTGGTTTTACATAAAATTCCTTTAATAAATTCGTAACATAATATTTGCATTTGATGAAACATTATTAAAATGTTCTAAAGTACACCTTAGAAACATTTTGTTTCAGAATTGAAACATAACAATGTGTTTTTAACAATTACATGTGTTGTTGCAATAATGTAGATGAAACTTAATAACGGCTTAAAATAATTTATTATCTCTCTAGTTGGAAATTGGAATAAACATTTTTAGCTTTTCACAATAGATTTTTGAAAACAAAAACAAGGTGGTGGCAATGTCCAAAAAAACAAGGGCAGTGACATTGCCACCACCTGACTATTTTTATAAATTAAGATCCATTTTACCATATAAATTAAAATAATGATTCATATTCATAGCCATTATACTTAGATTTTTTTTATTTTTTCCCTAAGCATAAGAGAGAGAGAGAGATCATATTAAAAAAATAAAAAAAATTATAAAACATGTCAAAGAAAAATGTGAAGTGCGTATATATGTAACTATATGTATTATTAGAGTTTTAATAAAAATAATAAATAATAAATTTTTTAATTATAGAGATGTGAATCCCCAATCGAGGTCTTGGGTTTCAGGACAATGGAGGGAGGAAGCCTGCCACCTCGTCACTTCCCATCACATTTAAGATGAGGGGGGCTGTCGTGGGCAACCCACCACATGCATCATAGATGTAAACGACTATTACCACCTTCCAATCACATGGAAAACTATTCTCCAACTGAGTGCTCTGGGATCAAAGACCTTGCTTTCATGTCATTTTGTTGTGTGTGTGATAAACCTCTGTAGCAGGTGGGTAATTCCTTTGGGCGAAAAGAGGTGAGGGGCTCGTCCCCGATTGTGAAGACTCAATGTTGTGTTGCAGACTGTGGGTTTCCTCTCTGGGGAGGGAGATAAATTTTTTCCATGGCTATGGCTTGATATGCACTGGAATTTTGGGAGGCTTAGCTTCTGGGTCGTGGCTCTCTAGGTCAAGCATTGGATGTTGAGCAACAACAAGGGGAAATGATGGAGGAATGCAGTTGAGGCGCCGCCTGAGGTTCTAAAGGCAGCCACAGTGACATAAATTGCACAACAACGCAGGTTCATGCATGGTGGGCTAGTCAACATTGGGTAACCTTTCTATGCCACAATTCCTTTGGTTTTGACAATTTCTTCACTAGTTTTGATTATATTCGGTGGGTGTTGGCATGTAGTGCTCTTAGCACAACAAGGGTGAGCAATGACATCAATGTTGTTGCCTCTCAATGGTTGTTGGGCCCTACTTGGAGCCTTCAGTTTGCTTTCCCTCATCCATTATTTTTCATTAGAAGCTGTCACATACCTCCCTGGAAATTCGTGCCTCCTTGAGTTATGCTTTTATTTGGTTTTCTCATCTTTATTCACTCTGCTTTCATAGTGTTTTGGGTGAGAATTCTATATTGGACCTTGGTAATCTGGTGCAACATGCCCCGACAATGAATGCGTTATCGCCAGGGAGTTGGGGGCAGGGGTCCATAGGGCTGATTGCAAGCCGAAGCCCATGCTCAAGATGTCGTAGCCACTTTTCACTCCACCACTCTTCTAGAAATTCAAGAGGAAATCCGTCAACTTGTAGCCTTGACCACTAGCGATCGACAAGCTTATTCTAACTAAAAAATTCAAGCTAAGGCAACCAATTGGGTTCTTGACCCTGGATACACTAGGGGGAGATGGAGCCAATACTTGAACTCCATTATCCTAAACTAGCAAACGAGGGCACTCTTGGGTAGGGTCCTAAGTGAGAAACATGAAGATCACAATGATTTAATCTCTTCCCTGAATGAAATTAGACATATGCAACGATATCAACGCTCATGTCTCACTAGTTTGGATGCTCGACTTGCTCACTTAGAAAGCCATCTTTAATGTGATCTGAAACCTCTTGCAACAACTGTAACCAATGATCATGATCCGACCATAGTTACTTCATTGGACTCTTGAAGTTATATTTAGTCACTTGACAATTGTCTTTTACTTTTTGTAGTTTAACTTATGTTAGTTGTCATGAACTTCATACTAATTGTGTTATCATTTTGAGTTATTTGAACTCTTGTCCATGGTCAACAACTCTGGTTTCCCATAAGGGAGACTGTGGACATAGCATGAAAAATGATATCTTTGTTGTTGTATGAAGACATTTTGAGGCAATACAATGTAAATTCACCCAAAAAAAAAAAAACATATAGAGATGTGGAATTTATATAAATATAAATAATATCATTAGGAACAAAAATAGGTTCATCTTAACTTCGGATCTACCAAGAGGAATGAAAATTTTTAACTTGCAAAATTTTCCTCAAATTTTGCATTCATAAAAATCTAAAATTAAATTATTAAAAAAAATTAATGTCGATTCCATTACAAGGGACATTTTATCCTAGAGAATTGAATTAAAAAATAATAATAAGAAAGTATAATGTCAATTCAATTAAACATACATTAAAAAATATAAAAATAATAATTGTGATGAATTTATTTTGTTATATTACAATTTTGTTTATATTAATAAAATATAAACATTTTCTTTGAAAAAAATAGTAATATACACATTCTATTAAAAGAAATTTAAATAATTATGATTTATATTCATAACTTTAATATTCAAAACTTCATTTTTAAATTTAATTAATAACCCCATCCATATATATATAAATAAATTAACAAAAATACAAATATTTATATTAGAATCATCATCTCATATAAATTAAAAATATAATGATTTATTAGATATCATTTTTGGGATTCAATTGGGTTAATGTAGTTGAATCCCAAAAATGATATCTAATATAATGCACTGTGGAAACCCCTCATACCCCTCATACTTATAATGATTCATATTATGTTTTTAAAATTTAATTAATAAACATATAAACACTTAATATTTATAATAATCTCTATTTATACCTATAATTTATGCTATGTATATCATATTAATTTCTTTATATTTTATGTATATCACAATAAAAAACTAAATTATCATAAATCTATTTTAACTTTGGATAATCTAAAATAATCTCTTTTTATATAGATAGATATAATTTATACTATGTATATTATATTAGTATTTTTATGATGATGATAATGATTAATACTGAGACTAATTACATTCAAAAATTAAATTATCATTGACTTATTTTAACTTTGGATTTATCTTTTGTTGAGTGAATTTAAAATTTTTTAAATGTTAATATTTTTTATTTTTTTTCATAATTTTGAAAAAAAAATTGCATTTTGAGAAATTTGATCTCAAATCTATCACATCTTTTGCATTCAATCATTTTTTTACATATAAAATTTAAGGAAAAATTCTCTCAAATATAAACTTTTTATAATCAAATATAAAAATAGTTTTTTTTTTAAAATATAAAATTTGAGAAAAAAATTACATTTCAAAAAATTAAATTAAGAAATCCAAATTAACTTATTTTATATTTACAATAATAATTATATTTTAATATTTAAAATGAGATTCATCATTTAAATGTTGAGTTAAATTTTGAAAATTTTAATTTATTAAGAAATTTTAATTATTATGTTTTTTTGGTTTATTTGGAAAAAAATAATATTCTCACCCAGCCTAGTTAAAACACATTCTCATAAATTTTAGTTTAAAACTAATATTTTAATTTTTATGATTGTTTTTTAACATTGTCACCCGAGTTCAAAAAAAAAGGAAAAACATTCTCATAAATATCGGAGTTGTTGTGCTCTCATATTAGCGAACCTATAATAATAAAAACCTCTCCTCCCAGCTGGAAAGCATATCGAAAACAAGCAATTAATTAATTAAAGACTTGATTGCACTTTATTCTCTCCTTGGATGGATTACCGTACTATTCTGTCCGAACTGAGAAGCGATGCCGTGGTAGCTTTACATCCCTTCAATGCACCGCAAAAATTATGGAAGCCTCCAGACTTGGATGGGACAGCACGACCGCACAGGAAGCAAAACCCATAGATTAAAGCTGGAGATACCCTCCGCTATGAAATAAAATTATGCGTAAGTTGAATTTGGTGGATAATTTCTTTTGAATCAAAAAGGAGAGGTTGGGATGGTTACGATGGCGATGGCTGAGCAGATGCCCGCATTATGTAATCTTCCCGTGATTTATGCTAATACCAACATGCTACAAGGGAACTGCACTCGACAAAACAAAGCATGGAACGCAGATGGGCAATTCCCTTTGCTATCAGTTCCCTGGTTTTTCTCCTCCTCCTCTTCATAACAACAACGTCCATTGTTGACATATATTCTCCTGTATACTCGGTGATATCACCATTGGGGATAGGCGCAGATCAAGCAGCACAGCACAATGTTTTTGTGGAATCTAAAGCATCGGGGTTTACTAATTCTTCTTCCCCTACTAATTTGCCCCTTCGGCCGGCAAAACTTGCTTACCTCATCTCAGGATCCAAGGGCGATGGAGAAAGGCTGAAGAGGACTCTTCGAGCTCTGTACCATCCATTGAATCAATACATCCTGCATTTGGATCGAGAGTCATCTCCCACAGAGAGAGTTAATCTGTCTCACTATGTGAGGGATAGCTCCCTCTTTGCACAAGTGGGGAATGTTCACGTGATCCGTAAAGCTAATCTGGTTACTTACAGAGGACCCACTATGGTCGCTAATACTCTTCATGCTGCAGCCATTCTGTTGAGAAAGAGTCAGGAGTGGGACTGGTTTATTAATCTCAGCGCTTCAGACTATCCTCTCGTCACTCAAGATGGTATGTTGATACTCAATTTCAATGTTAATGTATGGGTCCTTCTAAGTAATTGACAGTGTGCAATTGTCTCACACACAAACTTATATACTAGCTCAAGCCCACCTAAATCTTGAGGTGCATATCA
The DNA here is from genome assembly GCA_034641835.2 of Pinus albicaulis. Lineage (NCBI taxonomy): Eukaryota > Viridiplantae > Streptophyta > Pinopsida > Pinales > Pinaceae > Pinus > Pinus albicaulis. The sequence goes on from CM076580.1 coordinate 1,791,331,122, forward strand.
ATCCCTGCTTCCCAACCTCAAGCTTGGTAACTTCGAGTTGCATATCAGATCCCGGTTTAGATGACTGTGAACTAGTTCCACTATCATACCCAAGTTTAGTTGGGTCTCTGTTAGTGCCCATATCCAGTTCCCCCAGTGCATCATCGAGAATAGATCCACCATCTGCACACAAGAACACAGACACACACACACGAAGAGTTGATGGATCACCCTCACCCTCATCTGAGCTATGAAATGCACCTACGCCTGGCTCTGATATGCACTTCAAGGTTGGAAAACTGGAGATTTCAAATCTTTAGTTCCAATCACACACACAGCCACATAAACAAGGAGAATTGATGAATCACTTCACCTCACCACTACCTGGATTGTAGAATGCGGCTCACTTTTGTTGACTGCCATTACACACACAGGCACACAAACTAGGAGAGTTGATGAATCACCCCCCCCACGTGGATTGTAGAATTCAGCTCACTTGTGTTGATTGCCATCACACACAGAGGCACCAAACAAGGAGAATGGATGAATCACACCACCCCACCCTTACCTCGTTTGTAGAATGCAGCTCACTTCTGCTAATGCAATAATTCTAAGTTCTTAATATTTAATTTTCTCTTTTCAGATCTGCTTTACTCATTTTCTTATTTACCTAGAGATCTTAACTTCGTTGGATACACGAGCAACTTGGCTTGGAAAGAGTAAGTAGAATCCTCCGCGCCTTGCAATTTATCGTTTTCTTGTAGTTCGGTACTTTCTAAGATCAAGGTTTTGCTGGGCATATCATTTATCCATAACTGGTTTCGACAGGCAGAAAAGAATTAAACCAGTTATCATCGATCCCGGGCTGTATAAATTAAAAAAGTCTGAGGTCTTTTGGGTTACAGACAAGAGAAGCATGCCTACTGCATTCAAGATGTTTACAGGTGTAGTTCAAGTACCCTTTCATCTTTTACATTGGTTATGTATTTATTAAGATCACTTTATTTAGTATTTCATTTGTGGTGGTAGCTGGTGGCAATTTTTTTGGGTCATACATATCCCATCTTGGGATTTCTCTGTTTCATGTATTCAAGAAAAGCCCAACCACATTTGTATAATTTGAATAACTCCTCTTTGGTGGAAACGCAATAACGGCATGCAGAACTCCCTGTTCCTCTCGAAAATTTTCTACTCTAGACATTGGACTCATTATAGAAAACGTTTTCCCTCTGTTGAATTTAGAATGCTTTCTAATCTAGCACTGGCTTGTTGCGTACTATATTTAGACTTCCTTGTGAAGCTCTTCTATGTATTTGATTCTGCCTTCCAGATTGGTTTTGTGACAACCTGAAAAATAATGATTAAAACAATCCCGGCTTCATTAGATCCCTATAAAAAAAATTCTCAAACAAGAGTTATATCACTCTGTTGCTGAATTCTTTTCTCATTCCAAAACAGGGGTTTCTAGTTTTGTCAGAGGTAAGTCCTAGATTCATGGGTATTTTCAAAATTTTAAATGCTTCGAAGTTTTTAAATAATGTTGTCTGAGTTGTTGCTTCCAATTCCTCCGCTCTATTCTGACTAGTTCATCCAAACAGGGAAGATAATTTTAGCTTAATTTTGAACACACATTTTTACAGTAATCCCAAAACAACTTAAATACAGAATTTGACAAGCTGAGGCTACTTGTACACGATCATCTGAAGATTAAAAGAAAAACATGCATTGGCCACAAAGCAGCCCTATACAGAAAACAGTAGGGTCTGTATTACTGGTACCGACATTCTAAATACCTTCCTTGTGTGAATCTATAGCCATGAATATTCCTTGGCTAATCCTTAGCATTGTTCTCGCAAGATATGTTCATTGTCTTCCATCCGAATTTCTATGTAAAATATACACTACAAATTGTTAGAACTACAAGGTTTTATCCATTTGTACATGTGCATTTTGCAATGATTTGGAAGGAACACGTATGACACGGATACATTAATCTTACAAATATACAATATTCAGTGCCTGGAAGGTTTTATCAGGGTTTAGTGGTTTGATATTTGATAACAATGGCCGATTAAATTAATAATGATTGTTGGCTATACCCAAATGAATATACTGGCAGACTAAACACTGGCATGCCATCCAGAGGAGAAAGATTTAGCTTTCTTACATGCACAAAAGAAAGGGGTTGGTTTATTAGAAGACATCTTGAAACATCAGTTTTGTATGCCTTTATGGTTAATAATAAAAGGATGCAATTTACTATTAATCTATGCAAATTTTGACAAACATATTAAGACTCTCAGAGTTTAGGCTTCTGTGATTCAAATTCGTTTGAGTTTTATCTTCTGGATACGTCACATAGAGATAAATATCTATGTGATGTATCCAAAAGATAAAAGTTTAAAACTCAAATATTAAGAATCTTTCAATGAACCACGTTTCATGTTTTTAGAGAAAATTTGCCATCTGGCAGATTTAAAGTTCTCACATCCACCAACAATCAAGTGCATGGAAAAAAGTTGTTAGTGGAAACTCAACAAGATGCAATGGAAGAACTTCTATTATCATATTATCAACCTTGTTCAAGGGAAGACACTTTCCAAGCCACTTTGAGGGGACAACTCCAAATACAATACAACAATATATCGATGATATCCCACAAGTACATAGAATGGACTTTATATAGAGAAGAGGTAGGTGAACGTGCATTCCCTTGTGATGACATATGGAGGGGACATGCATAACCTAGTGACCACATGTCGCGGGGGAAAATTTACTAATAAGAGTGTCAAATAGGAGAATGTAAGACACTAATAAGAGTGAACCAAAATAGAAGAAAGTAGGTAAGGGATATACAATATGTTCCACTCACGTACATTACCAAAAGATAGTAAGTAAATTTTTTAGGAAGTTGTTGATGCAATTGTATTTATAGATTGTTTACAAGCTTGCATCACTAAAAAACAAATTTCCTTTACAATTTTGTTTAAATCTAGTAGCCTCTATTAAGGGTTTCTTTCCTTTGCCTTGGATGGTAGGGTAGTAGGGCTAGCTTGTTCGATCACCCTCCCTAGATCATATAGCTAGTTTCCCTTAGCTTAGTCTCCCCCTTGGAGATATCATCCACATGAGCATTTTCCCTTTCGCAGTGATTGACAACTACAACAATGAGCCCCTACCTAGGTTCTCCACCTCCCAGACTTGCCTTGCTCTTGATCATTAGGGCTTGCAGGACCTAACATATTCTTTCCCTCCCTTGCATAGCATTGACATCCCTAGTCTCGATTTCTCTTATTGTGTTAGGGCATCTATACTCTATACTAGTGTTACACGGGGATGTCTCCACCAGGGTGGGGGGAGGGCTCCCCACGTTTCCCACGCTCTGAGGATGGGGGGCCCTTGGGGAAATGTTTTCTCACATCCCCCTTTGCTAGAAACTCAGGGAAGTGCAAGGGGAAAGATTTTCCCAGTGTGAGGGATGTTTTTCCCCAAAAGTGGATGTCTCCCCTCCATGAGAAGGGGGATACCTAGGTGCGCCCCCCCCCCCCCCCCTTTCGAATTTTTGTCCAGCAACCCATGAAGATAGAACAAAAATAAGGGATAGAGCTTTAACGAGTCTAGGACCTTGGTAATTAATGGTAATATTAAATTTGTAAAGTAAAAGGTATCCTTTTACTAAAATTTTCAACATTATCATTAATTGTTTCAGGATGTTTAAGAGTGGTTCTGACTTCATCAGACTTCATATGGATAAAGTAAAATTTCATATTCCATTCAAAATTTAGCAGACTTAACAGATACCAGGATTTCAGGATTGGAAGGATTATAACATTTTCGTTAGATTGCACAATGATGAATTTGCATGGGATAAATTGTTATTGTTGGGATGAATTGTCATTATTATTTGCACAGAGATCAACTTTAAGGCTTAGGAATAGGTCAGATGACCTTAGATTTGTTGTTTAAAAGTTTGGCTAATGTAAAGGCAGGTTCCATGCCAGTGCTGACTTGTTTTGAGAAATGTAATTTGTTTTATTGAAGGTGTAGAAATTATACAATATGTATGTTTATCTTGGATTCACCCGATCTAACAATATGCTAAAGTTAAATACTGAATCTCTTCTACAAATCTTTGTGGAATTAAAAACACAATCGTCAATTACATAAGCATGAAGAAAGATCAATCACACACAACACAGATAATTTCTCGGGGAAAGCTTACAGCGAAAAACCCCACTATCTTCTTTTGTATATTATATCATGGATCATGAAACAATTACATACAAAACTCCAATCACGAGAGCTCTCAGTACATCCGCTAATTGTCTCACAATGTCATACAAAAATTGGCAAATCCCTTGCTCAATTTACTGTTTCCAGACAACCTGCCGTCACTGCGCAATCCCTGCTGAAAGCAATCCCTGAATTGATGCCTTCTTGCCTACCTTGACTGCGCAAGTATCATGGGCTCATCCAATGTGTGTGTGCTTGCATGTGTGCAAGCGGATAATGTCGCAATTGATAGTTATCTTCTCTTTCACCTAGAACTCAACTGTGTCTCCACTGGATCTGACATGCATGCAGTTAATAATAGTAATTCTTCAGTTGCAAGTGAGATCACTACTTGTGAATTAATTAATAATTAATTCACTTGATTTCTCACTAGTGTATCTTCAGTTACAACTAGCACAACTGAGTTTAGCTCACTTAACTGAGTTAAACTATTTACAACTTGCACAACTCATGCACCACTGCACTTCCAACTCTGTTACAACTAGAATCACTTAGTTACAACTCAAGTCAACCTGCATGTCTCACCAACCAACCACTTAACTCGAAATTCACTTAGCTAACTGATTTGCCACTTCAGTTAACTATTTTCAAGTTCTCATTGAGTATAGATTATAGTTTAATGTCCATCTATATTAAGGGATAATAAAAATAGACATGCATCTAAAAATAGACATACACCTAAAAATAGCTTGTGGGCCCCACCCTAGTGTAGGTGCTTAATTTTCACTAGGATAAAAAATTCTTGTTGAATCTCAACACTCCCTCTCAACAAGAAAGGGATTATCCTTCACCCCGATCCTATCTCTATGGTATTCGAATTTGCTCCTGGTGAGAGCCTTCGTCAGAATATCTGCATCTTCATCTTTCGTGGGAATGTACTGAAGCAACATAATTTTCCTCTGCACACAATCTCTGAGATGATGGTACCAGATATCTATATGCTTGGATCTATCATGAAACACAGGATTAATCGAGAGTTTAATGCAACCCTGATTATCACAATGAATCATTGTTGGATCCATCTGAGAACCAAATAAACCAACCAAGATCTTTCTCATCCAGATAGCCTCACATGCAGTTTGACGCGCTGCCATGTATTCCGCTTCCGCTGAACTGAGTGCCACGGATCTCTGCTTCCTGTTGTACCAAGAAACAGTTGTAGACCCGATACTAAAGATCCCCCCTGATGTGCTCTTTCTGTTCGATGGACTTCCAGCCCAATCTGCATCCGTGAAGCCATGCAACTTCGCTCCATCCATTCTTTTGTACCATAGACCATACTCTGATGTGCCCCTCAGGTATCTCAGGACATGCTTCCCCGCCTTCCAAAAGAGCTTGGTAGGCTTAACCATGCTTGACTCAGCTGGTTAACGGCATAGCAAATGTCCGGTCTCGTGTTCACTAGATACATTAGCAAACCCACTAACTGTCGATAGACAGTAGAATCCACTACTTCTCCAGAAGTAGCATCCTCTTTCCTCCAGTTTCTTGGAAGAGGCGTATCCATGGGTTTGCAGCCCTCCATGTTAAACTTACCCAGTATCTCCTTTGCATACTTGCCTTGAGACACAAAAAGTTCACCATCATGTTGCCATATTTCCAATCCAAGGAAATAATGAAGGAGGCCCATATCCTTCATTTCGAAATCCCTTGCAAGATCCTCCTTGCATGAGTGTATTAGCTGCTCATCACCAGTCAATATTAAATCATCAACATAAAGAAAAATGATTAAAAGCTTACCCTCCACCACAATTTGGTACAGGTTTGCATCTGCTTCACTTTTAGTGAAGCCCAGTCCGGTGAAGTAGTGGTCTATCCGAGTGTACCAAGCATGGGGTGCTTGCTTCAGCCTATAAAATGCTCTTTTGAGCTTGCACACATGCGACTCGCTGTTGAAGATCTCGAAACCTTTAGGCTGCTCTATGTACACCTCTTCCTCAATGATCCCATTGAGAAATGCAGTTTTCACATCCATCTGATCAATGCGCCAGCCCATCTGCGTTGAGAGTGCAAGGATGGTCCTTATGGAAGAGTACCTTGCGATAGGTGCAAAAGTATCATCATAATCTATCCCCTCGATCTGTGAGAAGCCTTGGGCCACAAATCCGGCCTTGTATTTCCCCACACTCCAATCAACAACTTGCTTTACCTTGTAGATCCATCTCGAACCTACCACTGATTTGTCAACCGGTCTTGGGACAATTTCCCATGCACTGTTTTTGACAATGGAGTCATACTCCACCATTGCATCAACCTTAAGAGGCTGCTGCACTGCTTCCTGAAAGGAAGATGGTTCAGTGACAATACATTTGCTCATAAGAGCCATGTATCCAGTAAATCGGTCAGGAGATTGTCTTTGTCTGCATTGTGAAGTAGGGGCTCCTACATTCTCTGCAGCATCAAGTCTCAGCCTATCAACTTCTGTGGTGTGCTTTCTGCCATTTCTGATGGATGGCTCTGCATGAGTGGCTTCCTCCACTCCATGAACCTCCTCGTGTGGCTGATCCACATCTCGAGACTCATCTTTGGGAACTAGCAGTTCCTCCTCCGCATGCAAGTCCAACTTCCTATCAAGCGACAACCGCATGGCTTTCCCCTCATCAAATTTTATATCCCGTCGCACAACAGTCATTCTGTTGTTTGGCAAATACACTCGATAATTATGGGGGTGTTTCTGTGTACCCCACAAAAATTCCAACTTCAGTAGTCGGCTCCAGCTTCTTCCTGACGTCCTTGGTCACATGCACATAAACAAATGAGCCAAAAATCTTAAAGTGTGAAACATCTGATTTCTTACTAGTGAAATCTTCTTCAGGTGTACTCATGCCAAGTATTCTATGAGGACAATGGTTCTTCACATAAACCGCAGTGTTGCATGCTTCCACCTACAAATGCATTTTTAGGCCCTGATCATGCAAAATCGCTCGTGCAGCACCCACGATCGTTCTGTTCTTCCTCTCCGCGACTCCATTCTACTGTGGGTTATGAGGCGCTATAAGTTCTCTTCAAATTCCTTCTTTGCTGCAGAAGTTCTTGAATTCGTTAGAGATGTATTCTCCACAATTATCGCTCCTAAGAGCCTTCACTTGCTTCCCTGACTCTTTCTCCACCAATGCCTTAAACTCACAAAACTTGGAGAGTGTCTGATCTTTCTTTTGCATGAAGAAGATCCAGCATTTACGAGAAAAGCCATCAACAAATATTACATAGTACTTATGTTTTGCTGTTGAAGCAATCGAAAATGGCCCACACACGTCTATGTGAACTCTCTCAAAGATCCCCGAAGCACGGTTCTCCTTCTCCATGGTGCAACCCTTGCACTGATCTAAATGAGCAAGTGTTCCCATTGGAAGTCCAGTAAATATTTGCTGCATGACTTTCAAGGCTCCATGATGAATATGGCCCAATCGCTTGTGCCATAATTTGCCCTCATCCCGGCTCACCATTTTCTCTACCTTGCTCACCATAGCAGCGCAACCATCTACCTCTAGCTTGTAGAGATTCTTAACTCGAATCCCTAACCTCTTGGCTTGACCCATTGTTTTATGTCGCAGGAAAGCTTTTCCATCACTAAAAACAACGTCATAGCCTCTATCCTCCAACATTGTGACTGAGACCAAATTTTTCTTCAGACCTGGTACATGCATCACATCTTTTAATTTAAATGGTTTACCTGACTCACTCTGAAAGGTAATGGTACCAATCCCGGTAGCACTGTACCGTCCGTCGTCGCCCATCTCAATATGCATTTGGAGATCTTTCTCCTCCAAGTCACTAAAAAGTTCCTTATCTTTCGTCATGTGAAAGGAAGCGCCACTATCCAAATACCACACCAATCCCAATGCACTTGACACCATGCATGCAATCAGGGAGAAGTCAAGATCAAATTGCAAGGCAAGGGCCTCACTAGCTGCAGCTCCAACAACCTTCTTGTTCTTCTTCTTTTGTGGACAGTTAGTAGCAAAATGCCCATGTTCGCGACAGTGAAAACACTTCACCTTGGACATGTCCTGCTTCTTGCCTTTAGACTCAGATTTAGAATGGAATTTCTTCCCCTACCCCTTCTTCGCCTTGGCAGCCAAAGCACAATCCTCTTCATCATCATGCTTTGATGAAGAGCCATCTCTGGTGTTCCGTTTGAACTCCTCCTACACCAGATTTGACCACAGTTGTTCCCAATCCGACAATTTTTCCCTTCCGTTGACAGAGTGTTCATAACTGTGCCAACTCTTAGGAAGTCATAGGAGAGCTAAGCTCAATAAATCATCTTCAATGACTGTTATTCCCACACTCCCCAGTTCATCCCAACATTGGACGAACTTTGTGAGATACTTTGGAATGGTGTCGCCCTTTTCCATCTTGATCTTCCTGAGTTTATCTTTGAGTGTCAATTTCCTATGGTTGCTACTGCTTTGGAATAGATCCGTCAAAGCCTTCCACATAGCATATGGTGTGGCTTTCCCATGGAGACTTGAGACAATGTGGTCTCGTACTCCCTCCAACAGGATTCTCCTCGCCTTTGCCACTTTTTTTTGCCATGCATCAAGATTGGCAGCATTTGCAACATCTGGCTTAAGAACATCTTTTTCAATGAATTTCTTCAAGCCATTGTCTTCGAGTACCACTTCCATCTTGTCCTTCCAAGCAATGTAGTTTGAGTTGCCCTCGAGTGCATACTCTAACCTCAAGCCATTGAAAGCCATTTCGATCTTGAATCAGTTGCAGCACCAAGAAAGTCTTTCTGCAAATTCAAATTCTATCCAACCACAAACTCAGCTCCTGCTTCACTTCTGCAATTTCTTGGGCTCTGATACCATGTAGAAATTATACAATATGCATGTATATCTTGGATTCACCCGATCTAACAATATGCTAAAGTTAAATATTGAATCTCTTCTACAAATTTTTGCGGAATTAAAAACACAATCGTCAATTACATAAGCATGAAGAAAGATCAATCACACACAACTCAGATAATTTCTTGGGGAAAACTTACAGCTAAAAACCCCACTATCTTCTATTGTATATTATATCATGGATCATGAAACAATTACATACAAAACTCCAATCACAAGAGCTCCCAGTACATCCGCTAATTGTCTCACACTGTCATAAAAAAATGGCAAATCCCTTGCTCCATTTACTGTCTCCAGACAACCTGCCTTCACTGCGCAATCCCTGAATTGATGCTTTCTTGCCTACCTTGACTGCGCAAGTATCATGGGTTCATCCAATGTGCGTGTGCTTGCATGTGTGCAAGCGGATAATGTCACAACTGATAGTTATCTTCCCTTTCACCTAGAACTCAACTGGGTCTCCACTGGATCTGACATGCATGCAGTTAATAATAGTAAATCTTTAGTTGCAAGTGAGATCACTACTTGTGAATTAATTAATAATTAATTCACTTGATCTCTCACTAGTGTATCTTCAGTTACAACTAGCACAACTGAATTTAACTCACTTAACTGAGTTAAACTATTTACAACTTGCACAACTCATGCACCACCGCGCTTCCAACTCTGTTACAACTAGAATCACTCAGTTACAACTCAAGTCAACCTGCGTGTCCCACCAACCAACCACTTAAATTGAAATTCATTTAGCTAACTGATTTGCCACTTCAGTTAACTATTTTCAAGTTCTCATTGAGAATAGATTATAGTTTAATGTCCATCTATATTAAGGGATAATAAAAATAGACATGCATCTAAAAATAGACATACACCTAAAGATAGCCTGTGGGCCCCACCCTAGTATAGGTGCTTAATTTTCACTAGGATAAAAAATTCTTGTTGAATCTCAACAGAAGGATGCATGCTAATTAAGGCTTTAGGCCTTGACTTTTATATTTTATTTCTACAAATAGATGTTGTTTGTTGTTGAATTAATTATACTGTGTTAGCGTTGATGTTGTGGGCTTTGCTGTTACTGCTTTAAGTAGACTATAGTTGGAAAATGTTCTACTGTTTATTCAAACTGATGATATGGGCTTATATTGTCTGATAAATAGCGATTGCTATGTGTTGTTGGCTATGTTAAGCATTTTTTATTGCTTGCCTGTGTTCTTTATTGTGGGGTGTTCTCTCACCCTTGCATCAAGTGGTATTGGAATAGGATAATTTGAGGTGAGGATGATTCCATCCAGTGAGATCATTGGGTAAAGTTGTCAATGGAGAGAGATAGCTCAAGCATTGGCAGAGGGTAGACGTCGTTCATCTCTGCAAAGTGAGTTGCAGGAAAGGAAAAATGTATGGCATGAAAAGGAATGAATGTGAATTAGGCAAGAGAGCTAGAAGGAATGGGGAAATTAGAGAAATGTCTGTTTATTTTCTAGAAAATTCAACTGTAAATGCAATAGAACAGTAAGATAATAGACAACAGAAATTTTTCACCCTGGAAAGCTCAACCTTGGGAGAAAACCCAACAATCTTTTATAGGAGAAATATTGTATTTAAAAGATATACAATCTGATTTTTCCAGTTAAAATGACCACAGAAATCAACAGGGTCAAATCTGTTCAAACAGCTTAGAAACAGGTCGCCCAGATTTGGTCAAACAGCCCAGTCAAGGCTGTGGTCGAACTTCCTCTGAAAGTTTAGATCAACTTCCTCAGAATGTTCAGTCAAACTGCCTTAGAAAGTTCAGTCAAACTGCCTCAGACAGACTGCGGTCAAACTCAGAAATTCAGTCAACTCTGTGCCTCAGAATTTCGGCCAACTCTGCCAGAAAGAAGTTTGGTCAATTTTCCAGAATTTCGGTCAAACTTTCAAGTCAAAGCTGTGGTCAAACATGACAGAAATATACTTGGTCAACGCTGGTCAAACAGACTTCAAAACTGGTCGAACTTTGCTGGTCCTGTCTCTATCTCTCCTTCGCACGTGTGCACTATGAACAGAAAACAGAAGATTTAATGGTTCAATTTGATGCCAAATGGAGGAGGTTGAATGGTGAATTTATAGTGGTCAAATCATGAGAGTTTTGACCAAGGGTCAAACCCATTCAACTGGTAGGGCCAACCTGTCTGTTTGGAGCCTACATGAACTTGTAAATGATAAATTTAATTTCTTTTAAATTACTGATTTGAATACCGATTGAAGCTACCGAAAATCAACAATGTTGAGGGTTATAACATTAAGGCTAGATGATGTGGAAGCTTTCCATAAAAGGGGAACAACAACGAAAGCAAATGATGCAAGTGATGAGGAAATTAATGAAATATCAAGTATTATAATGTCAAGGCGAGATGATGTAGAAGCTTCCCATAGAGGGAGAACAACAAAAGCATAGGATGCAAGTGGTGACAACAATGTGGAGAAAAAAAGTGGCGATATTAGAAGCCCAAGAAAGAGCTATTTCAAGTTTTATTAAAAGGTAGACTTAGAATAAATATCATTGGAAACCTAAATCCAAATGAGCAAATCGATTGGATAGGTAATATGAAGATTTTCTTCAAAGTTTGAAGGAGTAGAAGATCCTAGAAGAATGAAATCTGTATGCATGAAGCTAAAAGGACATGCTTTGTTATGGTGGTCCATGCTAAAATCAAGTTATGTAATGTTGGGTTAACATGTTAATATTAATATAACATAAATTTTATATAAAAATGATTTGGGCCCCAATGGTTAGCTCACGTGGTTGAACCATCTGCCCAAGACATGTTGCTGACGGGGAGGACTTAAGTCACAAGTTAAAACCCTATCAAGCACCTCCAGGGTACCAGGGCTGAGGTTTACTGTTCAAGATGATATTTGTGTAATGAATTTCTGTTAGGCCAGGAGGTAACTCTGCCAAAAGACTGAATTGCATTGATTAAGGATGCATATGAATATATACATGGAGGTGAGAATTTTAGGTTTCATTTCCCAGTGTCTCTTCAACTTCCTTATTTTCTATTTACATTATTATACAATTTCACCCAATCCCTTAGGATTAGGTGTCAACATTCCCCCCCTTAATCTGAAGGGATGTTGGTGAGTCCAAGCATCATTCTGAATCTTTCAAGCTTTTCTCTTCCAAGTGCTTTGGTGAAGATGTCTGCAATATGCTCAATTGTGGAACAATGGCGTAGATGGATTGTCTTGGCCTCAACATGATGTCGAATCAGATGGTATTTTGTATTGATGTGCTTCATTCGATCATGGAACTTTGGGTTCTTGGCCAACTTTATTGTAGAAGTGTTATCGATCATGAGTGGAGTTGAATGCATTTGTTTCATCTGCAAATCTTCCAAGATTTTCTTGAGCCACACAATTTCCTTTGTCACTTCAGCTGCTGCCACATATTCTGCTTTAGTTGTGGAATCTTCTGGAACTGATTGTTTGCGTGATCTCCAGGAGACAGCTCCTGATCCAAGACTTGTAGTATAACTTGAAGTAGATACTCCAGTTTCTTTGTCTCCATCAAAGTCTGAATCAGAGTATCCAATCAAGATGAAGTCGCCCACCTGTGTATACCTGAGTCGAAAGTCTTGAGTCTCTTTCAAATACTTTAGAACTCTTTTTGCAGTAGACCAATGTCCCTCACAAGGATTTTGCATAAACCTGGAGAGGATTCCAACAACAAATTAGATGTCTAGTCTGGTAGTAGTCAGGTAGATGAGACTTTCTACAAGTTGTTTATACTTCGTTGCATCCTCAAATTCTTTCCCCTCGATGGATGTGAGCTTCGAGTTTTGTTCCATTGGAGTGGTCAAAGGATTGCACTTAGCCATGCCAAACCTGTTCAATAGATCTCCAATGTACTTCTCCAGAGAGAGGAATATAAACTTAGGATGTTGAGTCACTTCAATACCAACAAAGTAGTGAACATAGCCCAAATCAATCATTTCAAAACCTTTCCTCGATTCCTTCTTTATGGATGCAATATAACTCTCATTGTTCCTTGTCATCAAAAGATCATCTACATACACCACAAGATATACAATTGTTTTGCCAACTTTCTTGACAAACAAAGTTGCATCATCAAGATCATAATGTTTGAAATTAAGTTTCAGAAGATGCTCAGTTAACTTCTCATACCAGGCTCACGGTGCTTGCTTGAGGCCATACAAGGATTTTACATGCTTGCATACTTTGTGTTCTTGGCCCCTCACAACAAATCCTTCTGGCTGGGACATAAAAACATTTTCCCTTAGATCTCCATTCAAGAAAGCAGTTTTTACATCCATCTGATGGATTTTCCAACCATTCTGAGCTGCTAAGGCAAAGAGTGTCCGGATGGTAGCCCATTTTGCTATGGGGGCAAAAGTCTCCTCATAATTAACCCCTTCTTTCTGTGCAAAACCTTTTGCCACAAGCATGGCTTTGTGCTTGTTAAGTGAGCCATCAACTTTGTACTTGTTCTTGTAGACCCACTTGTAGCCAATTGGTTTGGTTCCCAATCAAGGATCAACCAACTTTCAAGTGCCATTCTTTATCAAGGCGTCATATTCCTTTTGCATCGCTTTGTTCCATTCATCATGAGAAGCGGCAAGCAACTTCTTTGAAGGAAGTTGGTTCAATATTTGTAGACAAATTCAATTCACAATTATAAGAAACATCCATATCAACAGGTGAATTAGAATCATCTACATCACCTCCATTTTTCCTGGTGGAACTTCTTGTTCCTGTCTTTCCAACCTCATCAGGGCGAACATTTTCAAGTTTCTTTGTCAGCCATTTTGGAGGACCTTTCTGAGATGGCCCAGGCTGCTCATTTGATTGAGTTGGGATTGAATCAAGATTCAGTCTCCCAATTATGTCAATCACATCACTCAAAGTGTCATCCATGGCTTGTCCATCACGTGGGGGAGAGAGTGTTTCAGAAGTCGATTCCACAAATTGATTCAGTATAGGAATCCCCCATTCAAGATGTGGAATCTGATTATCAAATTCTTGAAATGACTTTGCATGTGTGAATCTATCCAAGCGATCAAGCTTGTTGCTCAACAACATTGTTAGTCTTGGAAGATTCAAGAAATATGACATCTCTAGATACTACAAACTTCTTATTAACTTAATCATAGAGACGATATCCTTTGGAGGTATTGGAATACCCCAAGAAGATACATTTTCAACTTCTTGCACAAATTTTATTTCGTTGTTCCTTAGGTATTAAAGCATAACAGGTGGAACCAAAGACTTGGGGATGCTTTACCGAAGGAATGTGGCCATGCCACATTTCACAAGGAGTCTTATTTCTAATTGCACTAGAAGGACACCTATTCTTTATGAACACAACACAGAGCTGCATCAACCCAAAACACCATTTTACATTCTTGAAAAACATCATGGAACATACCATATTTAAAATTGTTCTTTTCATTCATTCAACTACACTGTTCTGTTGGGGATTATAAGGCACGATTGTTTGATGTTTGATCCCATGTTGGCGAAGATAGTTTTCAATCATTTGAAGTGTATTCTTTTCCATTATCAGTGGGTAAAGAGCCAATATGAGTTTGTGCATCATTTTCAATCCATGCATGAAAATTCTTGAATGTTTGAATAATATCATATTTGTTCTTCAATAAGTAAACCCAACACATTCAGCTGCAGTCATCAATAAATGTCATCATATATTTATTTCCATTTGTAGAAGGAACAGGCATGGGGCCACATAAATCTGAATGAATAAGCCCAAGTTTTCTATGTTGTCTGGAATGTGAATCATGAAAGGACTGTTTGCTATGCTTTCCTAAAATACAAGCATCACATTGCTTAAGTTTCCTAGGAATTGTAGGCAAACCAGTAACACCATTTTTCTTCAACAATCGAAGGTCGTCATAGTTCAAGTGTCCAAATCTAGCATGCCATAAAAGAGTTGATGGGATTCATGGGAATGTACCTTCATCATAGTGAGAACTAAATGCAAAGTTTTGTGCATGAGCAGAGGAACCTTGCAGCTTTAGGAGTCTTCCTTCTTCTATCCCTCTCATGACAAGTGAGTGATCTGATGCTTTTTTTTGACCTCAACCTTGCCATCAAACATGTGAATGGAGTGTCCTTGTTGGTGGATGTGGACCAAGGACAACAAGTTTCTCCTCAACTTTGGTAGGTATAGAACCTCATGTAGAAGAAAGTCTGGAAGACCAGGCAACTTAAGCCTGATTGTTCCAAGTCCTAATGGCTTGAGTTTAGATTTGTTTGCAAAGTATATTGCTCCATCAACCTTGTCAGTGAATTCTTCAAAAAAATATTTTCTAAAAGTCATGTGGCATGTTGTTCCTGAATTTAGCAACCAATCATTTCTCCAAGAAGCAAGTGAAGCATTAAACAAGTCTTTAGTTACTCCAATATTACAATGTGCTACAACATAATGAGCAGATTCAGGTGCTTTACCTTTGTGTTTGTCATGAGTTTTACCTTTAGCTTCATTTCTTTCCTGCTCAATTCTGTCCCAAGGCAACTTACATGTGGATGCATCATGCCAATCTCTATTGCAACGTATGCAATGAAGATCAAATTTTTCACTTTGAGCTTGTCTGTCCCCCGTGCCTTTGAAATTTCTTCTTCCTTGTCCTCTTCGGTCACCTACTCCTCTGGAAGAATCTTGAGCATGATTCTTCTCTCTATGTGCAAAACATATAGCTTATTCAGAAGACTGAGGGGCTGTCTTCTTTCCAAAAGCCTTCTCTCTTTCTGCAAACCTTTTCTCAAGGGAGTCAAAGGTAATCTCCTTGAGGTTTCCACTTGCTTGCAATGACTTAAGATAGTGTGAGTAAGTGGGATACAATGTCTTGACATAAGCTATGAGAGATATGTCAATTTCAACACCATTGTTTTTAATGTCATGCATGATAGATCTTACTTCTGATGCTAAAGCAAGAGGGTCATCATTTTTCAATTCAAGGCTGAATAGTTTAATCATTAACTGAACAACTTCATGTTTTGAATGTGAGTCATAGAGTTCTTTCAATTTCGTCAAGGATTCATAGGCATTTGAAAATGGTGTAATATGGCAACTCACCTCTTCATTTACAAATGTTTCAATTAAGGCATAGGCCTTGCTGTTTTTGTTGTCCCAAATGACGATCTCCTTTTATGTTGTAGGCTTTGCAGGTGGATTTTCTTCGACTCCTTCACAAATTCCTTTCCAGATCTCATTAAAAATGAGTGTGTTTAATCTTCCTTGACCGTTCAGGATAGTTCTCTTTTCCTGAGAGAACGACTCCCACAATGGATATGAGTGAATGCATTCTGTAAAAAATATTACTTTGTTGCCACTGTAAAAAAAATCAATTTTGGTGCTAAAAGAGAATTCTACACTTAAATTTTTTTTTTTTTTTCTCTGTAAAAAAAACAATTTGGTAAAAGAAAACACAGAGGTATTAACTGGGGGAGGGCCAAGCTGGGGGAGAGTCGAACTGGGGAGGGTCGATGTGGGGAGGGTTGAATGGCACCAAGCGGCAGAGGGCCAGTGGTAAGGAGCCACAGGAGGAGCGCGTAGGTGTGGAGGGTGCAGGTGAGGAGCGCACATGTGAGAGCTGAGAGGCGGTGTTGAGGGAGGAGCGCGCAGGTGTGGAGGGCGCAGGTGGGGAGCACGTAGGTGAGAGGGACTGTGGGAAAGCCGACGCCACGAAGGAGTGGAGTGAGAGCGGCCACGGGAAAGTGGAGGAGGCTGGTGGTGTAGGCCAGGAGGTAGGCGATGCTAGAGGGCCGACACATTGTTTTCACGCAGGTGGGAGCATTTATGGGAGGGAGGTGTAGTGGTGGAGTGTTGACGGTGGTGGTGCAATTAGTTAGCGCGTAGGGAGGCCGATGCACAGGGAGAGGGCCGTGCTGCGTTGGAGAGTGTGTAGGCACTGTGGGTGGAGCGCACAGGGAGATTGGAACTGTGTGTATGGCTCAAGTGAGCACCAAGTGAATTGTGTGTATGGAGAGGACTGAGTGAGGGAGAGGGCAGATTTTGCAGTGGGCAGTGACAATTCTGCCAAGAGCAGGCAGAAAGGCAAGAGGCAAGTTTGCTAGGAGCAGGAGGGAGTTTCAAGGGCAGGAATGCCGGGAATAGAGCTGGCTCTAAAACCATGTTAGGCCAGGAGGTAACTCCGCCAAAAGACTGAATTGCATTGATTAAGGATGCATATGAATATATACATGGAGGTGAGACTCTTAGGATTCATTTTCTAGTGTCTCTTCAACTTCCTTATTTTATATTTACATTATTATACAATTTCGCCCAATTCCTTAGGATTAGGTGTCAACAATTTCCAGTTATTGGCCAAGGCATATCAGCTTGCACTGAGGGTTGAAGAAATGTTAGCAAGGAGATTACAAGCCTTGAGAGGAAAAAAAAGCCAAACAACTCAAATGGGGCCAAGAGAAATGAAGACGTTGGTGACAACAATGATGGAGGAGGAAACAATGGTGAAAGAGGAAGAAGATATAGAATAGGCCGAGGTAGAGGGAGCATATTTCTAGAGGAAGAGGATATAGAAGTGGTTGAGTTAGGGAGCATATTTCTAGTACTTGTTTCGAGTGAACATACAAATACTCAAAGATCTTGAATGGTTGAAGAAATCGAGATGAAAGAGCACATGTTAGAGAGGCAACATGTGGAGCAAGAACAAGGAGAAATCCTGATGTTACAAAGAATATTGTTGGTTCACTGGAGGAAGTGAATTAATTTGGAAGAAATGGCATGGGCTGTAGTGCCAACAGAGATTGGCTGATTTGGAAGGCCATATTTGATGCTTCTTTGCCAATCCCTGGAGCAAAATGCTCACAATCAATTCACTAGGCGAGTCTGATGCAGGAACATCTATTTGTTGCTGGCAATCCCGCATCACCAAAAAAATATAAATATTTCCTTTTCCGATTTCATTGAATTCCAATAGCAGGTTAATCATGGCTCAACGTTAGATAGTATCAGGCTTCATATTTCTTTACAAGGCATCCTCTTCCAAGGTGGTAAGATAAGTGCGAGGTCCACAAAGAAGAGATCAAGCATAGAATCAGGAGGTTGTTGGCAGGACCCCACTTGGTTGCTGGTAATTAGTGACAATCTGTTGATCAACTTTAATGAGCAGAATTCATGGACGTCCAGAGCCTATGAAAGGAGCATTCGTACTGATCGAATGAGGGGGGGGGCGGGGGGAGGGGGAGTTGTGGGGCGTCGAAAGATAGCTTGAAGACGAAATGGAGAACTATAGCCTACGGGGATTGATAGGCTATTTCGTCCTGTAGGAAATTAATTTCTTGGGAACATTACAAAATACTGAACTTACGCTGGAGACATTGATCAGATGGTCCAATTTAGAAGCAACAACTTGAAAAACCCATGCTGAAATTGTAGTTTCTAATCTTTGAATTAATTCCTACTTTATGTCATTAAGTAGCAATAATGTCCAAGCCCCCGATACAAGGGCAAATTAAGTCATCAGCATAATTTTTTTGAATGAGATAACATTTGGAGGAAGCCTCTAGCATGGCAAAAATATTATAAACAAAGAGTCACATTTAATAATTACCCCATACCACTGCCAATTTGTTAGTAGTATTATGAATAAAGTTGTTTGATTATATTATGCTGCTTGAATGTACTTATAAATTTTAGTAATCCCCCCTAGAATAAAAATCTATGCAGGCTATTGTAATTTTGAATCATATGTTTGTCCCATTGTTTATGAAATTTGGCTAGCTAACTTCAATTTGAAGATTAAAACACCTTTTGGCATATATATTTGAGATTGAACGTGTTTATAGAAGTTTTCAAAAGCTTTTAGGACAAACTTTTGAAGGTACTTCTTGTCTGGTGCATTGTGATTAGACTCCTCTGAGTCTGAGTCAACCCCTAAGTTTGAATTTGCTCTTACTCCCTACTTGACTAGGCCCGACATTTTAATTTTTTAGCTAACTTGTCTTGGATACCATACCACAAAGTGAATAGGTTAGGAATAAAACCGAAGACCTGCCCCTGGCCTGTGGGTTGCTTTAGCACTGAGTTGCATTCCCTTTCATATTTGGGCACCCGTTCTGGCTTGATTCATGGTGTAGGTTGCTACCTCCATGTATGGAGGGCAACCGTAGCTTGGTGTGCCAAAACTTGAGAGGCTCCATAAATAGAAAGGTAATGATACAAATATTGGAAGGATGAGAGAGATAAGATAAGAAAATATAATTTTATCAATTTCCAACAAATATTCACAAAGGTAGGTTAATGGCTTAGCGCAAGAGGTTAGTTCAATTGATTGACACCAATGTTGTTGGGAATTTGGATAATTCTTTTGCTAATGGGTGCCTGATTGAATTCCTTAATGGGTTTACTAAAGATGCCATCCATAGATGTTGGGAAGCATCCCTTGGGTTTTAAGAATCACAACAAGACTTTCCTTAAAAATGTAGGTCAATGGGGCTGAAAGAGACAATTAGTGACATAAGTTACAACGTGGGAGTGCGAAAGCAGCTCTTTGATACATGCAAAAGTTTGAAAATCTTAGCTCATGATCATCTACTAAATACCTAGCAAAGAATGTGAACAATGCTAATGAGAAAATCATGATAAGTAAAGTATGTGTACATATAGAGATTTGAAAATTTTAGAGCAGTGACATAAGAGGGCACTTGATGTTGAAATTGCTACTAAGCAAGAGGAGATGATATAAATAAGTGTTGACATTGACTATTGAGTATAAGTGTGGAGGTCAAGTTTCACCCTCTGTGTCATTAATGGTCATGGAATTGCCTAGGTAGTGACAATGATGTCATACGGGGTGTGACCAAGCATGAGTGGTGTTAACCCCTAGATTTGCCCCCATAAAAATGTGGAGGGTTAATGACAAGCACATTTCATTAGGTTGGTATTTAGAGGCATTTTCAAAGAAAAATTTGCTTGAGCTTGGGGTGGTAGTATGGTACCATAGAGTTTAGGTATGGGATTGGTTTAGTGATGTGATCTTGATTTAGCAGTGGATATTGCACATGTTTTCATTATATTAGAGAGAGTTACTATTTTTGACAGTGCTCCTATAGTTTAGGAGACAGGGTTTTGAGGCTCGCATGGCATCACAAATAGTACATTTGGAGTCCTTATGAGCTCGAGTTTGATGAGCTTCTCCTAGACGATATGCATGACACTTTCTATTTTTGCTAGGTTGAGTTTGAAGACTTGCATGCTGGTGATGATGGTATATTTGAGATCCTTGTGAGTTCATGATTTCAGTGAGCTACTTTTAGGTGACATGCAAGACCATGCTATTTTTAGCAGGGATTACATGTTAGATTGATCACATATTTAGACTCCTTTCTACAAGTCAAGTACAATGAGTATAGTTTCATGGACATTTGAGCTCTTTCTAATTTTAGCAATTCCTATTTTTAGGCAATCTATATTTGACAAGGTTCCCCTAGTTGTTTTCGACATTTTCTATATTTTCCTATTTTTTAGGGGGGCGCTATTTTTGGCATGTCTATTTATAGCAAGATGACGTGTGGTAGTTTTTGGGTGAGACATGTGGTAGTTCCTCTAATAGATAAGTGGCAAAATCTAGGTGCATAAATGAGTTAGTAGTGATTTGGCAAGTGCATGAGTTAATTGGAGTCCACTGGGGATGCATGTGTAGATGTAGGAGTGAGTTGGCACCTTTCGATAGTTAACTCAGTTGCATGCATGCATGGACGAGATAACTAAATGTGTGGTTGAGTTAACTAGGTATATGCCTTCTCTCTTTCCTCTTCGCATTAGTGGATCATCAGTTGAACTCAAAGAATCTATATTGGACTAGTTCAAATGCTTTACTTCACTCAACCTCTCACTTAGTCAACAAAGTGCATGCCTCTCTTTCTCTTCACCTCATCCATTGGTTCATTGAAGAGCATCTCAAGAGGATGAAGGTGCATTGGGAAAGGATTCCAAGAGATCTAAAGCGCATGGGCATTCTTCTTCACTTCAACTCCAACAAATTAATACTTCACTCCTCTATATCATCTAGTTCATTACTGTGCATATCTAGTGGATCAAGGAGCACGCAGGAACAAGATTTTAGTGCATGGATACTCCACCCCACTGATTCAACGAGTGATCATAACTCTTCTACGGTCAAACTCATTGATTTGTAAATTGCTATGAATATTCCACTAGGTAGTTCGACAAAACAAATCTACCAATATATAATGAAAATCCAAAATCCATAGTATGAGGATTGTTTTTTTCCTTAGATTTATGGATTTGTTAATCATTGTCTTATGCTTATGCATGCAATATATGAAATAGGGAAAATAGAGAACAAACACAAATGTAATTACTCACAACCAAATAACACAAGATATGACCCGGGAAATGCTTTTGAGAGAAAACCCAACTAGAAGGTGAAGTTGCTTTGCTCTCTCATTCTCTGAATGGAAATGGATGCAAGTACAAATGAGTGAGACCTGTGGCCCGTGGGCTGCTATAGTACACAAACCCTCTCGGTTTTCTCTCTCTCTCTCTATCCACTCTCAGCTACTCTACTCAACTATGGAACAAGATGCACTTGAATAGAATGGAACCCCTTTTCCTCCCTCTGGCCTAGTTATAAAATAGCTCGATAGCCTATTAGTGGTTAAGTTTGACTCCTTCAACTCTTTACTAAAGTTACAATTTTGACTCTTTTAGAGTCTTCTTCATCATGATCATGTGGCTAACCCCTTTTCCATGAATAATGGGGGTTGACGTGTCGTTCTCTTGAATCATGGTGGTGAAAATAGGGAGGTCAACTTTTGAGTGGCATGACTTTGGCATACAAACTTTGAGTGAGGCAATTTTTGCATCGTTGGGAAGGTATCTGTGTGTAAAATAGTGCTTGGGCATGTTGTGCTTAAGTGGCAAAGTTTTACTCCAAAAAAACATTGTTTGATGCCTCAAACTGCTTCTGGAATGTTTGAGACCCCAATTTGCCAAACTGGGACCCATTGCTAAAAATGGTTCTATGAGTTGATTCCTCCAAATTTTCCACTCTAAAAGCGTGAAAATGGATGACAAATAATATAATGATCCAATATAGATCGCTCATCAATGCGCATGGGTTAGAGGAAGAGTCTTACATTGGTAATTCAACCTCATTGATCATTGAAAAGAGGAACTTGCTCTTGTTTTGAGGGGCGGTTTTCTTCTTCAATAGTAGCAACGTACTCTCTTATTCTCACTCTTTAATCTAGCTTCTACTTTCTTGTGCAAGAAAACATCATTGTATTGGTTCTATATTTGTCTCTTTAATACAATAAGCCTCTTGGTATATGTAGAATAAAGCATTTTCATGCCTTTATTTGGCTTTCATAGCTTGTTGGTCTTTTGATGCTTTCTTGTGCAATGTTTTAGAAGTTTTTAGGCCTTTATCTTGGTAACATATCTGCCATTTAAAATGCTTTTCTTCTTAATTTTCTTTCACATTTTAAGGCCAACATTGAAGGACATCCACCGTTTTATAAAACATTTTTATAATCCCTTTGGTAGCTTGATCAGATACCAAAGGAATTTTTGTGTTTTTTTTTGTGATTATTTTGCAGATCTATAGGGAAAGCAATGCACGCAAGTATGGGGACACCCACCATAAGGTTAGAAAGCATCAGCTCAAATGGAGAAAGGAATTTATATGTGACACTATTGGGAGATTCTTCTAAATGTTGCACTGAAATTTCCACTGCAGGTTCATCAAGTTAGTCACTTCTTTGGGGAGTGGATTTATATGCTAGCAAATTGGCATCGTTGTTGGGGATCATCGTTAATCCTAGGTCATTCTAATAACGTTAGTGAGTTTTTGTTTAAATTGCTAAATTTTATTTTACTAACCTGGTGGCTCCATTGCAAGTAAGGTTGAATTATATTGGTTGACAAGAGGAAATCCTCGCTATTTGACCATACACAAGGGGTTGTTCTAGGCCTTAAGGATCTTGAAAATTTCTTCCAAAACATAAGGTTGGATCACCACCTAATAACATCCATTGTTGACTCCATCATAGAAAGATCATGATTGATCATGGCTATTGAATACGTACAGTGGGAACATAATAAAGTTTTGAAGATTTGTCACATTAAGAAGAGAGAAGATGACGCTTTTCTTGACTTTCATGTCAAATTTATAAATACATCTCATGACTTTCCCCTTGCATTTCGACTAAGAGACATTATGGTTTTTCTTTTGATCCAAAGTTTCGAACCCTCTTTTGGAGTCAGAAATGAACAAATTTAGGGCAAGCTTTATTGGTTTCCCAAAAAGTAGAGGAATTCCTTGAGGCCACCCAAAGATTGTAGGAACTTCTTGCTACATGACATTGGAATCCTTGTATCTTATCAAGCTTCCTAGGGCAAACAGGATGGAAGTGACTCATGCTTGGATGATCATGAAACGATGGTTGCAAAACTTGAGTCATATGTAGAGTTCCATGAAGATGAAGCAAGAGAGCTAAGTTTAATAGCGATGCCCTTGGATTCTTCCATTAATGATGATAAAATACAAGAATAAGAACAACAAATCAACCATGTAGAATTGGATCAACAAGAGACCTTATCAGTGCCCATCTCCACAATGTTTCAAGAATAGTTCAATCATATACAATTACAATAGGACCAATATTTAATTCAATCAAAAGTTGATCTTTCTTACAATCTGTGACTTGTCTCGCAATCATATTTTATTTTTCAAGAAAATCCTCTACTTGATCAATGCTTGGATATCAGGGTTAACCATGATCCAATTGAACTGAGGATGATGGATGTGTTCCAACAATAGATTATAAGAGTTTTGGCTTATATACTTTCACGTTTAGTACTGTTGAAGTACCATGTTCCAAGTTTTGAGCAACAACCTCCATCAATTTTATCAACAAGTACATCAAGGCATATTTCTGACTTATGAGATTTCATGATTGGTTGCACTGGAGGGTTGACTATGCTGATCTTTCATGTCTAATTGATCACTTGGTTGCATGGTTACATCAGTCATTCGAGTATGTTGATTGATCATCGCAGCATTGATAAACCTCCAATAAGCAAAGGCTAAACATAAAAAGGAGGTGAAAACTTTTGAGTTTTGGGTAGTAGATTTATCGCTGTTTTCCTTAATGTCATTTTCAGATTTCTCCAATTGTTGTTTTTTGTGTTTTAGGACAGCAAGTAGAGTATTTCATTTGCAGAGTTTTCTTTTATGTTAGTTCCTATTTAGTCCTCATTAATAGTTTGCTGATTTTTCTTGTTTATATCAACACGAGTTCTTGTTTTCTTGCATAACAAGAGCCTCTCACAGGGCTGGTATTTTGTTCTTGTGGTTACACGTGTCCATCATTTTGTTGAGTTAAACTTTGAGTGTCATGTCATTTGTTTAACCTATCTTTCCTTCAGCTCATGTGTAGGTTGAGCCTGGATGAGGGTCACTTGTTGCTTATCCTTGAGTCCTGTATCTGATAGGTGGGTAGTGTAGAAAAGACAATAGGGTGAGGCTTGAGTCATATAATAGTCTCTTCTGTTTAGTTCACATTGAGTCATTATACTATATCAGTTGTCCTTCCTTATCTAGCACTAGGGACATGGTGTTTTATCTTATTATACTTCTTGTTGGTCACTTTGTGTTGAGAAAAAAAAGTGCATCATTACTTTTCCTTTTAGCAAGTGTCCCCTCATCGACTTTGACACACATTTGAAGGTTGATGTAGAAGTTGAGAACCTTGGTGGTTGGTAGACTCAGTGGCAGTCACAATTAGGGAAATTTTGTGGTAAAAAATGGGCCTTAAAACAAAAAATGTACTAACAAAATCAACTTTAAAAGAATCGACAATATTCAAGATGATGATGTCATCCTCTAGGGTAAATATATTTGGAGGAAAAAGAAGAAAACTATTTTTTTTAGTTGTATGTTCAGATAACCTCTTTATAGGTTTATTGGAATGTCAAGTTTAGGCACCAGTTTGATCAAATTTAATTATGCATCCAATAAGTACCTAGTATGCATACTTTTGAGTAGATTGGCATTGAAAAAATTGAAAATACATGAAACAAATTGTAAATATATGATTTCTCATGTTTTTTTCTTTGTTTTTTCAATTTGTTCTGTTGTGGGTCTACTCAAAAATATGCATCATGGGTACTAGTTGGATGCAAAATTAAATTCAGCATCTAATGGGTGCCTACATTTGACATTTGAGTAAGCCTATAAGGAGATAAGTCAAAATACAATAAACAAAATAGTTTTCTTTCTTTTACTTCAAAAATTCATAAGTCTTATTTTATTAGTTTATGCTTGCACCTAACAAGTTTAATCATCATTGGTCCTTGATTGGATGATCTTTGCCAGTTGTTTGACTCACTGGTGAGTTGTGCCTTGAACCTTGGGGGCCCATTAGCCTTATTAATGGGTTTATTCGAACTTGGTAGGTGTTTTCACCATTAGCATTTGACCAGGTGGCTCTCTCCCTTAGCACATTATCCGCTGGGAGGAGTGTATGGATAAGTGGTGATGGGTAGCAGATATGGATAAGACCCACTTTCAGTCAACAAGTCAGGGCACCATACTTGTTGACTCCATTGCCCATTGGATAGGAATGTTGGGTATGGATAATTTTTGTAGCTCATTTGTCTTTTGGATACATGCACACTAGTCTACAAATTTGTTTTCGTAGGTTATCATTCATGGATATAGTTCTCAGAGATCTCCTGGTTAACATCCCTTAGGGGGATCTTGTCCACTTGAGTTGCCATTGTTAACCCCTAGACTTACCCCCTTACCAATTTGGATGGTTAAGGGCCAACACATTTCATTAGGGTGGTATTTAGAGGCATTTTCAGAGTCAACTTTTCTTGAGTTTGGAGTGATACTTGTTACTGCTCAAACTAGTTGGGGGGTTCGGGGAGGGGGTCTAGGAGGAGATCTTATGGAGCGACTACTAGAACTTTCAATCCTTAAAGGGGGTGACATGTCCATGGTACATCCATCAAGTGGTAGGTGGCAAATGATATATTGATGGAACAGAGTGGGAATCAAGGGAATGCTCCAGGCCATATGCCATGGTACAAGGGTAGCTAAAATAGGGGAAGCCCACACCTGGGTATATATGAGTGTAGGAGGGAGCAAATTGTGGCACATGAGTTACCTGACCTTTGTTTTTCCACCCTTCTTCATATGAATTTTGCCTTTGATTGATTTTTCTTCATAACTGCTTGGGGCTACAGGGGATGAAAGCATGGTGTGTGTGGGATAGAGCAGTGAATAGCCCCCTTTAAGGTGGGGCATTTCATTGCCCACTAGGGGTTGGGACAATCATGGGTTCCTTAATGTGGAGAAGGGTCATGTAGGGCCCATAGGTACCAGGGTGATGGCCATGGATAAGGGGTAGAGCTCATGTTTGGCTTTTGCCCACGTGCTAAATTTGTATGTCCCGACCATCTTTTTCACTTTGTGGTACATTTCCTTTTGAGTGTTGCCAAATTATGCTTTTCCTTTTCTTTTTAGCTACATCAACCTTCGAGCATCGTTCTAGGCCCGATTGAAGGTGTGTACAAGGGGAGGGGAGGCTAACCCTATGTGGGCTCAGATGGGAAAAGAGATGAATGGGGCTAAAATGATTGGAAGGGAGTGATGTATATGGTGTTGGGAAGCGGGACCCTAAGTTGCACGAAGCGTCGAAACATTTCAGAGTTTCCGAAATGAGTACGTTTAGAAACATCACCTTCTAGAAATGGAAACGTCAGCGGAAATGTCAAAAATATATAGGATGTTTTGACCGACGTTTCCATTTTTAGGGTAGAGCTCATGTTTGGCTTTTGCCTACGTGCTAAATTTGTATGTCCCAACCATCTTTTGCATTTTGTGGTATATTTCCTGTTGAGAGTGGCCAAATTATGTTTTTTCTTTTCTTTTTAGCCGCATCAACCTCCGGGCATCGTTCCAGGCTCGACCCAAGGTGTGGACAAGGGGAGGGGGAGGCTAACCCTATGTGGGCCTGGATGGGAAAAGAGATGAATGGGGCTAAAATGACTGGAAGGGAGTGATGTATATGGTTGGGAAGTGGGACCCTAAGTTGCACGAAGCGCCGAAACATTTCAGAGTTTCCGGAACGGGTACGTTTAGAAACATCATCTCCCGGAAATGGAAACATCGACCGAAGTCATATATATATAGACTTGGTTTTCCTTCTAAATTATCATCTATGAGTCTCATTCTCTTTTTTCTTGCAAGGTAATGTGTTATTCACTTATATATATATATATATATATATATATATATATATATATATATATATATAAAGAAATCTATAAATAAGTGAATAACACATTATCTTGCAAGAAAAAGTTCCCTTTTTATCTTGCAAGAAAAAAGGGAATGAGACCCATATATGAAAATAGAGAAGGAAAACCAAGTCTATATCAACTCTCGTAGAAGATTACATGATGGTCAAGTTTCGGCCAAGTTTTAGAGTTTCGGGTACAGGTACGGCAAAAAATGCCGGGTTCCTAGAAGTTTCGTGAAACATAGGCAGGACCACATAACCAAAATTAAGATTTCCCACATAGTGCCAAATCTAAAGCTAATGACCAATAAAGGAGATCCCACAGGACTAGGGTACAAGGCTAACCATGAAATCAAGAAATGGAGACAAGAATATAGACCTAGCCCACTCTTTCTGCCGAATCCCCCCACCAATCCATGCCCAAAAGTGCCCATGACAAGTAAGGAAAATTACTCAATTATACCAATGAAAAGCCATACCTTTGGGGTTGGGAGGCCCACCTTCAAACATACAATCATAACAAGTGGGCGAGGGACCACATGGCTGGCTTAGGTGGCGGAGATAGTGGCACATTGAGCTATCTGGTTGCTGCAAGGAGCTGCTGGCTGAGGACCATCTAGGAGAATTTTTTTCTCCTATGCATACTACCCACAGGTGGTGGGTAACAATACCTTAAAGCTTAGGTATGGGATTGGTTTAGTGATGTGATCCTGATTCAAAGATAACTATTATACGGTTTTCATCTAATTGGAGAGAGTTATTATGTTAGATCTAAAACTTTTGTGATCCATAATGTAGATAAATGTCTTTTGGATTAATCACATCATCAAGATTTGGTCGACGTTTCGAACCAACTGATGTGGTTCATCCTCAGGACAAGGTGAAGAAAGCAACCAATCTCAGTGAATAAATACAAAGGATGCATCATTGCCCGGTAATAGCTGTTAAAACTAGCCGTTATTTGACTTGTTAGTTAATAAGATATAATATTAAAAGTTTTTAAGATTTTAAGAAAAAATATTAAAGAATAATTTAGAATTTAATAATTTAACAAAATGATTAAATTCTACCTATTATAACAAGGGAAGGGGTAAATAAAAAGGGGGAATAATTTTAAAATCTGTTACTTGATTAGTTAGTTAATAATATATAGTATTAAAAGTTTAAGATTTTAAGAACAATTATTAAAAAATAATTTAGAATTTAATAATTAATTAAAATGATTAAATTCTAGCTATTAAAATAAGGGGAGGGGTAAGAAATAAAAAGGGAGAAATCTTAAAGTTTTTAAGGAATATTATTAAAAAGGGTAAGATAAGAAAAAAGTGAGAGGAAACCACTGCACAGGGGAGAAATCACCTGTAAAGGTCCGGAGTCCAACTCTTACTTAATTTCCATCCATCATCTCTGTTGAGATTCTTAGGGTGCCTTTCAATTTCGATAGCCTCCCTCAGCTTCTTATGATGGAAATGATGGACCACCTTAGCGATGAATTTGGAGTCTTCAATGCATACATGATGGCACGATTTTTCAGCATGTTCTGCAAGAGTAGAAGTGTGGGACTGATTGTGCCTAATGTCTGCAGCATGCTCTTGGATTCTCCGGTTAATGGATTGACCAGTTTCACCAATATAAGGCGTACCATAAGAGCAAGGCACCATATAAACCCCTTTAAAGTCCTTTGTGTCTATAGGATCCTTGACAGATCTGAGAGAATTCTTAATAGTACAGAGGGGTTTGAACAAAGAGGAGACATTGTTTTTCCTGAGGACATGGGCAATTTTGTCTGTGGTCCCTTGGATAAACGGAAGATTAACCTTGGAGATAGGATCTATCCGAGAAGACTTGTCTCTTAAGTCTTTAGAGGCTTTTTGAAAGGCCTTAAGACCTTGAGACCTACTAAACCCATTCTTCACAAACACGTCAAGAAGATGGGATTTCTCTGATTCCAAGTGGCTATCATCAGAAATCCTAAGAGCACGGGTAGCTATAGTGCAGAGAACACCAAATTTCTGAGCTGGAAAATGATGCGAATCCGCATGAAGATACTGCTCAGTGTGAGTTTTCTTGCGAAAAACCCGGTGAGAGATAGAACCATCATCCCTTCTAGAGAGAAGAATATCTAAGAAGGGGAGGCAGCCATCCACCTCTACTTCCATTGTGAATTTGATGTAATCAGACTTGGAGAATAATAACTAGAATTTAATCATTTTAATTAATTATTAAATTCTAAATTATTTTTTAATAATTGTTCTTAAAATCTTAAACTTTTAATACTATATATTATTAACTAACTAGTCAAATAACGGATTTTAAGATTATTCCCGCTTTTTATTTCTAATCATTTTGTTAAATTATTAAATTCTAAATTATTCTTTAATAATTTTTCTTAAAATCTTAAAAACTTTTAATATTATATCTTATTAACTAACTAGTCAAATAACGACTAGTTTCTAATGGCTAGTTTTAACAACTATTACCAGGCAATGGCGCATCTTTACTATTTATTCATTGAGATTGGTTTCTTTCTTTATCTTGCCCTGGTGATGAACCACATTAGTTGGTTCGAAACGTCGACCAAATCCTGATGATGTGATTAATCCGAAAGACATTTATCTACATTATGGATCACAAAAGTCTTAGATCTAACATAATAACTCTCTCCAATTAGATGAAAACCGTGTAATAGTTATCTTTGAATCAGGATCACATCACTAAACCAATCCCATAAAATGATAATAATGTATTTTTGAAGGAAAAAAAGAAAAACTACTTTTATGATTATATTTTTGCTTTATCTCCTTATAGGTATAGCCAAATGTCAAGTGAAGGCACCCATTGAATGCAGAATTAAATTCAACATCCAATGAGTACCCACTCTGCATACTTTTGAGTTGGATCACACCAAAAAAAACGAAAATGAATCAAGAAACATATTCTCAAATTTTCGATGTTGGCCAACTCAAAAGTATGTAGAGTGGGTACTGGTACGAAAGTGGAATTTAATTCCACATCCAATTGGTGCCTACACTTGACATTTGATTACACTTGACATTTGATTACACTTGACATTTGATTAAACTTGTAAGAATATAAGAAAAAATACAATAAAAAAAGTAGTTTTCTTCTTTTTCCTCCAAAAATATTTATCTCTAGGGATGACATCATCATCTTGATTCTTATTGGTTCTTTTAAAGTTGATTTTTTTAGCACACTTTGTTTTGAGGCTCATTTTTTACTTCAAAATTCCCCTAATGCTCCACCTTACACTTACTTCACTGAAGGGCATCGTAAGAGGATCAAAGCGCATGCGGCAATGACTCCAAGAGATCTAAGATGCATGGATATTCTTCTTCACTTTAACTTTGATGAGTTAATTCTTCACTCCTCTCTATCATTAGTTCATTATAATGGATCTCTTGTGGATCAAAATGCACGAGCGAGGAAGACTTCAATGAAGGGATACTCCACTCCACTGATTTGATAAGTGATCATAACTCTTCTCCACTTGAAGTCATCAATGCGCATGGGTTAGAGGAAGAGTCTTGCATTTGTTATCCACCCTCATTGATCATTAAAAAGAGGAGTTCACTCTTGTTTCAAGGGGGGAATTTCTTCTTCAACTAAGGTAAATTTTATGCGTTTATTTTGTAGATCTATAGGGAAAACAATGCATGCAAGTCTACGAACACCCCTTGAGGTTGAAAGCACCAACCCAAATGGAGAGATGAATTTACATGTGAAAGTATTGGTGATCCGGACTCATGTAGGAACGCAATAAAATACAGAAATACACATAAACGCAGTGATGCAGCAGAAATAAGACTTCATTTCATTAATATATCATAACTGAAATATGCTTACAAACAGAATGGAAATAAACTAGCTAGGGTGCTGGTAGCTTATCTCTGAGAAGAGATGTGGCGGCTACATGCCTCTGAATTGTGTTACAATGAGGCTCGAAGGCCTATTTATTATTGAGAAATAATAGAAAACCCTAAACATCCAAAAATCTAACCCTAGGAGATGAAATGCCAGACTATGGGCACCATCGGGGTAAGTTGGCACATCAATTTCTCGGGGTCGTAACTTTGGCATACTATCTCTGTTTGACGCACATGATACATCGTTTGAAAGATCTATCTAAGGAATACAATTGCTGACAATGAATATCGAGTCTTCAATTCATATTAGCCGGAGGGTGGTTTCCCCAAAAAACATCATTTAGGGCCTCAAAATGACTCCAGAAGTTCAGGGCTCGAAAAACTACTAAAAATAGTAAATTGTGCTACAATTAAGGAAATTGAAAGAACTGAAAGAAACAATGGTGGGGGTCCTAGTGGAATAGATGGGTGGCCACCAATATCCACTTGGATCAATTGGGCAGATTCTTTTAAATGTTGCACTGAAATTTCCATTGCAGGTTCATCAAGCTCACTTTTTTGGGGAGTGGATTTCTCTGCTAATAAGAGGGGAGTATGAGAAAGAAGCAACCTTTGTCTCTTGGCATCCAAGGTTGTGGTGAAGAAGATCCGAGTGAAGCTTTATTGTGTTAGGAGGTGGGGGACATCCTAGTTTGGTGCAGTCTTGAACTCAACTATCTACTAGATTATCTGCTAGTTTGGTGGTGAATGTAGTGTCAGTGCGACTTGGAGTGGCAACTCCATAAGGGTCTCATGGAGATTGTCGACCTATGGGGGTTGGGGTTGTTGAGTAGAGAGTCATGGCTTCATTTATCTAGAGTTTGGATGATTACCTAGGGTTTTATCTTAAGGGAATCTAGGTCTTGACTTGTTACTTGTTGCCTCACTTCGACAGGACAACCTAGAGGTAAGAAGTGACCGTCCTAGAAGTTTTTGATCAAGGTGGGGGATGAAGAACCCAAGTTCCATGTTCGAGTGCTTCTCCCATGTAAAGAGCAAGACATTTCTAATTAGGGTAGTGAATGCAAAAAGAGATCCCCCATGTCTATGAGTTTGAATCTTCCTCGAATCACATAATAGATGGGCATTGGAAAATGAACCGTTCCTTCACCTTGGGCTCTTATAAGTGTCATAGGCAGTAGATTCTATAAGATCAAGAGATGTGGTGGTCAATCTTGATCCAGAGTTTGTGAGAGCCCACATGACATCATTCAAGGGTGATTTAGAGGGTGTGCATCTAGTTTCTGCATATATATTGAGGTTGAATGATTAGGCCCTTCCCATCTCAAGGAAGTACTTGGTGTAGAAAGGAATATCTAGGCTAAGGCCCTTTGGGGTTGCTATCCATGAAACTTGAATGTAGTGCCTATAGATGTCCTCTCGAATTTCCCAATGTATGTCTTACTTATATGGCAAGAGGTGTCTTGGTGCATCCAAAGAATAGTTGGAAGGGGGAGGGGGGGATGTTCTACAGAGATGGTAACTAACTAGAGATGATGGGAGGCCTTTGAAAATGAACAATAAACTTGAATAGGCGAGTTAAGCCGATGGTCTCAGAGGAATAAAGTGCTAGTTAAGGATACTAATCTCTCTAAGAGGTTGTGTCCTTGAATGCTTGAACTATACAAAAGATGTGACCAATTGAAAAATGGCCCCTAGTTGCAGAGGTTGGGCTCCAAACTCGACCTAGACAATGGGGTGGGGAATCATTCATATGCATTGGAGAATGTGTTGAGGGGGGTGGGGAGGGGGGTTTTGGTGGGGGGGGGAGGGTTTGGACTCTCTTAGTGCTAGCACAATTAGTCTAAAGAATACTTAGTCTCCACACCTTGGAGACATAAGCCATTATGGACTTGATCAGCTATAAGATGCATCTTTGATAAGATGTCATGGAAGTGATTTTGGAACCATTGTTGCCAAGAAAGGTGAGGGTCATAAATCTTATTGAGATGATGTTGGAGGGCTTGCCGTAGACTAAACCAGGGCCCTTTGAACTAAATTCCCAAATGGGTGTATGTTGTGGAAATCTCAACCTCTTCTCCGAGAAGAAAAAATGATACTCAGAGAGTGCATGCTTCAACACATTGAAGATCGTGACCTTGTCTTTACCCAGATTAATTGTCAATTGTGAAAGAATGCAAAATCTGGAAAGAGCATCTAACTATGTTTGATGTTCCCCAAGGAAAAGAGGCCAAAAGGATCAAATAGTTAGCAAAGAGAAGCAGTGAAATCAATACATGGTGTAAGAGAAACCATGACCCTCCTGAATGTGCTCCTTGAGAAAGGACTTTATCTTGTAAAAATAGGTCCCAAAGAGTGTGGGTGAGAGGGTGCACCCTTGTTCCCAATGGTATTCAAAGTCTGCAAGGCTGTGAGCTGTGTGGAGATGACCAAGAACCAACTCATATCGTCTCATGATGAGGTAAATCTAAAGGCGAGGCTTCAAGAGCCTCACATTGTAAACTGGTATAATAAGCAAATCTTGAAATCTATCCTAGAAAAGAAAGACAACATAAATAAGAAAAGCAACCCAGAAAACCAAGACACAAGAGAAAGAAGAAAACGTGCTGTGCATAGTCTGGTTAATTATGTTTAGTCAATGGCCTCTGTGAAGGATTATAATGGGTCTACTCAAGAATGCATGTGGCGCAAAGGCTGAGAAAGAAGTGATAAATAACTCCTGCACACAATCCTAAGGCTGGAAACATGCACCTACATGGTTACACACTGATTACACACAATCACTACTAACTGTAATAACTAAAAAAGAGATATTACACTCCTAGAATCTGGGTGCTGTTGATGAGAGATTGGGAATTGTTGGGGGTGCATTCTCATTGGGGAGAATGCCCAGGCTATCAACATCAATTCTTCCTGGTTTAGCTAGAAAGCACCCTCTCTTTCCTCTTGATTTAGGAATAAAACCAAAGAAAAAAATGTGGTATGCCATGGCTGAAAATGACTTTTTCAGGAATTGTGCAAAGCTACAGGAGAAATGCTGATGTGCTACTTGAAACATGAGAATGAACTACCTAAGGCTGCTGGAAAAGAGATGGCTGTTGAGAGTGTTATCATCAGGAGCTGGAGCTGGAAAATAAAGGATGTGCTATAGCTAACTGAGGTCTCCTGGTTTATGAGGGAAATTAGAAAAGAGAACGTTGTTGTGTGTACTATGCAAAACCACTGAAGTGAAGTTGAATCTGCTTGCCAAAGGATGCTCCTGTAAAAACAAAGAGCCCAAGTACTGATGTTCCAACATGGAGACAAACAGCTGCAGTGGAGAAGGTGTGCTGCTACAAAAGTGTGGAGCAAAGAAGAAAGGACGATGCTGAAAGGAGGATGCTTCTGCTGGAAGATGGTGGTTGGACCACTGCTACCATTTTGTCGTAGAAGTACCTTGGTAGTCTTGTATCTGCTGTGATGTGAAATGCTTTGGCTGAATCTCCTTGCTGGAGCAAGGCTTCCACATCAATTCGGGACTGAAACAGAGAAAATTAAGAGTAAAGTGTCAGGGGAGATCTGGGTGGGAGGGCTGTGCTTAAAGAACCAGATCTACACATGACTTCTTGCCGGAGTAAGACTTACACTTCAATTCAGGACTTGAGTAGGGAAAATTGAGAATAAAGTGTCAAGGGATATTTTGGTGGGAGGGTTGTGCTCAGAGAACTGGAGCTTCCAATGACTTCTTGCTAGAGCAAGACTTCCATTTCAGTTATGGATTGAAGCAGGGAGATTGTCAAGTTTAGGTGCTGAGATAGATTGAGGCAGGTGGGCACACTCCAAAGAACGCGATCTGAAATACATCTGCTGAAGATGAATAGTCTGGGTGGGACGTGGAGCCAAAGAAATGGATCTAGAATTACTGATAAGAGCTGTTGGAGTGGAGGGCAAGCACTGAAACAAATCAATGCTGTAAAATGCTATGTGAGCCAGAAAAATGGAATGGCTCTGATACCAAATGATGTAAATCTGAAGGGGAGGTTCCAAGAGCCTCACATCAGAAACCAGTGTAATAAGCAAATCCTGAAATATATCCTAGAAAAGAAAGAGAACAAAAGTAAGAGGAGCTAAGAAGCAACCTAGAAAACAAGGACATGAGAAATAAGAAAACTCACTGTTCCATAGTATGGTTTATTATGCTTGGCCAATGGCCTTTATAAAGAATTACAATGGGTCCAACCAAGAATGCATGCAGCCCAATGACAGAAAGAAATAATAATTAACTTCTGCACGCAGCCCCAAGGCTGCAAAGATGCACCTACAGGATTACACAATAACTACTAACTGAAATAGCTAGAAAAGAGAGAGAGAGTGCACCCCTAGATGCTGGGAGCAGTTCATGATAGATTGGGTGCTCTCTGAGGTGTGTTCTGCTTCGGGAGAATGCCCAGGTTATCTACGTCACATGATGGCAGTCGAGAGGATCTCTGAAATACCGATATCCTGGAGTCTCTTGAACAGAACCTCTCTAGGATTGTGTACTCTTTTCTTCTACAAAAGAGCAAAACACTTTGGACGAGCGATGTAGAGTCTCCTCAATGATGGACTTTGAATTTTACTAAAACAATACACTGTGCGGTAGTTACAATAATAAAACTTGCCTGAAGGGGTAACCCTATCCCATGCCATTCTCCATCTGTTACAATTTATGCTCTTATTTTTCAGGTACAGTGTTCCATGTAACTTATAGTTACAAAGCTTTACAATCTTGTTAGAATACCAGATTTAGCATATTGCATTTATTTAGTTTTCGTTTTAATTTATGTTATGTATGAAGCATGCAAGGCATGTATTTCTACCTACATTCTTGATTCTCCATTTTGTCACACACATTTGTATCTTGTCGTCAATTACAAACTGAGTATTTATGCCTTAACATCATGTATCGAGATTTCTGGTGTTAAAGAAGACGTTGTGTTTTTAATGCAGGTTCTGCTTGGATGGCACTATCTCGAAAGTTTGTTGAATTCATGATCTGGGGATGGGACAATCTCCCTAGAACACTTCTCATGTACCATGCAAACATCATTTCTACACCGGAGTTTTACTTTCACACGCTTATTTGCAACTCTCCAGAATTTCGAAATACAACTGTCAACAGTGATCTTCATTATATAACATGGGACAATCCCCCAAAGCAGCACCCACGTTCGCTTGGGCTCAGAGACTTCAGAAAGATGGTGCAGAGCAATGCCCCATTTGCAAGGAAGTTTAGGAAAAACGATCCAGTGCTTGACAAGATAGACAGAGAGCTTCTGGGTCGCAAAATGAGCAGTGTTACTCCTGGTGGCTGGTGTATAGGAAAACAGAACGATCCTTGCTCGGTCGTGGGTGACAAAACATTTCTTAAGCCTGGTCCTGGTTCAAAGAGGCTATGGCAAATGATTTCCAGGCGCTTGACTAGGAAGAACTTTAGAGTCGGGCAATGCAAGTGATGAAACCATTTTTTCAGTTAGAGTTGCATGTGTGCTATGTGGGTACCCTTACTGATTGCAAGGTTTAGTACCAAAATTGTATATTATTTCGTGAAATTTTCGTTCCAGGTTAATATGACTGCGCCTCTGCCGATGAATGACAAAATGCTCATTGCAGTAATTCATTCAAAGACCTAACAAAACAAAAGAAGTATTATTTTGCCTTGCTGTGACTGAAGTCGGGCTTCCTGGTCAGGGGCGCAGTTATTTTGAAGTTGGAAGTCAACACTCGCATGAAGAGTCTGGACTGAAAGTAAGCTGCAATTTGCTTCTGAGACATTAATGCGACATAGGCCATCTAGGGGTAAAAGTTAATGTATAGGAATGCATGCATGCAAGCTCCATGAAATTGCATGTCATAGATTTATAATTTGGTAGTGGAGTGATATACAATCAATATATAACTTTCTACACGAGTAACTGTTATTAGCATAACGTAATCCATTATTCTTGCGGAGACCATTCAAAGTCATTCGCACTGGGCATGTACCTAAATTTTAGGTATCAGTGATGTAGTTGCAGATGGTACGAATAATGAATTCCATTGTACTTGTATTATTTTTTTTTTAGCCATGGTGAATGTGTAACTCTTGGATTAATTTTACACTAATGACTACACTTTTATTTAATGGTTACTTGAATTCTTGCTGCTAACATTTTGGTTATTTCACTGGAAATAAAGTTGTATTTT
Organism: Pinus albicaulis; assembly: GCA_034641835.2. NCBI lineage: Eukaryota > Viridiplantae > Streptophyta > Pinopsida > Pinales > Pinaceae > Pinus > Pinus albicaulis. The sequence goes on from CM076580.1 coordinate 1,791,368,656, forward strand.
ATAGGCATTATTGAACTTTTGAAAGTGTTAAAGAAGTCCGTTACTTATGCATGGACACTGAGTGGAGGATGTGAAATAGAAAGACTTGCAACATTAACAATAGAAAAAGACTTGGATCTATTGGCATTGATTAGAGACATGTAACTATGCATTGTTGCTTTGAAATAGAAAGCAGTGTCCACAAGGTTATCCAAGAAAGAGGATGGACTTTATGCATTGTTGGTTTGAAATAGAAAACAGTGTCAACAAGGTTATCCAATAGAGAGGTTGGACTTTTATCTTTGAGTTATTAATCCTTGGAAGATTGGGAAGGTTTCACTCAAAGCATTTTTCAAAATTTCAGAGAGTCGGGGAAAACAACAAGGATGACAGTAACTATTTCTATCTCTAACCTTTATTGAGTAATCTGAAAATTCTCACATAGATCTCTTTTCTCAAGACATTATAGATATATATATTGCAAGGCACAAATTCTTATTTACATCAAATCCAATAAGTGAGATAGAGGAATTAAAACATTATCTGCATAGAGGAATTAAGACATTATCTACATAGATATAATGCGGGGCACATTTTCTTATTTACATCAAATTCAATGAAGTGAGATAGAGGAATACATTACAATAAAATATATGTCATCAACATATGACATAACATTATACATAAATTTTGAAATGAGGCCACTTATCTATTCATATCCATCATCAACATCGCTACAAAGCTTAATATTATTCTTGAAGTTGCAACTTAATAAAAAATCTAGAAAGCCACAAGATGCAAGATATACCGTTTGATGGGTTATTATAAGAGATATCCAAATACATCTTAAACCCCTTCCAAGTAGAGCTTTTGCATCATATACTTTGCTTTCTCATATGTTGGATTTCTTTTTAGTCTAAGAAATATCCCAATACATCTTAAACCCCAATACATCTTAAACCCCTTCCAAGTAGAGCTTTTACATTATATACTTTGCTTTCTCATATGTTGGATTTCTTCTTAGTCATTGTGTCATTACTAGTATGGTAGGGGCTTTTTGTTTGTCCACTACAGTTTTCAATATTGGGTGGTGTTCCCTTTGTGTAAAGCTCAAGAATGGGATTTGTTTTGGATTAACTCATTGTTGCCTTTTATAATCTTTCTCTTTCTCTTTTTATATGTCATCAACATATGACATAACATTATACATAAATTTTGAAATGGGGCACTTATCTATTCCTATCCATCATCAACATCGCTACAAAGCTTAATATTATTCTTGAAGTTGCAACTTAATAAAAAATCTAAAAGCCACAAAATGCAAGATATACCGTTTGATGGGTTATTATAAGAAATATCCCAATACATCTTAAACCCCTTCCAAGTAGAGCTTTTGCATTATATACTTTGATTTCTCATATGTTGGATTTCGTCTTAGTCTAAGAAATATCCCAATACATCTTAAACCCCTTCCAAGTAGAGCTTTTACATTATATACTTTGCTTTCTCATATGTTGGATTTCTTCTTAGTCGTTGTGTCATTACTAGAATAGTAGGGGCGATTTGTTGGTCCACTACAGTTTTCAATATTGGGTGGTGCTCCCTTTGTTTAAAGCTCAAGAATGGGATTTGTTTTGGATTAACTCATTGTTGCCTTTTATAATCCTTCTCTTTCTCTTTTTATTCAGACCATTGCTTCTTGTTTAGGTGATGATGTGGAGATATTTATTGTTTGTAAGATCATAGGCCTCCACATATTTACCTAAAATGAAGAAGGTAACAAGGTCCCACTGGTTGACTTGCCCTGAAGTCAACTTTGATCACTCTTTCTTACATCCCTCTGAATGCAAAGGCCAACATGCTACTTGGGGATTATTTATAAAGCTCATTAGAGATTTTGAAGGTATATTAAGAACATGATATCAATAATTGTGACAATCATCTTCATCAAATTCTCATAATTATTGTTAATTTACAAAATAATTAAATAAACAACAATTTAATGTGATATAAGTCAAAATGGGTATATCAAAAACATGATATTAATATCCAATTGCGCTAATCATCTTTATCACCCTATCTATCCATTGATTAAGACTTCAAGCTTACTATTGTGATAGTCAAAGTCAATGGGTCAAGTACAACACCCTCCATTTCCGTAATTAACAAAGCCATCTTGCATAATAGTTACAAGATGTTAATTAGAGGAAGGGATCAAAGAGTTAACAATCATTGGCAGTGATGACCAACGAATATAAAACATCAATACAAGATTATTAATTTTAATTATTAATAATATATTCATTAAGACAACAAAAACAAACCTTAGGTTGATATCCCTTCAACATGGGTACATCTCTCCTAATAATGTAAGAGGGTTGGGATGTACCCAAGTTTTGATCCATCAAATGTTGTGGATATTCCACTGGATAGTTCATCACAACAAATCTAATAAATTATATTTAAAAATTCGAAATCTACATTGTGGTGGGGTTTCTCTTTATATTTATGGATCTATAGATTACTATTTATTTTGTGTGCATGGAAATTATAATTATGCAAAAATAGAGAACAATGAAATAAAAACTCACAAACCATGATTGACACAAGATATATCCTGCAACCCTTTTGGGAGAAAACCCAATTGGAAGGCGATGCCAGTTTTCTCTCTTTCTTTGAATAAAAAAGCGCTGCGAGTACAAAGAAGTAAAACCTGTGGCCTGTGGGCTATTACAGTGCACAAATTGTCTTTATATGTTCTCTCCCTATTCCTCTCAGCTACTGTGCTCATTTATGAAACAAAATGCACTTGAAAAGAATGAAACTCCTTTTCTTCCTAGTGGTCCAGTTATAACACAACTCGATACCCTACTAGCGGTTAGGTTCGACTTCTTCAACTCTTAACCAGAGTTACAATATGGACTCTTCTAGAGTTTTATTCATCATGATCACTTGGCTAGCCCCTTTTACATGAAAAATCGGGGTCGACGTGACATCCTCTTGAATTATGGTGGCCAAAACAAGAAGATGAAATTTTAGTGGCATAACTTTTACATATGGACTATGTTTGAGGTGATTCACGTTGTTGGAAAGGTCTCTTTGTGTAGAATAGAAAAAAAAGGTACAACGTTAAAATAACGAGGTTTTACCCCAAAAAAGATGCCATTTTATGTCTCAATATTCTCTTAGAATATTCAAATCCCAATTTGCCAAACTAGGTTCTACCGGTAAAAATGGTCTTGTGAGCTGATTCCTCCACTTTTTCGACTTTGAAAGCATCGATGTGGATGATAAAGAATGTAATGATCCAATTTGGATCACACCTCCACATTTTGGGAGGATTTTGGTCCCCAAAATATTCTACTGAATGAGGTGAGGAAATTTTTCCTCCACCTTTTCTCAGTTGTACCATTTATCCTTTCCCGAAAGTTGTAATTTCAACCCAATCTTCCAAAGTGAAGAAAATTCATGTAGATTCAAACTGCTAGTTGTAATATGCTAAAACAATAGATTTGAATCTACTTTACTGATCGCATAAACCATTTAAGATTGCGAAATCACAACATACAAAAGAGAATTTCAATCACACATTACACAATGATTTCCTGGGGAAAGCCTCAGCTAAAAACCCCGCTATTTACATATTGCATTATTCAGCAAATATGAGAAGATTACAATGCTTTTCTCCAACCTGGGAAACCTCTACACTATCTCTATCTGTCTCACTGCTTCCTAGACAAGCCTAGGCCAATACGTAACCAATTTTCTTCTTGAAGATCACAACGCTTTTCTCCAACTTGAGAAACCTCTGCACTATCTCTATCTGTCTCACTGCTTCCTAGACAAGCCTAGGCCAATACTTAACCAATTTTCTGCTTTCATGGATCCCTGTTTCTTTGCGCCGTTTCCTTGAGTAATTAGCCCCTATTAATTAGGGAAATTCCCAATTGGAATTGCACAATACATCGAGGGCCTTCCTCTGACTGCATGCATCACATGTATAATTTGGATGATTATACAACTGATAGTACAATGTCCTTGAACTCCAATTTCAAGTGGGTCTTTCTCTGATTTGACATGCATGAATTATTTATCACTCATTTATCAGTTATCTGATTGATCACTACATGTGGTTCAAGTTCAAGTTCCACACTTTCACCTCTTACTAGTTTCTCCATCAGTTGGAACTAGTTATTGACTTTAACTCAGATAAATTGAGTTAATTAATTACAACTCAAAATAAACTCAATCAAAGCTCCTATTTTGTATGAGCCACTCTACATGACTCAAGTTAGACCCTTAACTCGAATTAACTTAACAAACTAACTTAGTTAACTCGTACAAGTTGTCATGTGATGTGGAATTAAAAATTTATTATAATTTAATTCAAGGGAAAATTAAATTAGAATATTTCTTGGTTCCATTTTCAACACTCACTCTCAACAAGAAAGGGATTATCTAATACCCCGATCCTGCCTCTATGGAACTCGAACTTGCCTCTTGACAGTGCCTTCTTCAAGATATCTGCATCATATTCCTCTGTAGGAATGTACTCTAGCATCATGATCTGCCTTTGCACATAATCTCTGAGATGGTGATACCAGATGTCGATATGCTTGGACCTATCATGAAAAAATGGATTAACCGAGAGTTTGATGCAACTCTGGCTATCATAGTAAATCACCGTAGGATCCATCTGCTTAAAAAACAACCCAACAAGGATCTTCTTCATCCAGATAGCCTCACAAGGTGCTTGATTAGCAATCATGTACTCTACTTCTGCTGAACTTAGTGCAACTGATCTCTTCTTCCAGCTGTACTAGGAAACTGCTGTTGACCCAATACTGAAGATTTTGCCTGATGTTCTCTTCCTGTCAGATGGAATCCTCGCCCAATCTGCATCTGTGAAACCTTGTAGCTTCACTCCCTCTATTTGTCTACACCAAAGAACACACTGAGTGGTGCCTTCGAGGTATCTCAACACATGTTTCACTGCCTTCCAATAGAGCTTGGTTGGCTTAACCATTGCTTGACTGAGCTGGTTAACCGTATAACACATGTATGGTCGTGTGTTCACCAATTACATAAATTAAACCACACGCTACCTGTAAATGGTAGCTTCTACCACTTCCCCTGAAGTAGCATCTTCCTTCAATTTTCTGCTAGAGGAGTCTCCATGGGTTTTCTGCTCTCCATGTGAAACTTCTTCAGTATCTCGTTGGTATACATGCCCTGAGAGACAAACTATTCCCAATCTCCTTGCCATATTTCCAAACCAAGGAAATAATGCAAGAGCCCCATGTCTTTTGATGCAGGAGCATTAGGCTTAGAAAATTATTTGTATTTTAATAGATATAGGGGGGTCTTGTATTTTTATGAAATTGGAATGATTTGTTTGGAGTTGAGTGATTTTAATATTTTAAAATAGTATTAATTAAATATTGAGAGGATTTTTGTAAATTTTCTCGAATGTTGGAGAACATTAGAGAATTAGGAATTAGTAGATTTGGGAATTAATTGTAAATCCTAAATTAGAACTGGTTTCATGAATTTGGGGATGAGAGAAGATCCTTAGGGATTAGTTGAGTCAAATTAGGACTTAGAGGATTCTTAGGAATTGTTGAGAAGTTAAAGGATCTGAAACCAGAATTGGTTTCAGAACCATTTGTATAAATTATAAGCCTCAAAGGCATAAAAAAGAGAGATAGGGAGGAAGATTCAGGATCAGATAGTCAGGGGTTTTGATTGTAGCCTACGGGCAGTAGGAAGAAAGAAGCCACTGATTGAATATCAGGCCAGAAGAAAATTCTTATGTAAATATTGAGTATCAATACAAATAACTCAACTTCTGAGTTCGTGTTTCATTATTGAGTTATATTGTGTGCAGGTGAAATTAGAAAAATGAAAAGGAAATTCCGTCATTTTAAGCTACAGGATTATTGAAGGTATGGGACCGTGTATTCTTAAAAGGTCGAATATTCATTTATTGAATTCTGTGTGATTTGCATATGTTGAGGAATTAGCATCGATCACATAATGGATCGATGCCATTAAAAAAAAATAACTTAGCCTTCTAAATTGATGTCCAAATCCGTTTGGTTGCATTTCGCACTGGGCTGACATCGTATAAAGCTTTGCAAAGGAGATATTACACATTCTGTTGTGTATAAATAGTGAAGTGAGATCTGCAAGTTGATGTCACAATTGGGCTTGAGGTATCGATGGTTTGCGGCTACCCATTTGGGGATTTATTACAATTGCAAACGATGGAGATAGAACTGTTACTAACCCAAAATATTCAATTTCTGAATTGCGTTATAGTGGAGACAATCTATGTGAATGAGAGAAAACAAATGGTTGTAGAGAATTTATATGCGGTTGAAATTTAAAGGGAGGAATTGAGAAGAGATCTCAGTTTCCAAAAGATCGTACTTTGAAATGGGCATAATTGTGGTAAAATTCCACATTCAGGTCAAAATCTGGTTCTGTTGAAACCATGAATTGAGGGAACGTAATTCAAACCCTGTGCAAACAACCAGTGATCTAAGCGTTGGGCGGAGAACTGTGTATAGCGGACAATATAAATGATAGATGAGATAATCGGTGGAGATTTGCTCGTACAGAGCAGAGTCAAAGAGATGACGCAAATATTGGATGAGTGGTTTAGGAAAACCACCAAAGGCTCATCGCACCACTTTATTGCCATAAGTAGTAAATTTTGTAAGGATGCGATAGTGGTTGGGGTTTGACACGTAGCACCAATAAACCACCAATTTCACACAACGTCAAATTATTAAAGGTCGCATAGTTTGAAATACGATTGCCGTCGATTTGATGAGTGCATATGATTGACGGCGGATAAGTGAGTTGGGAAGCTGTGGGGCCAGATACAACATTTTGTCGGCATTTGGTTTTGTAACCAAGGTAAGAATTTTATTTAAGTGGAAATTATATACATGTCGACATATTGTTTAACCATGGAGGAAGTATGATTAAATGTTTAATTAAGCGGATAAGTATATGGTTTATTAACCACAGGTTTGGTAAAAGGAAAAGATTCCACATATGAGGTGACCTCTATTTGGGGTTTATCTTGGGATAAAAAAAATGAGAAACACATTTTAATATGTGTAATGGTGGGTAAACGCAGCGTAGGCTACGTCAAGTGGTATTAGAGCTGGAAAAAGCTCTTTTGAAGATTAAAGATTTTTTTAAAAATTAGAATGCACGTGTGATGGATGAAGCAATAGGAGATTAGATTCTAAATCTGATAAGCATCAGACACACAGATTTGATGTGTAATAGGCATTTGCAGAAATACATGAGAACAGTACAATCAAAGTACAAGTGAATGAAGTGAACAAGGTCATGCAAAGATCTTGAAGGTGAGATAATTTTACTCTGGTTTGAAGATTGTGATTGTAGAATTCTAGTTATAGACAAGATGAAGACAAAGGTTTTGATGATGATGGCAATGAATCTATCTAATTAGAGATTTGAAGAAAGAAGGAAGTTGACTAAGTGCAGCAGCTAAAGGAACAACAGGTTCAAGAGAGTGAACCAAAAGAATACATAGGAAGAGGTCAAGCTCAGAAAGAAAGCTTGATAGGGTATTGAGTAGCAAAAGGAGCTTGCTACAAGGAAAGGCTCTGTTGCAGATCACCAATTGAGCATTGATGAGCTCATGAAGAAGATGGCCATGGAGGCTCAGAGAAGAGGTTCTAAAATATGCCACAAATATAATATAAGTGATGAGGATCGAGAGAGAGATATTGCAGCGATGAAAGTACAACTGGAGGTACTACAAAGATGGCTACAAGAAAAATGGAATGAATGCCGAAGACATGGATGGAGAATGAAGAAATGGGTTAGATGGAACCTATTGCAAAATAAATGGAATGATAAGTTGACGAACAAGTTCACAGAACTTGAACAAATACATATTTCTTTGTTAGAAAAGAAAAGACTCAAAGGAATTGAGTCACAACAAATAGGATCTGTTGGAAACCAGAAAGTACATTGTGGAATATGGGTGCTTAAAGAAGCAAACGCGACTGAAAGGTATTGCGTTTTTAAAACTAATGATTTGTGTATGATTGCAGGTACATCACAGGATGATGAACAAGCCTTAGAGTTTGTGAAAGAGCTGAATCTGAAATTTGTTCAGATTAATGCTGAGATAGCAAGATCTCAGAAAGAAAAGGAGACAAAGGGGTCTCATAGAAATATGCAACAGAATATTGAAACAGAGGAAAAAGGACCATGTGATGATTGGTAAAAAATAAGTGAAGGTATGGAAAGCTGTGTAAATTTTCCAAATTCTACCCCAATTGAAATTGTTGAGTTATACAGAAAATTAGATCTTCAAAGGAGAGAGTTGGAAAAACAGAGGATCTATACTTAGGATGAATTGCTGAAAGAGAAAGACAAAGAAATTGTCATGAATGACAGTAAGGAAATAGAGAGTAAGGATATAAGAATGATTCAGCAAATCAAAGGAGTTCACTATTGTGAACAAGAGCAGGGAGACATTCATGAAACATATGATATGAATGAGAGACTAGGTGACAGTCTCATGGAGAATTTAAATCAGCATACTGATGTGCTAACAAAGGAGTTAGAAGAAAACTCAAAGCAGCATATTGAGATGTTGCCAGAGGAGGAAGATGCATTGAAACTTTGTATTTTTAATACTGATAATTCATGTGTTAATTATGCAGGTAAAGGAGGACAACAAATGAAAAATGTCAAAGAATATAATGAAAAGGAAACTATGTTAGCTGAAAACATAGTGAAGGATCATCATTCTATTATGGTGATTAGCACAATGGAGATAACTTTGGAAGCTGGGAAGGAAGACAGTGAAGATTTTGTGAGTCCTGAAAGAGACTTAGAATTTCAAGAGGGAGATTTGGTGACTGGATCATCAAATGAGACCATGGGGTATTGTGATTTTGAAATTGATAATTTGATTGTGTTTACAGGTGTTACAGAAAATAATCCATCTCTTAGAATTGTCTTGAACGAAAATGAATCGTTGCAGTAGAAGGAACTCATAGATTCCTTACTTAATAAGGAGAGCATCTACAAGGAAGGTGAGACAGTCATGTCTCATATGAAGGAACTTGTTATTGTTGATGACAAGGAGGAGTTGGCTTGTCTGATTGGCCAAGAGAAGATTGTAGGACAGACCCTTAGAACTGTTACAGTGATGGAGAATTAGAATTCTATTCTCATAGAGGATGAAGATACAAAGTTTGAAGAATTTGAATTGATTGCCAGAATCAATCAAGGAGATGAAGGACAATTACTGAAGGTTGTCAAGGAAGAAGAAGAATGTTATGCTGAAACTGAATTGCAGCATATTGATGATATGTTTGAAATGAAACAAGTACAAAAGGAATGGCTGAAATGCTTGCTGGAAACAATTGTGCCAGAGAAAGGAATTGCAGACAATGATGTGGAAATGTCTAAAGTTTTAGAAGAGGAAAGAGAAGATACTAGTTTGCCAAAATTGAGTATGCCTACTAGTATACAAAGAACAGTCAAGGAGTATATTGCTACAACCAAAGAATTAGAGAATAATTTATTTTTTGAAAATAATTTTGCAGTTAGTGAGCAGAATAAGGATGTTGCAGAGGGAGATATCTTAAGAGATGTTCAAGAAGTTTGGGAGGCAGCAACATTATTTAAAGCAATATCTAAAAGAGTATTTAGAGAAATATCTACAACAATATTTGCAATAGAAATTGGAAGTAGCAACAAATGGCAGAGTGGTTACCAGTCAGAAGATAACCTGGCCATAGAGATTGAAAGCATAAGAAGGTTGATGATGAAGGTATCTCAAAAGAAGACAGTGGCAAGAAAGAAAAGAAACAACAACAAGAAAAAGACAAGAACAGACTGTGAAAGCATAGTTAGTGGGAAGATGCAGAATAAAGTATGGAAGCCTGGAAAAGTGCAGCTGAAGAATGATAAAGACAATGCATTTTATGGACAACAACAAAATAGAGTATGGGATCTAGGAGGCTAAAGGTTGGAAGCACATGATCAGGTGATCATGATTATTTTCTACTTTGGGAGTCTGATGCAGGAGCATTATAATCATAAAATTCTTTGTATTTTAATATATATATATATATATATGGGGGTCTTGTATTTTTATGAAATTGGAATGATTTGTTTGGAGTTGAGTGATTTTAATATTTTAAAATATGATTAATTAAATATTGAGAGGATTTTTGTAAATGTTCTCGAATGTTGGAGAACATTAGAGAATTAGGAATTAGTAGATTTGGGAATTAATTGTAAATCCTAAATTAGAATTGGTTTCATGAATTTGGGGATGAGAGAGGATCCTTAGGGATTAGTTGAGTCAAATGAGGACTTAGAGGATTCTTAGGAATTGTTGAGAAGATAAAGGATCTGAAACCAGAATTGGTTTCAAAATCATTTGTATAAATTATAAGCTTCAAAGGCATACAAAAGAGAGATAGAGAGAAAGATTCAGGATCAGATAGTCAGGGGTTTTGATTGTAGCCTACGGGAAATAGGAAGAAAGAGGCCACTGATTGAATATCAGGCTAGAAGAAAATTCCTATGTAAATATTGAGTATCAATACAAAGAACTCAACTTCTGAGTTCCTGTTTCATTATTGAGTTATATTGTGTGCAGGTGAAATTGGCAGAATGAAAAGAAAATTCCGTCATTTTAAGATACATGATTATTGAAGGTATGGGAATGTGTATTTTTAAAAGGTCGAATATTCATTTATTGAATTCTGTGTGATTTGCATATGTTGAGGAATTAGCATCGATCACAGAATGGATCGATGCCATTAAAAAAAAACTTGGCCTTCTAAATTGAGGTCCAAATCCGTTTGGTTGCATTTTGCACTGGGCTGACATCGTATCAAGCATTGCAAAGGAGATATTACACATTATGTTGTGTATAAATAGTGAAGTGATATCCACAAGTTGATGTCACAATTGGGCTTGAGGTATTGAAGGTTTTCGGCTACCCATTTGGGGATTTATTGCAATTGCAAATGATGGAGATAGAACTGTTACTAACCCAAAATCTTCAATTTCTGAATTGCGTTATAGTGGAGACAATCTGTGTGAACGAGAGCAAACAAATGGTTGTAGATAATTTATATGCGGTTGAAATTTAAAGAGAGGAATTGAGAAGAGATCTCAGTTTGCAAAAGATCGTACTTTGAAATGGGAATAATTGTGGTAAAATTCCACATTCAGGTCAAAATATGGTTCTGTTGAAACCATGAATTGAGGTAACGTAAGTCAAATCCTGTGCAAACAACCAGTGATCTAAGCGTTGAGCAAGAACCATGTACAATTGGACAACATAATGATAACCTAGATAACCCAGATGCACAACACAAGCGCAGCGTAACAAAGAGATGACGCAGAGATTGGATGAGTGGTTTAGGAAAACCACCAAAGGTTCATCGCACCACTTTATCGCCATAAGCAATAAATTTTGTAAGGATGCGATAGTGGTTGGGGTTTGACACGTAGCACCAATAAACGACCAATTTCACACAGCTTCAAATTATTAAAGGTCACGCAGTTTGAAATGCGATTGCTGTCGATTTGATGAGTGCATATGATTGACGGTGGATAAGTGAGTTGGGAAGCTGTGGGGCCAGATATAACTTTTTTTCGGCATTTGGTTTTGTAACCAAGGTAAGAATTTTATTTAACTGGAAATTATATACATGTTGACATATTGTTTAACCATGGAGGAAGTATGATTAAATTTTTAATTAAGCGGATAAGTATATGGTTTATTAACCACAGGTTTGGTAAAAGGAAAAGTTTCTGCATATGAGGTGACCTTTATTTGGGGTTTATCTTGGGATAAAAAATAAATGAGAAACACATTTTAATATGTGTAATGGTGGGTAAACACAGCTTAGGCTGCGTCATCTTTCATTTCAAATTCTCTTGCCAAATATTATTTGTAAGATTTTATTAGCTTCTCATCACCTATTGGAATTAAATCATCGACACATAATACTATAATCAATAATTTACCTTCATGGTAAAGGTTCACATCTGCTTCACTTTTGGTGAAGCCCAACTCGATGAAATAACTGCTGATCCTGGTGTACTAACCACAAGGTGCTTGTTTCGGTCCCATTAGGGGAATTTTGAGGTCTAAAATGGGCCTCCTAAGAAAAATGTACAACAAAAATGAACTTTATAACAACCAATAGGATTCAAGATGATGATGTCAACCATGGGGGATTATTTACCATTTTTTAAATAAAAGGGTAAAAATATTAAAAAATAATAAAAGAAAAAACTACTTTTTCAATTCATATTTTCAACTTATCTCCCAAATTTTTTACTCAAATTTCGAGTGAGTACTCGTTGGATGCAGAATTTAATTCCCCATCCAAGGAGTACCCATGTTGCATACTTTCGATGGGTCCTACTACACGAAAAATGAGAAATACATAAAAAAACGTGATTACAATCACGTTTTTATGTATTTCTCATTTTTCGTGTAGTAGAGTTCATCGAAAGTATGCAACATGGGTACTCCTTGGATGAGGAATTAAATTTTGCATCCAACGAGTACTCCCACTCGAAATTTGAGTAAAAAATTTGGGAGATAAGTTGAAAATACGAGTTGAAAAAGTAGTTTTCTCTTTTTTCCCTCTAAGGTTTGAAGATGTCATCAAATCTTATTTTATTATTCAACTATTATTTTATGATTTCCTTAGGAGGCCCATTTTAGACCCTGTACCCCCTAATGATATAGTAGTTGCTTGAGTTCCACATATGTGACCGTCGAAAGTCTAATCATTTTGGAAACTTATGCACGCCCTTCTCAATCACCTCGTCGAGGAAAGGTGTCTTTACATCCATTTGACGATTATCCCGTATTGAAAGTGAAATAACAGATCCGTTGAAGAGTACCTCTACCAGAGCAAAGGTCTCTAACTATTCCTTCACACGAGAGAAATCCCTGGGCAACAAATTCAGCTTCGTGTTTTCGACACCCCATCTCGCTGCTTCGACCGTAGATCCACCGTATCTCGTCCCGACTTGTTCTCTAGACTTGGGAAAACTTTCCATGCATTGTTCCTAATAATGAGCCATTTTCACTATGGCATCAACCCACATCGTTGTCGTGACCACTTCTCGAATGAGGAGATGTCTCAATCTCTACACTCTCGGCCTCATAAGACCCATGTAGTTAGTGTACGTACATAGACCTCTCTACCCGGTACCGTGATGTGGTTACTCCCATTTTCTCTCTAGCATCATGCATCAACCTTTCAGCCTCTCTGGTTCACTTCCTTCCATCTTTGCATGTCTCTGCATGAGTGGGTGCTTCCAATCTCTGCTCCTCTGCTTGTGGATTCTCCACATCTTGAGGTTCTTTTTTTGGAGCTAAAATCTCCTCATCTGCATGCATCTGAAGCTCCCTCTCAAAGAAAATTTGCATGGCCTTCTCTTCATCGAATTTCACATCTCTACAAATCACTAACATCCTGTGAGATGGTAGGTACATCAGTGTACCCCTCAAATATTCCCAAATCAGCGGTTGGTTCTATCTTTTTCCGTGCATCCTTGGAAACATGATAGTGAAATAATAAACCAAAGATTCTAAAGTGCACCACATCTGGATTCTTACCGGAAAAGGGTTCCTCTGGTGTACTCATCTCGAGGATCTGATGAGGACTCATGTTATGCACATACACATCTGTGTCGCATGTTTCTGCCCACAAGTGCAACGGTAGGCCCTGATCATTTAACATTGCCCGTGTAACTCCCACAATGCTTATGTTCATCCTTTCTGCAACCCCATTCTGTTGTGGGTTATGGGGTGCTATTATCTCCCATCGAATACCTTTTGATGAAAAAAAATTCTTGAATTCATTTGACATATATTCTCCACTATTGTCTCTCTTGAGGGCCTTCACTTTCCTACCTGTGTATTTTTCAACAAGTGCTTTGAACTCACAAAATTTTGAGAAAGTTTGGTCTTTGTTCAGCATGAATAATATCCAACACTTGTGTGAAAAATCATCTACAAAAATCACATAATACCTATGCTTGGTCGTGGAGGTTGTTGAGAACGGTCCACACACATCTCAGTGAACTATTTCAAGGATCACTTGTGCTCGACTGTCCTTATCATAAAAGGTGGCTTTAGTGTACTTCCCCAATGTACACCCTTTGCATGTATCACACCGCTCAATTGCACCCTTGGGAAGTTTTGTAGAAATATGTTGCATGATATTCAAAGCTCCTTGGTGTAGATGGCCCAATCTTCTATGCCATAACTCATCGATGTCTCAACTCTTCACCTTCTCTGCTTTCGTGCTTAAAGCAACATAATCTTCTACATCCAATTTGTAGAGGTTGTTTACCTGAATCCCGATGTTCTTCACTTGTCCCATGGCTATGTGACGAAGGAACTCCTTTCCTTTTCTAAACACCACATCGTAGCCACGGTCTTCCAACATAGCAACTGAAACTAAATTCTTCTTCAAACCTGGAACATACATGATATCTTTTAATGTGAGAGGAGAACTAGACTCCCTCTGAAAAGTAACAGTACCGATACCGGTCGTGCTATACCTTCCATTGTATCCCATCTTGATGTGCATGTGGAGGTCTTTCTCCTCTAGGTTGTTGAATAACTCTTTCTTTCCGATCATATGGAATGAGACTCCACTATCCAGGTACCACACTACCCATCACTGATGACACCATGCATGTGATGAGGGTAAAATCCAACTCTAATTGTGAAGCAAGTGCTTCACTTGCCACTCCTCCTGAGGGCTTCTTGTCGACCTTCTTGTGCGAACACATCGTGGCATACTATCCCAACTCGTGACATTGAAAAAATTTAATCTTTGAAAATTCCTTCTTCTTGCCTATTTGACCGGAATATGATTTGTAATGGGATGACTTCCCTTTCCATTTCTTTTCCTTTCCAGTCAAGGAACAATTCTCCTCATCATCATGCTTTGATGAGGATCCATACATGGTGTTCTTTCGAATCTCTTCTTGCACCAAGTCAGACCACAAACACTCCCACTCTGGTAGCTTCTCCCTCCCATTTACCAAATCTTGGTAGTTGTGCTAGCTCTTGGGAAGGTATAAAAGTGCTAGGCTCACCAGATCATCTTCGAAAACTGTAACACCAACACTTCCAAGCTCATCCCAACATTGGGTAAACTTGTTCAAGTACTTCGGTATTATGTCTCCATTTTACATCTTGATATTCCGGAGTTTTTCCTTCAGTGCCAGCTTCCCGTGGTCACTATTGTTATGAAAAAAATATGTTAAGGCCTTCACATTGCATTTGGAGTTTCCTTTCCATGGAGGTTCAAGACTATATGATATTGAACTCCTTCCAATAGAATCCTTCTAGGCTTTTCTACGCATTTCTTCCACTCTACTAGGTCCTATGCATCAACTGGTTTCTGGATGTCCTTGTCAATGAACTCCTTCAATCCGTTGTCTTCAAAGACTACTTCCATCTCGTCTCTCCAGGAAATGTAATTCGAGCTGCACCCAAGGGAATACTTGAGCCTCATACCATCAAACGCCATCCTGATCCTGCTCCTAGCTCTGGAGAAGAAATATGCAAAAATTGTTCCTCCTGTAAATACAAAATTGTATTCTTCTCTTCTATAGTGATTTAAGCTCTGATACCATGTAGAAAATCCACATAGATTCAAACTGCTAATTGTAATATGCTAAAACAATAGAATTGAATCTACTTTACTAATTACGAAAACTAATTAAGATTGTGAAATCACAAAGCATACAAGAGAAATAATTTAAATCAAACATTACACAATGATTTCCTAGGGAAAGTCTCAGCTAAAAACCTCTCTATCTGTATATTTCATTAGTCAGAAAATATGAGAAGATTACAATGCTTTTCCCCAACCTGAGAAACCTCTACACTATCTATATCTGTCTCACTACTTCCTAGACAAGCTTAGTCCAATATTTAACCAATTTTCTGCCTGCCTGGATCTCTATTTCCTTGCGCTGTTTCCTTGGGTAATTACCCCCTATTAATTAGGGAAATTCCCAATTGGAATTGCGCAATACATCTAGGGCCTTCCTCTCACTGCATGCACAACCTGTACAACTTAGATGATTATACAACTGATAGTACACTGCCCTTGAAATCCAATCTCAACTGGGTATTTCTTTGATCTGACATGCACGAGTTATTTATTTCTCATTTATTAGTTATCTAACCGATCACTAAATGTGGTTCAAGTTCAAGTTCCACACTATGACCTCTCACTAGTTCCTCTATAAGTTGGAACTAGTTAAATTGACTTTAACTTAGATAAATTGAGTTAATTAATTACAATTCAAAATAAACTCAATCAGGTCTCCTATTTTGTAGGAGCCACTCTACATGACTCAAGTTAGACCCTCAACTCGAATTAATTAAACCAACTAAGTCAAAATAACCTAGTTAACTCGTACAATTTGTCATGTGATGTGGAATTACACTTTTATTCTAATTTAATTCAAGGGAAATTAAATTATAATCTTTCTTCGTACCATTTTCAATACAATGGTCATGCTACCTCTGTCTTGTAGTCCTGGACATCTTCTACAAAATTTTATCCTCTTTAAACTCTTTCTGAGCATGGTTCCAAATCCTACACAAAAGGTAGGAATTGTTCTTTTGCCTGATCTAGCATGGAAGACTCAGAGTTTCAACTTCTCCACATTCACCACTGTGTAACTGTGCATATATGGGGGTAGACCGGATCTATAAATGTTATCTCCCACCTTTTCTATTATCTCAAAGGGACCATACCACAAAGTGTTTAGTTTCTTATTGGGACTCTGTAGCTTCTGCTTATTCAACTGTAACCATACTTTGTCTCCCACCTTGAACAAATTCTCTGTTATCTGCTAATCACGCTTGAGCTTGTATTTTTCTTGTGACTTTTGTAGTTTCTTCTGTACCTATAAATAAATATTCCTGATCTTCACTAATTTTTCAACCCTCAAGGAATCCCATGTAATATCCTCCCTCACTCTTCCTTTCTACCCATATGCAATATCCAAAGGTGAAGGTGGAAAATATCCAAAACAAATTTCAAATGGGAACTTATGAGTAGAAATGTGCACTGATATGTTATAAGAGTGTTATATATATACCAGTTTTTTATCCCAGGGTTTCCAAATTTTCTGATTATAACCCCGCAAAAGCTGCTCCAAAGTCCTATTGACTACTTTTGTTTTCCTATTTATTTGTGAATGGAATGCTATAGACTTCTTAAACTTCATGCCCATTTTCTCCAACAATGTATTCCAAAATACACTAAGAAATCTCATGTCCCTATCTGAAACGACGCTCCTTAGTATCCCAAAGTGCACCCAGACCTGTCCAAAGAACACATTTGTTGCTTCTTTCTTGCTGATGGTATTTTTACATGGCTTCAAGACACTAATATTGCTGAACTTGTCAACTACCACAAATAGACAGTCATGCCCCTTCCTAATTGTTGGTAAACCTCCTACAAAGTTGATGGAAATGATTTCCCAGGGATGGGAGGAAGCAAGTAAGGGATGATATAGATCCTATTTATTGTTAATAGTCTTGTTGGTACAAAAAATCATGCATCCCATTATGAAACTAGCTACCTGGTTTTGCATCTTGGGCCAATACATGCATCTTTGAATGTTTGACATTGTCTTCCCTACACCAAAGTGTCCTGCAACCTTTGAGGTGTGAGCCTCTCTGATCAATTGCAATCACTCACTTTTAGGAACACATAAATTATCCAGCGTGTAGAGTAACCCATCTTAGATATTGTATTAAACTGTGTTGTCATCATCATGTACATGACTCTGGATCTGCAACCAATGAAACACCTAATTGAAGTTATCATCCTCTGAATATGCCTCTTTGTATGCATCATGGGTGGATGGATCCATGTGCATAAAAATTTCCAAAGCTGTGATATTTGATGTGGGTGGCCTTGAAATTATGTCGACCAACTTATTTGTGTTTCGATTCTTGTACTTGATCACTAAATGAAACTGCTATACAAATCCCATCCACTTGTAATACTTGTTTTTTTTTAACTTACTCTTGGCCTACATGTACTGTAGTGGCTGGTGATTAGTGTGGATTATTCTCTCCTTTCCCATCAGATAATGCTTCCACTTCTTTATAGCTTGCACCAAGGTATAGTGCTCTTTGTTGTCGGTAGGGTAGTTAAGAACTGCCTCAATAAATCTTCCGAATGGTAGCATACAAGCCTTCCTACTTGCATCAAGATCACTCCCATAACATACCCACTTGCATTTGCCTCCACTTTGAAGGGTTTCTACAAGTTTGGTAATGCCAAAATTGGTGTTTGATTGATCTTCTTCTTTAGCTCCTCAAGACCCTATGCTGACCACTTCCCCAATGGAAACTCTTTCCACTTGTTGTTATGGTATGGAGTGGTGCTTCTACCAATAAAAATGAGGCTATGCATTCCCTTAGGTACTGTACCACTCTAACAAAAATACTAACCTTAGTAACATTAGGTAGCACGAACCATTTTACAATGGCATCCATCTTGGAAGGATCCATTTTTAACTCTCCTCCACCTATCACATACCCTATATACACTAAAGACTACCGTGCAAACCCACACTTCTTGAGATGTGTTCCCTTTAGGTAGCACTACATACCAATATATCATCCAAATAAACAAAAAAAAATGAATCTATAAAATGGAACAATATATTATTCATTAACCTCATAAACATAGTTGGTACTTTGCATAGACTGAATGGCATGACTAACTACTCATAGAAACCTTGCTCAATTTTGATGGTGGTCTTCTAGATATATCTTCTCTAACTTGAAACCGTTGATATGATTTTAAGTCTAGCTTGGTGAAGTATTTCACTTGTTGCAATTGATCCGACAAATCATCTATTCTGGGAAAGGGTTCTCTATTCTTGATGTGATTTTGTTCAACACCTTGTCATAAATACACATCTTCCAAGTCCCATCCTTTTTTGGCCCTATGATGATGGGTGACTCACATGGTGATGTACTCGGTCGAATGACACATTGTTTCAATCGTTGCTACAACTACTTATTCACCTCACTTGTTTATGTAATAGATTGTATATACAACCCAATGTTTGGCAATGCGAATTCCAACAATTGCTGGATCTTGTGCTCCACTTCCCTCTTGGGTGGTATCCCTTTAGGCTATTTGAACACATCCCTATATCATTGTAGCAACTCTTCCGATTTATATTTCTATCTCTTAGTACAACCCTCCAGGGATGCCTTTCCTCTTACTGACTTCTCTACAGACTGATTTTATCTTAAAATCAACAAAACATAGTTCTTGCTAGAACTAATTAGTTTCTTGGCTTGGTTGGCACTTACCAATGGAATTTTTGTCTTGTCTTAGTGCGCATTTATGGTGAATGATTTTCCATCCTTAGTGAGCTAGTATTGTTTTACTCTTCGCATGAATATTTCATCTTGCATGTACATGTAGGGACTTCCAAACACCACTCCACATACATCAAGGGAAGCTGTTATGTAGGTAATTCCTCTCTACAGACAGAGACGATCCCTTTAGCCCTAGGGTGGGTCTAGTAACAAGGAATCATGCTAAGGTGTAGGTTCCTATATATTCGAATGAAAGAGGACGCGATAAGATAGCCTACCTATGGTCCAATGCTTTTGTTGGAAATCGTAGTGGTGATGAGAACTGTTCCCTCCCGATTCGGAAAGTCATAATCCCTTCGCTTATCGCACTTGGACACCTGCACAAAGATCAGAAAATGACAACCATATCCTACATAATAATTTCATCCAAAACCTACTAATCAGTCAGAGAAGATTAACATATTGCATTCGATAAAGATAAAACGCAAGACGGGAACCAGACAATAGTCACTTATATTAAAAGGTAGAAAGACGAGACACAACCATGCTTTGACGTTGCGGTCTCCTCCAGCGGGGCTCAGGTGAAGCACGTCTCAAAGCTCATTGGGGAATTCAGACGGGAAAGGGACCTCTCGATGGATTTCTCCTTGTTCTACCTTCTCATAACTCAGTTATTCAACTATAGCTTAATCTCTCAAGTTCAATACTTCAACTGTATAATTCTCTTTGTTCAGCTACAACCATTCAGCTAGTTTTCATAAAGAGAGAAGCGTTGCTTATATAGAGGCAAAGGAGGAGGTTGGGATCCCTACAAATGTGGAAGGGAGGCCTATCCTTTAGGAGTGTTCCAAGGGAGGTGGAAACTACTAGCTAAAGGAGGAGGCCTATGGTTGTTTCAGTTCAGCCATTCCCAATGACTCATACTCGAGGTGGTTGGAATGGAACCTCTGCCTCTATTTTTAAAAAACATTTCAAAAATAGCTTGGCGCGGGTATTACACTGGGACAGAGCACCAAGTGGCGTGGGCTTATTGTAAAATTCCCAGGTCGGCGCGAGGAGATAAAGGGCTACTCACGCCAAAGAAAAAATAGGGATTTCCACAGCTTTGCTCAGGGAAATGTCAACAAGGAGAATGTTGCCTTCATCAAAAGGGATGCAAGGATGTAATTTTCAAAGCATGACATTGTGAATTGGTCACAGAAATAACCCTCCAATGTGCGAGTTGGGGATTGCAAGGACAGTGACAAAATGCTGTGTAACAAAAGCTACATATAGTTCTACTTTATTAATAAAATCAATGTTGATGTTGGCAAAAAATGAGGTCTCTGAGCAAGACCTAGGTTCAAGATAGAGGCCAACAAGGTTTCCGCAGTAGTCTAGCACAACGCCAACATTTTCACCCTACTCCAAGGAGCATAGCATCTCACCCGAGGCATGCCGTGACCTTAGTAAGATTAGGAGACAGATCATGTACCAGACGATTACAACCATGGAGAAAAACCAAAGGAACTTGAAACAACAAACAAATCTCACTACTATGTATATGCTATTACTCATCAAGCATGTTCAGGATGCTGAATTAAAATTTAAAATGAGGCATACATTCATAGTAAGCTTTTGATTAACACTCAACTCAGAACATTAAACACAACAATAACCATATTTCATTATCAATATCAAACGACATACATCACTCTGCAGAGTCTATTACAATGTGATTCAATACAACAGAGATATCACAAAGCTCTCCTACGACTCTGCTCTCTCTCACGGCCCTCTACTGCACTAACTAACTAACTCATCTACGCTGGATGATTGCCTATTTGTTCTTCCGCCAACGTGTCTGTTAGTATTTCCTCTTTTTCTTCTCCGCCTCGCTTTTCCCCATTTCTTCTTCGATTACCAGTTCTTTCACTGATCGTCTCGTCTTACATTCGCTTGTATCCGCGTTGTCTCCCGCAACCCGCCGCGCGCCTATCTTCCCGCTATCCGCAACCGTGACATCTCCCTGTTTCCTCCGATCGCGTTCGCCACCGTTGATAACTCAAAATTGTTTCTTTTTCAAAACAAAGAAACAAAGGCCCCAATTCTGGAACCTTGCTCAGTTTTGAAGACTTGAGTTATGCGAACTCGGTGATTACCTATTTCCATTCTCTAATTAGCTGTTCGGTTTCGGTGGCGACTCTTTCAGCCTCGGTTTCACTTGCTACTGGCGACAACTTGCTGAATACCTCTTAAATCTTTGGCTCGGATTCAACGACCATTTGCTGTATTGCATCTGATTTCTGCTTGATTGGTTGCCTTAGCTCTCTGAGGACCTACTTTGTGGCAGTGAAATGATCCTCTATATTCTGTATTTTGGTTTCCAGTACCTCCGCTTGGTTGTAGAGCTGGGTTATGCCGAAGGGATCAATGTCCTCTTTGATCTCTTGTGAAATTTGCTGAAGCTGTGCTGAGATAGGCTGGGATTTCATGGTTAACGAGTTAGAGCATTCATGTAAATTCTTCAGTAGGTTGTAGGCCTCTTTAACTATCGTCCTTGGGGTTTCCTTCATTCTGGTTACCTGCTTTTGTTTCTTGGTTACGGCGGGGTCTAGTAATGCTGTTCTGGCAGCTAGCATTTGTTTGAGCTCTTGGTTTTCTTTGTTGATATTTTCACTTGGATAGAACTTTAGACCATGGAGTAGGCCGATATGTCCTCCAACGTCTGGTTATCCTGGGTAATTACTGTTGGCCATAGGTCCTTGAAGATATCTGTTACCTTTTCCAGCTGCTCTTGTAGAGTTTCCTTCTCCCCTTTTAGGTGATTGTGCTCTTCAGTAAGCACGATGACCTATTGTTGTTGCTGCTCAAACCTATGTTGGAGGTCGTTGTGAAACACTTCTGTATATTGTGATGCTCGCTGAATGAAGTTGTATAGCTGTCCAGTCCCCCAGTTCTGCATGCTCTCCGTGCCTGACATGTGCTGGGTTGGCGGTCTTTCCCTGAGGGGTTGCCCGCTGGTGATTGATCTCTCTGAGTGCTCATGCGGTGATGTGGGTTGGTTCTGGGTTATTCATGCTAGTGGTCAGCTGAATCTGCTGCAGTATTAGGTTGGCTTGCTGAAATGGGTTCAACTCTTTTGGTGAGGGTGTTGTATCTGCAGTAAAAGATCCTCCTTGAACTAATAGTTCTAGGAAAGTGCCCTGCCCCACCAGAGGTTGGTTAACCTTAGGTACCCTAGCCGTACTCGAGTTAACTTCTACCTCGATGTCCCCTTTTGTCTTTTTTCTTAGCTTTACTGGGTTTGAGATAGTTGCTGAGGTGGATGGAGTGCGGGTGGATTGGTCTTTGGAAGTAAATGAAGTATGGGGTGATGAATGGTGAGTATGAGGTGAAGAGGTGTGAGTGTGGGGTGGAGATGATGTTTTAATATTCAAAACCGAGAACGGATCAAACATAGGTAGAGTGGAGGTGACCTGGGTGGTAACATCTGGCTCTTCTCTAACTGGTACTCTTGTATCCGTGGATTGGGTTTGATCTTCCTCGGTGAGGTAAACTATTTTCCTAGGCACCATAATTCTTGCTTTCTTGGCCTTAGGTGTAGCTACTGGGGGTTTAGGTTCCTTTCTCTTACGGATTGAGGTGACTGTGGTTGGCGGGGGCAAATTGAACATGGTGGAAGGTAGGGCAGTGACGATAAGTGTGATTATGGATGGAGATGCAGAATTTGAAGACTGAAAATTAGAAAAAGAAGGAAACATAGTAGAAGCACTTGTGAGGGTTTGTATTACCATATTGAAGTCCTTCACCTTTGTGTCTAGTTGGTCCAGTAAAGGTTTTAGCTGCAGTCGAGAAATCCCATTCGTTGTTTCCTCTGGAGTCTCCCCTGGGAGTGCTTTTGGCAGCATGCCCTCGAACGAATAGTGAGGTATTACGCTTCTAACCTCCATCGCAAATCCTGGCCATGAACAGACTTCGGTGTGGAATGCTTTTTCTTCAAATTGAAACTTTAACGGTCTCATTGTGAACGTGGATTCGCCCACGTAACTAGGTCTGATATATGTCTGGTTTTGGGTGATCCCAAACCATATCTGCGAAGAATATCTATCCAACAGGTCCCTCCGAACCCTTTTTTGTCTTGCCACCACATCCACCATCCGCCTGTATCAGAATGAGAAAGCCTCCTCATTTACCTCCTTGGTGCTGAGATCCCCCGAGATTCTCTAGGGCATAAACCTTAATGCCATTGGCTGGTCGTTTGTGACTTCTGCGAGCTATCTTACCCCCAAGTGAGTCCATTTCCACATCGCAAATTCCATTATGAGGTAGCCATAAATGAATCCTATGGCTCGTCTATAATTATCCTCGCAGGCCTCAAACAGTTCGTTCAGTAGAAAGGTACACCAGTTTAGCTGGGTTCCCTGGAGGTAGTGTTCCGCGACTGAAATGGTGTCGAGGGTGCATTCACCTTTGATTTAATGCCTCATCGTCTTACCCTCTATTAGATAGCAGGAAAATTTCACTACTGGATTGTTGATGAGGTCTATCTTCGCCCCCTTCCCTCCTCTTTTGGTCTCATATTTCTTATAATAATCACAGTCTCCTGCCTTCTTGGCTCTCTTGGACACATTCTGGAATGCAATTGAGACATCCTTCCCTTCTGCTGATAATCCCGTAAGCCTACTGATATCCTCTACATGTATTAGTATTGATCGCCCCAGCCACAATGATCCATTCTAGACTCTGCTCAACAGGAATTTCGTACACTGCATTGTCGCTCCTGTTGTTCCAAACACTGGGAGGTTCTTGAGGTTCAGTATTGTCGATTTTTGGATACCTCTGAACTCTGGATTCATTCTTGTTGCTTCCCCTCCTCCCTCTGTAGCATAATTGTCTATGTATACCTGTCTCTTCATAGATGGAAATTGATAGGAATCTGTGAAATCTGTATCAATTAGCGACACATTGTCATACTTTCCAACTAGTGATCCTATCTTCTGAACTTTCTCATCAAGCTCGGGCTCGACGACTGTTGGTGCTACCTTCGTCATCTTCATTCCCGGAGTGTTGTTCCTGATCTATTTCTATGAATTCCTGCTACTGGAATATCTCTTTGAACTTCCTCTGATGAAATTTCACTTGTTGCTGCGACTGTTTCTTGTTCTAACTCGGAATTTTCTGGCATTCTTGTGCTTTTCTTCTTTCATGCGGGTTAATTAATGTAACCAACATGAGTGAGGTTGATAAGACCCCATAAATAATTAATTTTTTTCTGTCTTTCCCGCGGCTATAATCATGCGATTAGTTATCGCGGTGATATTCTGACATTTCTGATTGTGTTTTCGGGATTTGTGTAGACGTGATGGGTAATGATTATGGCTCAATATGGAAAAATTATTACAATATGGTTGTGACTAATTATGGAAGTTAATTCTCAAATCCGGGTGATCCTACGGACTGACAATGGTATGATGGTTATTATGATGGAATGATATTTGAAACGCTTGGATTTCTGACACGGATGACACGTTAGACGCTACCCCCCCCAAACCACAATTTGTTGCGATGTGGTCTCCGCATCGCAACAGGTGGATTTGTTATTTGCGTTATTGTGATTTTTTTTTATCGGGATTCCTATCCTATTTCTCGTCTCGAGTGCGAGAGAGTTATTGACTCGATTTATTTCTATTCTATCCTACTGAATCCTCTCGGTTGTGAGAGTTATTTGAAAAATAAATGATGAAACTTACTCGTGATAAGGCTTCAAGTGTGCGTCATTCACCGCTCATTGCAATACTTGGCCATCCAGTTGTGCCAATCGAACTGCACCTGAATCTTTAATTTCAATAACATGGTATGGTCACATCCAGTGCATTCTGAGTTTTCCCAGGAACTTTTAAAATTTTCTGTCATACAAAAGAACTTTCCCTTCGATAGTGAATGCCTTATGCTTGATGTGATGGTCATGCCAAGATTTCTGTCTTTCCTTCTGAACCGTCTAATGGATTTATGCCAGGAATCTCTCTTCTTCAAGCTCTTGTAGCTCATAGAGGCATTCAGTGATTAAGTCTTCCTCTGTTAGATGTACTGTTGAAGCGATTAATAAACTAGGTATGATAAATTCAACAGGTACCACCGCCTCTCTCTCGTACACCAGCTGGAAAGGAGTCTGATTGTGCAACCTTTTTACAATTGTCCTGTATGCCCATAATGTTGTTGGTATCCACTCATCCCAGTCATCCCGATTGGAATTGCATATCTTGGTTAGTCCTTTTTCTAAGATCTTATTGAATGCTTCAACGGTTCCATTTGCTTGAGGGTGGTACGAGCTACTCTTATGATGTTGCACCATAAAGTTATCTAACAGAGACTTGATTGTTGTATTGATGAAGTGTGTACCTTGATTACTGGTTAGGCTTTTGGGGCAGCCAAATATGCTAATAATATTGTCAAAAATGAACCTGGTTGCTGTGTTTGCTGTGAAATATTTCACTGATGCTGCCTCCACCCATCTTGTGAGATAATATGTTGCGGTTATTATGTACCTTGCTTGTGAATGTCTTGCCACTGGTGCAATTGGCCCTATGAAATCAACGACCTATTTTTCAAATCGCTGTAGTGCTCTTACAGGTTGTAGTGGCAACTCATCTTGGTGTGATGGACGTCCCGTTCTTTGGCAGACATCACATTTCTTTACATATGCTTTACTGTCTTTATGAACTGTGGGCCACCATAACCCTGCTTGTAATATTTTTCTTGCAATGGGTTTTGCGCTGACATGCCCCCCTGCAACTCTGTAATGACACTCCCACAATATGTCCTTTCTTTCATGGTCCATGACACATCTCCGAAAGACCATGTCCAACCCCATATTATACAGTTGTCCTGCTATCAGTTGATACTCAGCTAATTTCACTACCAAATGTCTTATTTGCGTCACCGTGTATTTAGTTGGGCACTGTCCTGTTGCCAGATATACTGTTATCTGCTCCAGATAATCTAGGATGGATTCTACTCTGAAGAGATCAGAATCTGTAACTAAACATCCAAGGATCCCCCATTCTCTCCATTTTCCAACCTTGATAAATGGTCAGGACCCACGTTTAACCTTCCTGGTTTCACTATCACTTCGAAGGTGAACTCCTGGAACAGTAGGAGCCATCTACAAATCCTTCCTTCAAGCACAGGCTTGTTAACCAGGTACTTCAATGCTGAGTGGTTTGTGAAAAATTTTAACGTACTTCCCAGTAGGTAATGACGAAACTTCTGAAGAGAATACACCATCGTAAGAGCTTCTCAATATGTTGTTGTATAGTTACTTTCAGTAGTAGACGACTTCCTGCTTGCAAAATAGACTGGAATATCAACATAAGTTTCTCTTGGTTGAGCTAACACTGCTACTAATGCAATGATGGAGGCATCAATATGGACATGGAACTGTTTGTCCCAGTTAGGATGAACGAAGATGGGTGCATTTTCTAACTTTTCTTTCAATGTATTGAGGGCACTAGTGCATTCGTCACTCTACGTGAATTGATCCGACTTCCGCAACAAATTTTCCAATGGTGATGTTATCTTTGTATAGTTGCAGATGAATCTTCGGTAGTACCCGGTATGTACGAGTAGAAATCTTAACTATTTCACAGTCTTTAGCACTTCTATGTTAACAATGAAAACTACTTTTATTGGATCCACACAAACACCCTATTTACAAACAACATGCCCTAGCGGCGTCCCGAAAGGTACTGCAAAGATGCATTTATTGAGGTTGAGGGAAATTTGGAGTTGTATGCATCTGTCAAAAATTATTCTCAGCAAAGTTGCATGACTTTTTAGTAAACTTTAAACTGTCCAATCATCCATGTATACCTCAAGTAACTTATGGATATAATCCTGAAATGTTGCTATCACTATTCGTGAAAACATTGTTGGCACATTCTTTAGTCTAAAGGGCATGACATGGTATGAAAACGATCCCCATTCGGTTATGAAAGTGGTCTTCTTCTTGTCTTCTGCTATTCTCACTTGATGATACCCTGAGATACCATTTGTGAATGAATAGGCTTCATTTCCAGCCACATTGTCGAGAACCTCATCACTAAATGGAGTGGGAAATGGATGATGTATGCATGCGTTGTTGAGGCTTCTGTAATCCACACATACTCTAATATCAGATTTCCCCTTTTTTTTTGTATCACAATGGGACTAAACCAATATGCTTCCTCCACTCGGAAAATTAGCCCTACTTTCAACATTTTATCTATTTCTGCTTTGACTTTCTCCTTTCCCCTTGGATTTAGGGAGTAAGACCTATGCTTCACTGGTCTTGCGTCGGGCTTCAAGATATGCAAATTTCCCCCACGTCCCCTTTTATCCGCTTTAGCTCCACTACTGAGGATGGGAATAAGTCTTCATATCCCTATAAAAGGTTGAAGATTTCCTTGGTAGTTTATATATCCCAGTAGTCTCCGATGGATGCTATTTTGGGTTTCTCCGTGGTTCCAATGTTCAAATTCTTAGTCTTCAAGGGTAACAAGTGCATTCCTTATGTTGTTGGTTCCTCCTGTATATCCCTCTTCCCTTCTCTCTCTTCAAAGTATAAGTCTCGAAGATTCTCTAAATCATCGTCATCCATATCACTATCTATTCGTTTGCATGCTACTGATTGTTTGATAATATACTCCAAGAGCGGTTTCTCTTTGTCTTCTTGAATCTCTAGAAAAAATAGTACTCTTTTGATGGCTTGTAGTGCATCTGTAACCAGTTTTGTTTCTCCTTTAAAAGAAAAACACTGTGTAAAATTTTCCGCAACTACTTGCCAGGTGCCAGTTCCTCTCTTCTTTTCTTCGGTCAAGTACTAGGCCTGTGGAATTGTGTCCAGTGAATGTATAAAATTGTGCATCCACAGAGATTCTGGATACCCTGCTTTCTTCCAATTGTACTCACAATTTTCTAAATTATTTGTGGGGTTGGAGTCCCCTTGGTACTTCTCAATGAATTTTGGTCCTGCATCTTCCTTGAATCTAGCTCTTAGTGCTATTGCAACATCTTCCCACTTTGGAAGTGAGTTGTGATGGTTGACCCACCACCTTGCTGACATGGATTGCAGTGCTACATACATAAGAGGGACTCTATGTTCTATTGGTATTTACAACATTCATATTTGATAGAGTCGGATATCCTTCACTGGCCTAACTACCACTTGATATTAACACATATTCTAGTATTAGTCTCGTATACTCCCTGTTGCCAATCATCCCAATCTATTTCCGAGCCCAAGTATGAACTCTGAACACTTCTCCAGCTTATGGTCCCTCCCGCTGTTGGATTTATATAGTCTTCTCTCTTCCCTGCCATCATTTGGTAAAGTTGATCGAGAATTTGAGCATCCTCTCTGTTTTCAATAGTTTCTGTATATCGGGGTCCTTGATATGGGTCAAGTGGCTGAGTGACCCTAACTTCCCCGTCTTCAAATATCATCAATTATTTTTTCAAGTCGATCACTGCATAGTTCTTGCAGGCCCAATCTATCCCTAACAAAGCAAGATAGGGATTATTGTCCCCCATGATGTCTATCACCTCAAAATCTGTAGATGTTTTCACTCCCGCAACATCAACCTTGACCTCTTCTAGCCTTCCTATGGGCACAATACAGTACTGATTTTCCATGCGGAGCTGTATTGGCGAGTATGTCAACTTTGGCCTTCCTAGTGCTTCCCACGTCTTTCTTGGTAGAATGTTGACATTTGATCCTAGGTCGAGCATGGTGTTTTTGAGTTGAAATCCTGCGACTTGAGTATTCACACAGAATTCTATTCCTGTTCTTCTCTTTTTTCTTTTTATCCTTCTTATGTATTTTTCAGTTGAATCTCTTGACTCTCCCGGTTCTGCGTTTTCCTGCGTTTTGGTGCATTGGTTACAATTTTAAAAAATAGTTAGAACCATTCCTCAATCATTGTAATTGTATGGGCCTACTTCTCTTTTTCTACGGTCGGCTGTGGTAGCTCAATGCCTTTACTCCCCCCTATTTCGGAAAATTTTTCCACTGCCTCCTTAAAATATTGCTTTTGTCTATCTGGTCTGAAATCGGGTTTTGGAGATGCTGGCTTGATCAGCTTTATCGGGTCCATATTCTGTGCATCCTCCCCTATCTTCTTTCCTCCCCGGGTTACTATGGCTATACTTTTCATGGGCTAATCTTCTACTATTCTTGGTTCTGCATTCACCAGATTCGCTCCTCTATGTCTGGCTCTTTCCTCCCACCTCTTAATTAATTCTGGACAGTCTTCAATTGAGTGTGTATTGACTCTGCACTGAGAGCACCATGGTCTTCTGGATAACGGATATTCCCTTGCTACATGCCCTTCTTGGTCACAGTTGTAGCACCTTACTGTTCCTCTTCCTCCAGTTCTGCCTCCTCTCATTCCTCCTCCTCAACCCCTTGGAGCTTCATTCACTCTATAATATGGTATGTCCAACTATTCTGCCAGTTCATCGAGGGTTCTACACTGCTCTGTATTATGGGTTGTAGAAGTGAAAAATTCCCAATATGTATTGTTTGGAACGTTGGAATATTTCTGCAAAATTGGGCATAGTCGCGGAGGATGACCAATGCCTTTGCATATTTCACAGTATTTAGTTGAAGTCTGATTCTGTTGAGCGGGGAACCCTGGAAATTGGGGTTGCAGTTGGTATAATCGCTGAGTATTTATCTGCGCAACTCCCCCAATTGGTGGAGCCCCCTGGGTCCCTGCTGCTTAAGCTTCTGCATTTTTCCCCCGCAACCTCGGGCATTCCGTGGCCATGTGTCCCTCCATCAAACAATGGGTACACCACACATTGGGCCTTGCAGGTCGTACCGGCTAAATGTCCTTCAACTTCTCTGTTAAACTCCGCCATTCGATGTTGTAACCTCGATATGGAAGGGTCTTGAAATTCTACCCTCCGAACTCTTGCATACCCCACCATAGCTTCTATCTTCATGGATTGCTCCAGGCATCTTTGTAAGGTATCAATATTATACAGTTATGTCATGCGGGAGTTCTTTTCAAATGAAAGAAGTGTTTTAATAAACCAATCTCGTCAGTGATTTATGTTGAGATTGCAACAAGATGATGAGCTTAGTGGAAAGAAGTCGCCTTCACTAAGTGGGCCCGCAGCCTATTTTTGGCGCAAAGTCTATTTTTAGACTATGTCTATTTTTAGACATGTTGATCATATTCTATGAGTTGCAAGATGCTATTTGTGGATGGTTGGTCAAGTCGGGAAAAATAGATGGACTTTTATTTTTAGACATATTGGGCAGAATCTATTTTTAGATTGCTAGTCTAAAAAATAGATATATCGAATATTATTAGCTCTTAATAATATTTGGACTATAAACATTATCTTATTCTCTTGGAGCACTTCAGTTAAGTGCACAAATGTGGCACAGGAGCTGACAGAAGGAATTACACTATTCTCGAGGGTTAAGTGGAGCTATTGCATGGATACTTCAGTTAGAACTCATGTGACAGAGTTTGGTGGAGTTATTGAGGTAGTTGATGGAGTTGTGTTCAGTTTAACTGAGTTAAACATAGTTGAGCTAGTTGTATCTAAATATAATCCAATTGATACACTAGTGAGAGTGGTGTGAATTAATTATTAATTAATTCACTAATTATTAACTCATAAATCAACTAAAGAATACATCAGTTAACTTCGCGTATGGACAGCTTCTCAAAGGAGACCAAGGAGAGGTAGGTGAAAGAGCAAGTGTGACTATCAATAGACTATACCGGTGCATGAGTTTGCACCACACATTGATGGAGATGCCAATGAGGATTACATGCATACCAGGTGATTCGAACTTATTCGTGGCCATTATTCATCGTGATTGTACAAATAGAGGCAAAGCACCAGTGGAGAAGATTGGAGCATGTGTTTTTCTAGATCTGAGCTTGTGTAGTGTGTAGCAATTGGAGATTGTACTGAGAGCTTGTGAGAAGCTTTGTACAATGATTGTTACATGATCTCTATTATATAATATACAGATAGTTGGGGGTTTTCAGATTTAAGATTTCCCATAAATACTATGTTTATATGTGTGATTGTTTATGGTTTTAATGTGCGCATGCGATTGTTTATATTTCCGCAATTAATGATCAATGGTAGAAGAGATTATGTATTATGCATGAAGCTCAAATAGTGTGTGATCAGGATAATCTTGGTGAATAATATAATAGTTATTCAAAATTTCTACATGGTATCGAGCGATATCGATCATTGGAGCACCGTAAGACATTGGGCGGTTGAGTTTGTGCCGGTGGAATTCGAATTTGCAGCAAGTTGTTTTCGGTGCCTGAGTTGAGATGTCTTTCAACGGATTGCGATTGGAGTATGCCCTTGAGGGCAGCTCGAATTATATTGGTAAGGGAAGGACAGGATGGAGGCGGTTCTGGAGGATAATGGGTTGAAGGAGTTCATAGATGCAGAAATTCCAAAACCTGCTTCTAGCGATGCTGCTGCACTTGACGCATGGCAAAAGAAGACAGAAAAATGTTGAAGGATTCTGTTGGAAGGTGTGAAGGATCACATAGTGTCAAGCCTTCATGGGAAATCTTATCAATTCTTGATGTGTAAAGCTTTGACATACTTGTTCCAAAGCAAGAGCGACCAGAGGAAGTTGGCGCTCAAGGATAAACTCGAGAAGATAAAAATGGAGAAAGGCGACAGTATACCCAAGTACCTCACGAAGTTTGTCCAGTGCAGGGATGAGCTGGGAAGTGTGGGGGTTACTGTAGATGAAGAGGACTTGGTGAGCTTGGCTCTCCTTAGGCTTCCGAAGAGTTGGCATTCCTATCAGGACTCTGTCAATGGTCGGGAGAAATTGCCAAGATGGGAGCGACTTTGGTCGGATCTTGTGCAAGAGGAGATAAGGCGAAGTACCAGGGTTGGATCTTCATCAAAGAACTCTGATGAAGAATTTCACTTTGGCTTCCAAAGCAAAGAAGGGGAAGAACAAGAAAGCTTCTCAATCTGGTGCAAAAGGCAAGAAGCAGGACATGTCCAAGGTGAAGTGCTTTCACTGTCACCAACACGGACATTATGCCACAAATTGTCCACAAAAGAAGAAAAATAAGCAAGCTGCTGGATCTGCAGCTGGAGAGGCCTTAGCCTCACAGTTTGAGCTGGATTTTTCATTGATCGCATGCTTGGTCTCAATTGTGATGGGTTCAGTGTGGTTTATGGACAGTGGTGCGTATTTTCACATGATAGGAGATCGAGATTTTTTTACTGATCTAGATGAGAAAGATCTTGGAGTGCACATCGAGATGGGCGATGATGGTAGATACAGTGCGACCGGTATTGGTACCATTTCCTTTGAGAGGGAGTCTGGTAAACCCTTTGTATTGAAGGAAGTGATGCATGTTCCAGGATTGAAGAAGAATCTTATCTCTGTGGCGATGTTAGAAGACAAGGGATATGATGTTGTCTTTAGCGAGGGAAAGGATTTCCCCCCGCGCTAGCAAGGAACTAGTGAGACCCGAGGATAGGGGTTCGAGTTAAGAACCTTATCAATTAGTAGGTAGATGGCTGCGAAAATGGCAGCAAGGCAGTATGAGTGGTGAGCCGGGATGATGGTGAGTTTGTGGCACTAGAGATCGGGCCACCTTCACCATGGAGCTTTGAAGATACTATAGTAGATTTCTACTGGGTTTCCTAAGGGCATTTGCGCAAGCCGCATCAGTGCAAGGATGTACCTTGGGAAAATTTAGAAAAGCCACCTTTCACGAGAAGGATAGTCCCGCCACGATGATCCTTGAGAGAATTCAAACAGATGTGTGTGGACCTTTCTCAGTAGCTTCGACAGCAAAGCACAAGTACTATGTGATCTTTGTTGATGATTTTTCTCGGAAGTGCTGGATCTTCTTCATGCAGAAGAAGAGCGAGACATACTCAAAGTTCTGTGAGTTCAAGGCACTGGTTGAGAAAGAATCGGGAAGCAGGTGAAGGCTCTTAGGAGCGACAATGGTGGTGAATTCATCTCTGGCGAATTCAAGGACTTTTGCAGCGCAGAAGGAATTCGAAGAGAGCTCATAACACCTCATAACCCACAGCAGAACGGGGTTGCTGAGCGGAAGAACAGAACGATCGTGGGTGCTGCACGGGCGATGTTGCATGATTAGGGCCTTCCCATACACTTGTGGGCTGAGGCATGCAATACTGCAGTATATGTGCAGAACCGTTGTCCTCACAGGATACTTGGCATGAGTACACCCGAGGAGGCATTTTCTGGTAAGAGGCCTGATATTTCCCATTTGAGGATTTTTGGTTCACCTGTTTACATTCATGTGATGAAGGATGCCAAGAAGAAGCTGGAGCCGACTGCAGAGGTTGGGATATTTGTGGGGTACACTGATACACCCCACAACTATCGTGTGTATTTTCCAGACAGTCGCAAGACTGTTGTGCGACGGGATATCAAATTTCAGGAGGAGAAAGCCATGCAGTGTTCGCTTGAGAGGGAGCCACACTTGCATGCATATGAGGAGCTATTAGTTCCTAAGGATGAGCTTCCGGATGTGGATCAGCCACAAGAGGAAGTTCATGGAGTGGAAGAGACCACTCATGCAGTGCCAACCATCAGAGGGCGCAAGCGCACTACAGAAGCTGAGCCACTGGCTCAAGATGCAGAGAAGGTTGTAGGACCACCTACAGCACAGCGCAGACAGAGACAGTCACTGGACCGGTACACTGGATACATGGCTCTTGTGAGAAAATGTGTCGTGACAGAGCCATCCTCTTTCGAGGAAGCTGTGGAGGACCCCGCATGGGTAGATGCCATGGTGGAAGAGTATGATTCTATTGTCAGAAACAGTGCATGGGAGATTGTCCCGCGACCGGAGGGGAAATCAGTGGTGGGTTCGCGATGGATCTACAAAGTGAAGCAGGCGGCTGACGGGAGTGTGGAGAAGTACAAGGAAAGATTTGTTGCCCGTGGCTTCTCACAGATCGAGGGGATCGATTATGAGGAGACCTTTGCACCCGTCGCAAGGTACTCTTCCATACGGACGATCCTAGCTCTCTCAGCGCAGATGGGGTGGTACATCCATTAGATGGATGTGAAGACTGCATTTCTCAATGGAGTCATTGAGGAGGAGGTGTATATAGAGCAACCCGAAGGTTTCGAGATCTTCAGCAATGAGTCGCATGTGTGCAGACTCAAGAGAGCACTGTATGGGTTGAAACAAGCACCTCGTGCTTGGTACACACGGATAGACAGTTATTTCA
Source organism: Pinus albicaulis (assembly GCA_034641835.2). Classification (NCBI taxonomy): domain Eukaryota; kingdom Viridiplantae; phylum Streptophyta; class Pinopsida; order Pinales; family Pinaceae; genus Pinus; species Pinus albicaulis. The sequence goes on from CM076580.1 coordinate 1,791,403,328, forward strand.
CCGGACTTGGATTCTCCAAGAGTGAGGCGGATCCTAACCTATACTAGATTGTGGTGGAGGGTAAGTTGCTGATCATTGTACTTTATGTAGATGATTTGATTTTGACAGGTGATGAGCTGTTGATACTCTCATGCAAGGATGATCTTGCAAAAGAGTTTGAGATGAAGAACTTGGGCCTCCTTCATTATTTCCTGGGATTGGAAATTTGGCAGCGCAGTGATGGACTGTTTGTTTCTCAGGGTAAGTATGCCCGGGAGATACTGGAGAAGTTCAACATGCATGGCTGTAAGCCTGTTGATACTCCTCTTCCTGGTGGTTGGAGGAAGGAGGATGCTACTTCAGCGGAGGTAGTGGATGCCACTGTTTATCGACAGTTGGTGGGGTCGCTTATGTATCTGGTCAATACACGACCCGACATATGCTATGCTGCTAACCAGCTCTCACAAGCTATGGTTAAGCCAACCAAGCTCTTCTGGAAGGCAGGCAAGCATGTATTGAGATATATCAGAGGCACATAGGGATATGGATTATGGTACAGACAGTCGAATGAGGTGAAGCTGTGTGGCTTCACGGATGCAGATTGGGCAGGGAGCCCAACGGACAGAAGGAACACATCTGGAGGGATTTTCAGTATCGGGTCAACAACAGTTTCTTGGTACAGCAGGAAGCAGAGATTCGTGGCACTCAGTTCAGCAAAGGCCGAGTATATGGCAACAATTTTGGCTGCATACGAGGCTATATGGATGAGGAAGATCCTAGTCGAGTTGTTCGGTTCACACTTAGAGCCTACTGTGATTTATTGTGATAATCAGAGTTGCATCAAACTCTCGGTTAATCCAGTATTTCATGATAGATCTAAACACATTGATATCCGGTATCATCATATCAGAGATTGTGTGCAGCGGAAGATCATGTTACTTTCATATATTCCCACGGAGGATCAGGATGCTGATATCTTGACGAAGGCGCTCACCAGGAGCAAATTTGGAATACGGTGGGCAGGATAGGGGTTGCGTATAATCCATATCTTGTTGAGAGGGAGTGTTGAGAATGCAACAAGATGATGAGCTTAGTGGAAAGAAGTCGCTCACCTAAGTGGGCCCGTGGCTATTTTTGGCGCAAAGTCTATTTTTAGACTATGTCTATTTTTAGACATGTCAATCATATTCTATGAGTTGCAGGATGCTATTTGTGGATGGTTGGTCAAGTTGGAAAAATAGATGGACTTCTATTTTTAGAAATATTGGGCGGAATCTATTTTTAGATTTCCAGTCTAAAAATAGATATGTCGAATATCATTAGCTCTTAATAATATTTGGACTATAAACATTATCTTATTCTCTCGGAGCACTTCAGTTAAGTGCACAGATGTGGCACAGGAGCTTACAAAAGGAATTACGCTATTCCTGAGGGTGAATTGGAGCTATTGCATGGAGACTTCAGTTAGAACTCATGTGACAGCGTTTGGTGGAGTTATTGAGGTATTTTGTGGAGTTGTGTTCAGTTTAACTTATTTAAACATAGTTGAGCTAGTTGTATCTAGTCTAACTGATTGATACACTAGTGAGAGTGGTCTGAATTAATTAATAATTAATTCACTAATTATTAACTCATTAATCAACTAAATAATACATCAGTTAAATTCAGTGCATGGACAGTTTCAGTGGAGACCAGTGGAGAGGTAGGTGAAAGAGCAAGTGTGACTATCAGTTATGACTATACTGGTGCATGAGTTTGCACCACACATTTATGGAGATGCCAATGAGGATTTTTCAGTGCATACCAGGTGGATTCGAACTCAGTCAGGGCCAATATTCATTAGGAATTACGCAGTAGAGGCAGGCTAACAGGTGGAGAAGATTGGAGCATGTGTTTTGTTAGATCTGAGCTTGTGTAGTGTGTAGCAATTGGAGATTGTATTCAGAGTTTGTGAGAATATTTGTACAATGATTGTTACATGATATCTATTATATAATATACAGATAGTTGGGGGTTTTCAGCTTTAATATTTCCCATAAATACTGTGTTTATATGTGTGATTGTTTATGGTTTTAATGTGCGCATGTGATTGTTTATATTTCCGCAATTAATGATCAATAGTAGAAGAGGTTATGTATTATGCATGAAGCTCAAATAGTGTGTGATCAAGATAATCTCAGTGAATAATTTAACAATTATTCAAATTTATACATGGTATCAGAGCGATATTGATCATTGGAGCAATTGCAAAACATTGAAGCGGCTGAGTTTTGTGCCGGTGGAATTCGAATTTGCAGCAGTGTTTTCTTGGTGTCGAAGTTGAGATGTCTTTCAACGGATTGCGATTGGAGTATGCCCTTGAGGGCAGCTCAAATTATATTTCATGGAAGGATAGGATGGAGGCGGTGCTAGATGACAATGGGTTGAAGGAGTTCATAGATGCAGAAATTCCAAAACCTGCTTCTAGCGATGCTGCCGCACTTGACGCATGGCAAAAGAAGACAACAAAGTGTAGAAGGATTCTGTTGGAAGGTGTGAAGGATCACATAGTGTCCAACCTTCATGGTAAAGCTTCTCCATTCTTGATGTGGAAATCTTTGACACATTTTTTCCAAAGCAAGAGCGACCAGAGGAAGTTGGCGCTCAAGGATAAACTTAGGAACATAAAAATGGAGAAAGGCGACAGTATACCCAAGTACCTCACGAAGTTTTTCCAATGCAGGGATGAGCTGGGAAGTGTGGGGGTTACTATAGATGACGAGGAATTGGTGAGCTTGGCTCTCCTTGGGCTTTCAAAGAGTTGGCATTCCTATCAGGACTCTGTCAATGGTCGGGAGAAACTGCCAGGATGGGAGCGACTTTGGTCGGATCTTGTGCAAGAGGAGATAAGGCGAAGTACTAGGGATGGATCTTCATCAAGGAACTCTGATGAAGATAATTTCACTTTTTTTGCCAAAGAAAAGAAGGGGAAGAACAAGAAAGCTTCTCAATCTGGTGCAAAAGGCAAGAAGCAGGACATGTCCAAGGTGAAGTGCTTTCACTATCACCAACACGAACATTATGCCACAAATTGTCCACAGAAGAAGAAAAATAAGGCAAAAAAGGTCGATCCTCAGAGTTGGAGAGGCCTTAGCCTCGCAGTTTGAGCTGGATTTTTCGCTGATCGCATGCTTGGTCTCAAGTGTGATGGGTTCAGTGTGGTTTCTTGACAGTGGTGCATCTTTTCACATGACAGGAGATTGAAATTTTTTTACTGATCCGGATGAGAAAGATCTTGGAGTGCACATCGAGATGGGCGATGATGGTAGATACAGTGCAACCGCTATCAATACCATTTCCTTTGAGAGGGAGTCTGGTAAACCCTTCGTATTGAAGGAAGTGATGCATGTTCCAGGATTGATGAAGAATCTTATCTTTGTGGCGATGTTAGAAGACAAGGGATATGATGTTGTCTTTAGCGAGGGAAAGGCTTTCCTGCGTAGTAAGGCAACTGGCGAGACCCAGAGGATAGGGATTCGAGTTAAGAACCTTTATCAATTGCAGTTAGATGGCTGCGCAGCAATGGCATGCAAGGTAGAAGGAGTGGTGAGCTGGGATGATGGCGAGTTGTGGCACCAGAGATTGGGCCACCTTCACCATGGAGCCTTGAAGATACTGCAGCAGATTTCTACTGGGCTTCCTAAGGGTACTCTTACGCAGTCAGATCAGTGCAAGGGATGTACCTTGGGAAAATTTGTGAAAGCCACTTTTCACGAGAAGGATAGTCGCGCCACGAAGATCCTTGAGAGAATTTACATAGACATGTGTGGACCTTTCTCAGTAGCTTCGATAGCAAAGCACAGGTATTATGTGATATTTGTTGATGATTTTTCTCGTAAGTGCTGGATCTTCTTCATGTAGAAGAAGAGCGAGACATACTCAAAGTTCTGTGAGTTCAAGGCACTGGTTGAGAAAGAATCGGGGAAGCAGGTGCAGGCTCTAAGGAGCGACAATGGTGGTGAATTCATCTCTGGATAATTCAAGGACTTTTGCAACGCAAAAGGAATTCGAAGAGAGCTCATAGCACCTCATAACCCATAGTAGAACGGGGTTGCTGAGCGGAAGAGCAGAACGCTCATGGGTGCTGCACGGGCGATGTTGCATGATCAGGGCCTACCCATTCACTTGTGGGCAGAGGCATGCAATACTACAGTATATGTGCATAACCGTTGTCCTCACAAGATACTTGGGATGAGTACACCCGAGGAGGCGTTTTCTGGTAAGAGGCCCGATATTTCCCATTTGAGGATTTTGGTTCACCTGTTTACATTCATGTGACGAAGGATGCCAGGAAGAAGCTAGAGCCGACTGCGGAGGTTTGGATATTTGTGGGGTACACTGATACGCCCCACAACTATCGTGTGTATTTTCTAGACAGTCGCAAGACTGTTGTGCGACGGGATATCAAATTTCAGGACGAGAAAGCCATGAAGTGTTCACTTGAGAGGGAGCCACACTTGCATGCAGATGAGGAGCTATTAGTTCTGGGCAGACGGAGCCTCAGGATGTGGATCAACCACAAGAGGAGGTTCATGGAGTGGAAGAGACCACCAAAGGGGCCGCCAACCATCGAGGGCGGAAGCGCACTACGAAGCCGAGTGACTGGCTCAAGATGCAGAGAATGTTGTAGGAGCACCTACAACACAACGTAGACAGAGACAATCACCTACCTAGTATACTCGATACATGGCTCTTATGAGCAAGTGTATAGTGGCAGAGCCATCCTCTTTCGAGGAAGCTGTGGAGGATCCCGCATGGGTAGATGCCATGGTGGAAGAGTATGATTCGATTATCAGAAAAATTGCATGGGAGATTGTCCTGAGACCAGAAGGGAAATCAGTGGTGGGTTCGAGATGGATCTACAAAGTGAAGCAGGTAGTTGACAGGAGTGTGGAGAAGTACAAGGCAAGATTTTTGCCTTCCGAGGCTTTTCTAAGTTGCATTGAGGGGATCGATTATGAAAAGACCTTTGCACCTGTCGCAAGGTATTCTTCCATACGGATGATTCTTGCTCTCTCAGCGCAGATGGGGTGGCACATTCATCAGATGGATGTGAAGACTGCGTTCCTCAACGGAGTCATTGAGGAGGAGGTGTACATAGAGCAGCTCGAAGGTTTCGAGATCTTCAGCAGCGAGTCGCATGTGTGCAGGCTCAAGAGAGCACTGTATGGGTTGAAACAAGCACCTCGTGCTTGGTACACACGGATAAACAGTTATTTCACCGGACTTGGATTCTCCAAGAGTGAGGCGGATCCTAACCTATACCAGATTGTGGTGGAGGGTAAGTTGCTGATCATTGTACTTTATGTAGATGATTTGATTTTGACAGTTGATGAGCTGTTGATACTCTCATGCAAGGAGGATCTTGAAAAAGAGTTTGAGATGAAGGACTTGGGCCTCCTTCATTATTTCCTGGGATTGGAAATTTGGCAGCGCAGTGGTGGACTGTTTGTTTCTCAGGGTAAGTATGCCCGGGAGATACTGAAGAAGTTCAACATGCATGGCTGCAAGCCTGTTGATACTCCTCTTCCTGGTGGTTGGAGGAAGGAGGATGCTACTTCAGCGGAGGTAGTGGATGCCACTGTTTATCGACAGTTGGTGGGGTCGCTTATGTATCTGGTCAATACACGACCCAACATATGCTATGCAGTTAACCAACTTTCACAAGCTATGGTTAAGCCTACCAAGCTCTTTTGGAAGGCAGGGAAGCATGTATTGAGATATCTTAGAGGCACATTGGGATATGGATTGTGGTACAAACAGTCGGATGAGGTGAAGCTATGTGGCTTCACGGATGCAGATTGGGCAGGGAGCCCAACGGACAGAAAGAGCACATCTGGAGGGATTTTCAGTATCGGGTCGACAGCAGTTTCTTGGTACAATAGGAAGAAGAGATCCGTGGCACTCAGTTCAGCAGAGGCCGAGTATATGGCAGCGAGTTTGGCTGCATGCGAGGCTATATGGATGAGGAAGATCCTGGTCGGGTTGTTCGGTTCACACTTAGAGCCTACTGTGATTTATTGTGATAATTAGAGTTGCATCAAACTCTCAGTTAATCCAGTATTTCATGATAGATCTAAACACATTGACATCCGGTATCATCATATCAGAGATTGTGTGCAGCGGAAGATCATGTTACTTTCATACATTCCTACGGAGGATCAGGATGCTGATATCTTGACAAAGGTGCTCACCAGGAGAAAATTCGAATACCACAGGGGCAGGATAAGGGTGGCAGATAATCCTTATCTTGTTGAGAGGGAGTGTTGAGATTGCAACAAGATGATGAGCTTAGTGGAAATAAGTCGCCTTCACTAAGTGGGCCCGTAGGCTATTTTTGGCGCAAAGTCTATTTTTAGACTATGTCTATTTTTAGACATATGGATCATGTTCTATGAGTTGCAGGATGCTATTTGTGGATGGTTGGTCAAGTCGGAAAAAATAGATGGACTTCTATTTTTAGACACACTGGGCGGAATCTATTTTTAGATTGCCAGTCTAAAAATAGATATGTCGAATATTATTAGCTCTTAATAATATTTGGACTCTAAACATTATCTTATCCTCTTGGAGCACTTCAGTTAAGTGCACAGATGTGGCACATGCAGCTGACAGAAGGAATTACGCTATTCCTGAGGGTCAAGTGGAGCTATTGCATGGAGACTTCAATTAGAACTCATGTGACAGAGTTTGGTGGAGTTGATTGAGGAAGTTAGTGGAGTTGTATTCAGTTTAACTCAGTTAAACATAGTTGAGCTAGTTGTATCTAGTCTAACTGATTGATACACTAGTGAGAGTGGTGTGAATTAATTATTAATTAATTCACTAATTATTAACTCATAAATCAACCAAAGAATACATCAGTTAACTTCAGTGCATGGACAGTTTCAGTGGAGACCAGTGGAGAGGTAGGTGAAAGAGAAAGTGTGACTATCAGTTGTGACCATACTGGTGCATGAGTTTGCACCACACATTGATGGAGATGCCAATGAGGATTGCGCAGTACACACCAGGTGGATTCGAACTCAGTCAAGGCCAATATTCATCAGGGATTGCGCAGTAGAGGTAGGCTAACAGGTGGAGCAGATTGGAGCATGTGTTTTGCTAGATCTGAGCTTGTGTAGTGTGTAGCAATTGGAGATTGTACTGAGAGCTTGTGAGAAGCTTTGTACAATGATTGTTACATGATATCTATCATTATAATATACAAATAGTTGGGGGTTTTCAGCTTTAAGCTTTCCCATAAATACTGTGTTTATATGTGTGATTGTTTATGGTTTTAATGTGCGCATGCGATTGTTTATATTTCTGCAATTAATGATCAATGGTAGAAGAGATTATGTATTATGCATGAAGCTCAAATAGTGTGTGATCAGGATAATCTCGGTGAATAATATAACAGTTATTCAAATTTCTACATGGTATCAGAGCGATATTGATCATTGGAGCAATTGCAAGACATTGAAGCGGTTGAGTTTTGTGCTGGTGGAATTCGAATTTGCAGCAGTGTTTTCTTGGTGTCGAAGTTGAGATGTCTTTCAACGGATTGCGATTGGAGTATGCCCTTGAGGGCAGCTCGAATTATATTGCATGGAAGGACAGGATGGAGGCGGTGCCGGATGACAATGGGTTGAAGGAGTTCATAGATGCAGAAATTCCAAAGCCTACTTCTAGTGATGTTGTCGTACTTGACGCATGGAAAAAGAAGACAACAAAGTGTCGAAGGATTCTGTTGGAGGGTGTGAAGGATCACATAGTGTCCAGCCTTCATGGTAAGGCTTCTCCATTCTTGATGTGGAAAGCCTTGACAAATTTATTCCAAAGCAAGAGTGACCAGAGGAAGTTGGCGCTCAAGGATAGACTCAGAAACATAAAGATGGAGAAAGGCGACAGTATGCCCAAGTACCTCACGAAGTTCATCCAATGCAGGGATGAGCTGGGAAGTGTGGGGGTGACTATAGATGATGAGGACTTGGTGAGCTTGGCTCTCCTTGGGCTTCTGAAGAGTTGGCATTCCTATCAGGACTCTGTCAATGGTCGGGAGAAATTGCCAGGATGGGAGCGACTTTGGTCGGATCTTGTGCAAGAGGAGATAAGGCGAAGTACCAGGGACGAATCTTCATCAAAGAACATTGATGAAGAGAATTTTGCTTTGGTTGCTAAAGAAAAGAAGGGGAAGAGCAAGAAAGATTCTCATTCCGGTGCGAAAGGCAAGAAGCAGGACATGTCCAAGGTGAAGTGCTTTCACTGTCACCAACACAGACATTATGCCACAAATTGTCCGCAGAAGAAGAAAAATAAGCAGGCTGCTGGATCTGCAGCTGGAGAGGCCTTAGCCTCGTAGTTTGAGCTGGATTTTTCGCTGATCGCATGCTTGGTCTCAAGTGTGATGGGATCAGTATGGTTCTTGGACAATGGTGCGTCTTTTCACATGACTGGAGATCGAGATCTGTTTTCAGATCTGGATGAGAAAGATCTTGGAGTGCACATCGAGATGGGCGATGATGGTAGATACAGTGCGACCGGTATCGGTACCATTTCCTTTGAGAGGGAGTCTGGTAAACCCTTCAGATTGAAGGAAGTGATGCATGTTCCAAGATTGAAGAAGAATCTTATCTTTGTGGCGATGTTAGAAGACAAGGGATATGATTTTGTCTTTAGTGAGGGAAAAGATTTCCTGGGCAGTAAGGCAACTGGTGAGACCCGAAGGATAGGGGTTCGAGTTAAGAACCTTTATCATTTGCAGGTAGATGGCTGTGCAGCAATGGCAGGCAAGGCAGAAGGAGTGGTGAGCCGGGATGATGGCGAGTTGTGGCACCGGAGATTGGGCCACCTTCACCATGGAGCTTTGAAGATACTGCAGCAGATTTCTACTGGGCTTCCTAAAGGCACTCTTGCGCAGTCAGATCAGTGCAAGGGGTGTACCTTGGGAAAAATTGTGAAAGCCACCTTTCACGAGAAGGATAGTCGCGCCACGACGATCCTTGAGAGAATTCACACAGACGTGTGTGGACCTTTCTCAGTAGCTTCGATAGCAAAGCACAGGTATTATGTGATATTTGTTGATGATTTTTCTCGTAAGTGCTGGATCTTCTTCATGCAGAAGAAGAGCGAGACATACTCAAAGTTATGTGAGTTCAAGGCACTGGTTGAGAAAGAATCGGGGAAGCAGGTGAAGGCTCTTAGGAGCGACAATGGTGGTGAATTCATCTCTGGCGAATTCAAGGAATTTTGCAACGCAGAAGGAATTCGAAGAGAGCTCATAGCACCTCATAACCCACAGCAGAACGGGGTTGCTGAGCGGAAGAACAGAATGATCGTGGGTGCTGCACGGGCAATGTTGCATGATCAGGGCCTACCCATTCACTTGTGGGCGGAGGCATGCAATACTGCAGTATATGTGAAGAACCGTTGTCCTCACAGGATACTTGGCATGAGTACACCCGAGGAGGCGTTTTCTGGTAAGAGGCCTGATATTTCCCATTTGAGGATTTTTGGTTCACCTGTTTACATTCATGTGACGAAGGATGCCAGGAAGAAGCTGGAGCCCACTGCAGAGTTTGGGATATTTGTGGGGTACACTGATACACCCCACAACTATCGTGTGTATTTTCCAGACAATCGCAAGACTGTTGTGCGACGAGATATCAAATTTCATGAGGAGAAAGCCATGAAGTGTTCACTTGAGAGGAGCCACACTTTATGGTGATGAGGAGCTATTAGTTCCTAAGGATGAGCCCCCGGATGGTGGACTGCCCGCGCAGGAGGTTCATGGAGTGGAAGAGACCTCCGATCGAAAGGGGCCGCCAACCATCGCAGGGCTTAAGCACACTACGTAGTCGAGCGACCGGCTCACATCGCAGACAAATACCTAACCTGTGATACCGATACAGATGGATCTTATGAGCAAGTGTATCGTGACGGAGCCATCCTCTTTCGAGGAAGCTGTGGAGGATCCCGCATGGGTAGATGCCATGGTGGAAGAGTATGATTCGATTGTCAGAAACAGTGCATGGGAGATTGTCCCAAGTCCGGAAGGGAAATCAGTGGTGGGTTCGAGATGGATCTACAAAGTGAAGCAGGCAGCTGACGGGAGTGTGGAGAAGTACAAGGCAAGATTTGTTGCCCGAGGCTTTTCACAGATTGAGGGGATCGATTATGAGGAGACCTTTGCACCTGTCGAAAGGTATTCTTCCATACGAACGATTCTTGCTCTCTCAACGCAGATGGGATGGCACATTCATCAGATGGATGTGAAGACTGCATTCCTCAACGGAGTCATTGAGGAGGAGGTGTACATAGAGCAGCCCGAAGGTCTCGAGATCTTCAACAGCGAGTCGCATGTGTGCAGCCTCAAGAGAGCGTTGTATGGGTTGAAACAAGCACCTCGTGCTTGGTACACACGGATAGACAGTTATTTCACTGGACTTGGATTCTCCAAGAGTGAGGCGGATCCTAACCTATACCAGATTGTGGTGGAGGGTAAGTTGTTGATCATTGTACTTTATGTAGATGATTTGATTTTGATAGGTGATGAGCTGTTGATACTCTCATGCAAGGAGGATCTTGCAAAAGAGTTTGAGATGAAGGACTTGGGCCTCCTTCATTATTTCCTGGGATTGGAAATTTGGCAGCGCAGTGGTGGACTATTTGTTTCTCAGGGTAAGTATGCCCGGGAGATACTGGAGAAGTTCAACATGCATGGCCGCAAGCCTGTTGATACTCCTCTTCCTGGTGGATGGAGGAAGGAGGATGCTACTTCAGCGGAGGTAGTGGATGCCACTGTTTATCGACAGTTGGTGGGGTCGCTTATGTATCTGGTTAATACACGACCCGACATATGCTATGCTGTTAACCAGCTTTCACAAGCTATGGTTAAGCCTACCAAGCTCTTTTGGAAGGAAGGCAAGCATGTATTGAGATATCTCAGAGGCACATCAGGATATGGATTATGGTACAGACAATCGGATGAGGTGAAGTTGTGTGGCTTCATGGATGCAGATTGGGCAGGGAGCCCAATGGACAGAAAGAGCACATCTGGAGGGATTTTCAGTATCGGGTCGACAACAGTTTCTTGGTACAGCAGGAAGCGTAGATCCGTGGCACTCGCCCGTGTGCTGTCGATAGCGGCGCAAGTTTTACGCATGTGAGGCTATATGGATGAGGAAGATCCCGGTCGGGTTGTTCGGTTCACACTTAGAGCCTACTGTGATTTATTGTGATAATCAGAGTTGCATCAAACTCTCGGTTAATCCAGTATTTCATGATAGATCTAAACACATTGACATCCGGTATCATCATATCAGAGATTGTGTGCAACGGAAGGTCATGTTACTTTCATACATTCCTACGGAGGATCAGGATGCTGATATCTTGACGAAGGCGCTCACCAGGAGCAAATTCGAATACCACAGGGGTAGGATAGGGGTTGAAGATAATCCATATCTTGTTGAGAGGGAGTGTTGAGATTGCAACAAGATGATGAGCTTAGTGGAAAGGAGTCGCCTTCACTAAGTGGGCCCGCAGGCTATTTTTGGCGCAAAGTCTATTTTTAGACTATGTCTATTTTTAGACATATGGATCATGTTCTATGAGTTGCAAGATGCTATTTGTGGATGGTTGGTAAAGTCGGAAAAAATAGATGGACTTCTATTTTTAGACATATTGGGCGGAATCTATTTTTAGATTGCCAGTCTAAAAATAGATATGTCGAATATTATTAGCTCTTAATAATATTTGGACTCTAAACATTATCTTATCCTCTTGGAGCACTTCAATTCGAGTCACGGATGTGGCACATGCAGCTGACAGAAGGAATTACGCTATTACTAGGGTTTAGTGGAGCTATTGCATGGTTGACTTCAGTTAGAACTCATGTGACAGAGTTTGGTGGAGTTGATGAGACAGTTAATGGAGTTGTGTTCAGTTTAACTTAGTTGAGCTAGTTGTATCTAGTCTAACTGATTGATACAATTAGTGAGAGTGGTGTGAATTAATTATTAATTAATTCACTAATTATTAACTCATAAATCAAATAAAGAATACATCAGTTAACTTCAATGCATGGACAGTTTCAGTGGAGACCAGTGGAGAGGTAGGTGAAAGAGCAAGTGTGACTATCAGTTGTGACTATACTGGTGCATGAGTTTGCACCACACATTGATGGAGATGCCAATGAGGATTGTTCAGTGCATACCAGGTGGATTCGAACTCAGTTAGGGCCAATATTCATTAGGGATTACGCAGTAGAGGCAGGCTAACAGGTGGAGAAGATTGGAGCATGTGTTTTGCTAGATCTGAGCTTGTGTAGTGTGTAGCAGTTGGAGATTGTACTAAGAGCTTGTGAGAAGCTTTGTACAATGATTGTTACATGATCTCTATTATATAATATACAGATAGTTGGGGGTTTTCAGCTTTAAGCTTTCCCATAAATACTGTGTTTATATGTGTGATTGTTTATGGTTTTAATGTGCGCATGCGATTGTTTATATTTCCGCACTTAATGATCAATAGTAGAAGAGGTTATGTATTATGCATGAAGCTCAAATAGTGTGTGATCAGGATGACCCCTTGAATAATAACATAATATACCAGCGTTTATTCACAATTTATACAATTTAGATCGATTGGGTAACTCAGTTTCCCAATCGCATCCTTGAATCTTCTCATCAGGTCCCACACTATTTCACCTTTTCGCTGTTTAATCTCCCACAAATAAGATAATCATCGCTGTTCTGTGTGAGGTAATTTAAATTCTTTGACAAATTCTCTCTTTACATCGTCTATCGTTGGGTTTTGATGAGCTTCGGACCATTTAATGAACCAGCGAAGAGCTCTCTCTCTTAAAGTAGTCCGGAACTCGATCAACTTAACTGCCTTTGGTGTCTGCTGAGCCCTCCATATTGCTTCGTAGAGATACCAGTGTTTCTCCACATCATCATTGCCCCTCCCAGAGAATTCTGGGTATCAGGTAAATGATCCAACCATATTTATTTGTATGGGTGGTACTAAAATAAAACCTCTACTTCCTGGCTGTTAGATTGTATTACTAGCACTGTAGCTAGTAGATATCTGTTTTGTAGACTTAACACTATTCAACTTTCTAAACTCCCATAACTTAACAAATATTTTATCTCGTGGCTGATAGAGTACCAGGGGAAGGTTGGGACTAGAGCTACTTGAAATTTTGGGAATAGGATTACCTTGGATTACGGGTGTCGACCTCTCTCGAAATAGTTACTCCATCGCAACATGCAGATCCACATCGGATATCTCCTCGGGGCACGCGTCCTCCACATTGGAATTTTCTCCATTTTCTCTTCGAGCTGGGCTCCTATACACTTGCCTAACTTCTTTGATGGTCCCTCCTATTCCTTGGGATCCCATTTGACCTTCCTTTTCCTTTGTCATCTGTGGCACCTTCTCCTTGTCCCGTCAATTAATTTCCTGCTTCTCAAACTCCTTCATCACCCTTTATCGCCACTTCTCAGCAATCTGTGCCCTCTGATGTGCTCATTGCTCTCTCAATATACTAGAGGTTTCGACATCCATATCCCTATTCCCCCTTCTAACTTACTTGTATCTTCTTTCCCTCAGCTCCTTCCCCCAGTACTAGAGGTTTAAGTCTCCATTTCAAACTTGAAATGCCATCAAACCCTCGTCCACCATTAAAGCTTTGATCCACAGTGGTATTTCCTTCAACAATTCTCCCTGCGATCCGGATCTGAATATGTCCTCAGCTTTTGAAAAGGATTGGTAACACTCAGCTGCATATTCCACAATGTATCCTTCCAAGGTAGATTTTACCCATAAATCTACAGCTCGGGTCAAATCGGTATCTAACCGATGGAGTGCTACTAGATCCGTGTGCGTCCACTTGCGACAGACTCTACGTGACCCTCCTGGAAGTGACTTGAATTGTAGTCTTCGCAACCAATTATAACATTCTTCAAGAAACTTTCCCTAGAAAATTTCATACAGGTCACTTGAAAATTCAGAAAATAGGACCTGATCCTTGACAACCTTTTCCCTTTGCTGTTGCAACTCTGCTTGTTGTGATATGAACTGGTCTAAGTGGTTATCCCACCAGCTTTGTAGTTCTCTCTCATAGATCCACGATATCATGATCTAACTCCTAAATGAATTTTTAGGTCCCGACAACGGAACCATTTGTTGGCGAAAAAGGTGGTCTCTGAGCAAGACCCAAGTTCAGGATAGAGGCCAACAAGGTTTCTGCAGTAGTCTAGCACAATGCCGACATTTTCATCCTACTCCAAGGTGCAGAGCATCTCACCCGAGGCATGTCGTTACCTTAGTAATATTAGGAGACAGATCATGTGCCAAACGATTACAACCATGGAGAACAACTAAAAGAACTTGAAATAGAAAACAAATCTCACTACTATGTATACACTATTACTCATCAAGCATGTTCAGGATGTTGAATTAAAATTTAAAACAGGGCATACATTCATAGTAAGAAACTGATTAACACTCAACTCAGAATATTAAACACATCAATAACCATATTTCATTATCAATATCAAATGAAATACATCACTCCATAGAGTTTATTATAATGTGATTCAGTACAACAGATATCTCACAGAGCTCTCCTACGGCTCTGATCTCTCTCTCGGCCCTCTACTGCACTGAATAACTAACTCATCTACGCTGGCTGATTGCCTATTTGTTCTTCTGCCAATGTGACTGTCAGTCTTTTCTCTTTTCCTTCTCTGCTGCTTGCCACTTCTTCTTGATTACTGGGAGTTTTTCTGATTGTCCTTGTCTCCCATATCTGCCATTTTCATTGTCCTCTGCAACTGCCGCACCAGCTATCATCCGGGTATCCGCAACTGCGACAGCTCCCTATCTACCTTGATTGCGCTCCGTCACCTGTTCTCCGCAACTCAAAACTGTTTCTTTTTCAAAACAAAGGCCCCAATAGTTGATAAAAAATCTAATTTTTCACTGTTTTGTTACTTTTAATTTTGTATCCTTATTTACCCATCCCAATGGATATGGGTTTGGGTGATCATGAAATTCCAATCCCACTTTTTTGATCCACTCTATTGCAATGAGATTCTCCTGCGATCCTAAGTCAAATATAACATCAATATTTGTCTTATTGACTTGTATATTTATGTGGAAGAGTTTGGTCATTTTTTTCTATTCCTGTTGTTGAAGACTACTTAGATTCACCTCCTTTTGCACTGACATATATTTTATCCTCTCATCCATGCCCAATCTACTTTCATCTTGGTTTATCGAATCAGTGGCCTTGACATTATTCTTCTTATTATCTTTCTTTTTGTTCTTTGGGTTAAGCTTCAGATGTAACTTCCAACACTATTCTTCTGTATGATCTTTAATATTATAATGGTTGCAATGGTTGATATAATCCTTGCATTGGTGTGTTATGGATATCACATTTTTATCTTTTCACCCTTTATACTTTTTCTTCCCATCCTTAGAAGCATATTTGTGCTCCTTCTGCTTCAATCCACTTAATTACCCTTTCTTCTTGCTTATGTTCTCCGAGTATTATGCCTGTACACTAGTCTCATCCATCGAATTGGGCTTAAAAAATATCACTTGCTTCCATGGATGGCTGTGTAAACCCCCCAGAGACTTGAGGAGTACATATGGGTTCTTTGGGGAGATACCCAATATTATGTCCATCTTCCTGAACTTTGTGGTGTACTCTTGTACACTCTACCCCTAATTTTGTGTGAAGTACTTCCATTAGATCCATTGGTCCTATACATACCCAATAGGGTAAAGTTGTGACTTTATGATGGGTGGGAGTCCTCCCACTTAGTCACTAGAGGATATCCCTCCAACCTCAAGGTCTATGTGTGTATTTCCCACTAGGTCAATGCATAACCCTCTAATTTTAGTTGCGGAAATGAAATATTCTATTGTTCCTCTATACGATGAATACTAAAATAAAATTATAATTCATACAACAATTGAATTAGATTTAGAGCATCTATGTCACCTTGGTATGACTTTGTATCAACCTTCACTTTCATTTTTAATAGCGACTATGAATGCTTCATGACACTTGGACTTAGTTGATATTTTTTCGAGTCCTTTCTTCGAATTTTTCTATGTTTCTTCTCGGTATCTTGATATCCTCTATGATCGGACATCTATGTTAAAACCCCCATCTTATCCAAATATCCCAAGCTCATTGGTCAAAGCCACCACGAAGAGATTCATGTTATGGCTTATATCTGCAACTTATGCTTCCATCCGCGAAAACCTCTCTATAGGATTATGATGATTATTCACTAATTCGTCGCCCATGAATAGGCTTTATGAATTTTGGCTTTGCCAATATATATTTGCAAAAATCTCAAAAACATACCCAAAGAGACCTACTATGATACCAATGTGATCCGTACAATATCGTGGATATTCCAACTAGAAAATTCATCACAACATATTTGATAAACTATATTTAAAAATATGAAATATAAACTATGAGGGTTTATTTCTATTTATATTTTTGGATATTTAAATTACTGTTTATTTCGTATGCATACAAATTATAATTATGAAAAAAATAGAGAAAAACAAAAAAAAATCACACCTTCATGGATATGGTAGTCAATATGTGCCAGTCGCACCTCGATCTTGTCTAGTCGCTCACTATTAAATCACAAGCTACGTCTCACCGAAGTAAGGAAATCTGGAATTTCTTCTTGGTTGTATTGAACATCATTGATATATGAAACAATATAATTCCAATCATGATAACTTTGTTGACGAATGGCATCCAAGTTTGTCGTGATATCCCACAATTGGTCAACTATCAAGGCCAACGATGAAGACTACTCCACACGACCTAGAGACTGGGTCTGGGCATGAGCCAACTCACCCTTCATGTATTCCCCTTCCTCTACTTCCTCATTCAACACTTCCACCCTGACTTCTTGTTCCCCTAGATAGACATGAGGTCCAACACCTTGTCTAGCTCGCCCGCATTGATGTATCATATCCACCACTAGCCACATATAAACCAAGCACCAGATATTCCAAGCAAGAGAGGTATACCACCCATTCCGACAAGCCTGAATGTTATTTCCCTAAAGAAATGGATTCACCACCCAACCTATGTAGAGACCCCAACTTACGACAAACCACCAATAAACCCAAATAGAAATAGGACTCAAAGGCATACCCTTAACAAACCCTGTGAAGAATGAATGAAACCTAAATCTGCCTTCCCAAAGCCCGAGAGCAAGGGTGGGCTTCAAAGAAACACCCTCCCTAGAGACATAATAGAGGTATTTCTCTCACGGACATAATTCACAAAATATGTTACAATTGAGACATCATAGAGGTCTTTCTCTCACCAAATGGCCTTCACATTGGTCAACAAACCATCCACTTCTAGCATGCATTTTAAACCTTTTAAAAGATAGGAGTAGCAGAGTTAGCTTCAGAGTGACACACTCCTCATCTTTGATAGCCACAACATCACAAAGCCTGAACCTCGAGGTGGGCCTCTTGCTAGCTATGCTAGATCCACAAGCCAGACTATCCCAATGAGCCCACTCCTCTACTTGAGCCAACCTAGGTTCCCAGACTGCATATTGAGTTATTGTTGTATGTTAAACCAATTCATACAACCAAACTACCACTGTAGACACTCTCTCCCGATCGATACCCCAACTTGGATCTCTTGAGAGGTTTCCCAAATGATCCAAGCAGGCAATGTCTTCCAGAATCCCAATTCTCATCTCCTAGTTGAAACAACTATGTGCAAGAGCCATCACCACTATGACAATAACCTGGTGTATTTCAATAATCTTCCCTTGCAGGCCACTAGACCTGCATACCCACCACATTCCTCCTTCATTATTTCTACGTGGGAGGGTGTTTAGTGCCTCACGCCATCGAACTTTCCAATTACGACACCCCCATCGGGGACTAGTTCATACATGAATTATTACACCGGTTAGGGTCCTATAATAATAGGATTCATAATTTTGAATTGACTATGATTAGTCTTGTAATATTGTACATACTTTTATTTCTGCAATTTTTTTTCTCATATTAAAAAATTTAAAGAGGGTAAGTCCTAAAAGAAAAATCAAAGGACTAAAAGAAAAATATCAAAAAAGAATATAAAATATGACCCCACCAAAAAAGAGATAAAAAGAGATCTTGAAAGTGATGCAAATTCAAATGCCACTACTTTTTACTTTACTTTGAAAAATAAGATTGTGTGTAGCTTCTCAAAAATGCCACAATCCATGATGGTCAAACAACTTAATCTTGACTCATTCATGTTTTAAATTTCATGCTGATAGTTAGAGAATAAAGATCTAGCCAAACTATTTAATCTTGGTAGATTAGTAATTAGGTAGAGAGAAAAATGAGCTCATCAGTTTAATCTAAGCCATTGGAAGTCATAAGGTTAGAATTATATAGTTTTCTTATTAAATAAAAATTAAAGGGTCAACAAGCTCAAATGCACCCATATAAATGAAGAAAAAATGTTAGGGTAAATGATGGGTAAGCAGAAGCAATTTTCACAAGGCATGGAAAGCATCAAGTTGGTAATTTCATATCACTAATATCCCTCAAAATCCCCTTCCCTTTTCTAAAAACCCTAATGCCACTCTTAAAAGCATTTTCCCTTGTAAAAATATCCCTTTCCCTTCATTTCACCTTTTTCCACTTATTTCACCCATTTTTCCTCCTTTTCACTCCTTTCCCTAGTTTAAATACATATTTTCCTTTGAAAAATAAAAAAAATCCCTTTACTAATTCCCTTTTCCATCTAAAACACACTTATCCTAAGTTTTAAATAATGTATTGGGCCGCATTAAAAACATTCCCCGATATTATTTAACTATATTATTACTGTTTTTTAAACATTCCGCTTTACATATTTTATTAACCTCCCTTTATATTTTACCCCAATTTAATATATATAATTAAACTCATTCCCATATTTCATTAACCCCCATATGTATTAACTCCCGCATACATATATTTCACCAACCCCTTTATTTTATTATAACATATGGTTATTTATAACTCCGATGTATATAGTTCCCGACCCCACATACATACCATGTTATGTCAACCCGCCTATTGTATATTCCTAACCTTTTCACATATATTACAACACCCATCGCATAACTTATCCCTCGGCCCCACCTTTCAAAATCCCCGACTGATCCCTGGTATTCGCCCATCCGTCAGATCAAAATTCATCAAATCCGATGGCCAATGGTAGTTTTTGCACCCCCGATTTCCCAACCATTAACAACATCGAGGGCTTGCGAAATAAGTAGCTTTGCAACCCTGCTCCCTTGATGCGTGGCAGCTCCATGGCTCATTGCACTCCTCACCAGAATACCGCCCACCCGCTTTTCACAATAAGAAAACAATCAAGCCGTATCTTCCGCCCATTATGAATATCACCGCTGTCATTTGAATTTAACCCCATGCCCAAAAATTAACCACTGTTGGTTATAAACACATAAAGACCACCTCCAATGGACTGCACTCACCTGGAGAGAGTAGCTACCCATTGTGAAGCCTGGTATTGGGGTTTCCTTGCAGTGATTTAGTTGTATATTGAGCGCAGGGTCAGCCTTCGCCCCTAGGAGACTTTTGCGGGTTGAGGCAAGTGTTTTAGTTATTTCCATATAAAGCCATCACAAAGGCTCGAGGCTGTAATTCATTGGGGGAGGCAAACCTTCTCGGTGATTTATGGGGTTGGCCATTCTTGGTATGGTTTCTTTGAGTTTATTCAAGTTGTTGAGAGAGGAGGTTTGCCGATTTTCACTCATTTCACAAGGGAATCATCATCTAGTCTTCGCTCCATTCCAACAAAGAGTTGTGCCTACATGACAGCTTTCTCCAAGCACTGACGCAGTTCATAGAGCAGCCATTTTTGGTATTCTCTGAGAGTGTTTTCTCACTTGCTTTGAGAAATATTAACCTATTGTACTTCATTACATTTCTCAGATTAATAAAATGGCTCAGTATTTCCTCTCTATGTTTTCTGGATGAGTTGCCGTAGTTGTCGTAGTTTCCGTATTTGCCGTATTCTCTTTCTATGATATTATATGTCTATTATTATTTTTGAGAATTCTAGTTCTATACCACTTGGTGCATTTATCTCTCACTCTTAGATAGAGTCTGGAAAGGGCTAGGTAGCCTCTGGATCTCGTCCTCTTTTTAGAGGCAAAATATCCGGTAAATGCCCTCCCAGTCTATCTCTGGTTGGAGTTTGCCGTGTTTTAGAGATATCCCCGAAACGGGATATTACAGTGGTATCAGAGCATAGTTCTGGCTTAGCCTGTGGTCTATAACATTAGGAAAGAGACCATACAGAGGCAGGAAGTATAGAGACCGTGAGCATAGGTTGGAGAACACCTACGAAGAGGAAGACTGTGCCTGGGTAGAGGACGCAAATCAGGACAGAGAGCCTGTGACGGACATAGATCAGGTGAATCTTGTAGTAGATTTAAGAGAGAAAGAGCCGATGGCAGATGACACAGAGGCCAAATAGTTTGGAGAGGCACTCCTCAAGTCTGTGCAGGATTTAGCTAGACAGATTGAGGTGATGGGACAGAGGTTCACAACTATGGAGGCTAGACAGCATGAGACTCCATGGGTTTTCCAGGTCGGAGAGGGATCAGGTACATCCCACCATTTGTTGGAGCAGGGTGTTACTCAACGTGATATTCCTCAGCCGACGACTTCCTGTGCACCTACCCGCTCTACCATGCCCACCTTCTTGGGAGCAGATATAGGGGCAGGAGCCCAGCAGGAGGCAGAGTCTGGACACTTAGATGAGTATTTTGCAGAGTATCAGTCCTACGAGTAGGAGTTCAGGGATGCTCTCACATTCAGATATTTTGTGCAGCTCCAACGGGACAGTAGACTCTGCGACCATCATAGAGGGCACCGACATTATCATGATGGAGATTCCCACCGTGCCTCTAGCAGATTCCATTTACCGACATTTGAAGGGTCATCCAAGCATTCGGAAAAAGCTTGGGTGGAGAAGTTGGATACCTCTTTCCAGCTTGACCAAGTATCGAAGGGGGAAACCATCAAAATGGTTACCTCGCACTTAGAGGATGATGGCACACAGGATTGCAGGGAGTCCAAGGATACACCTAGTGTGACACGGGACTCACCCTCATTGGAGACCTCCTTGACCGTGTCGGTTGATATCGTAGTGGAGAAGGTAGAGCCTACCTCAGTAGAGCCATCCATTGATGTGATGACCGGAGTTGTGTCCGAGTCTTTGGGTGGTAGCAACACACGACGGATGGGTGAGGTGTCAGGAGATATATCCACCTTCGATGAGGCACTAGGAGGTACAGAGGTATTGGATGATGGTCGCAGATAGCGGTATCATCGGCTTCGGATAGACCTTCTAGTTTTGAAAGGGAAGGCCACGTCAGTACGGGAGGCCATTTTGTTGTAGGACAAGGAGCTGGAGGGCATGAGAGTGGCTTGTGCCGAGTCGACGACCAAGTTGGCCCGCATTGGGGAACGACTGGATTCCTTGATGGTACAACCGGAGGGCATGTTGGAGCGTCAGATCATTCCCCTTCAGTCATGCATGGACGGGACTAGCAGCATTGTTGGGTCACCTCTTCCCATTGGACAGAGAGAGACAGAGTCACCTAGTCAGACCTCATACGTTGACTTGGTTAGCAGGATGAGACGATCGGAGTTGCAAAGTGTGCAGCATCCACTTGTCGAGGTTGGATGGCGAGAGATTTTGAGTTGGTACTCGGTGGAGTGGGTTATGGAGATGGTGGTGGACCCAGGTGTAGTTTAGCAGGAGTTCCCAGGTGCAGGGAATACAGAAACCCCAGATTGGCATTGGGATCTAGGCAGGATCACTTATCATTTCCCAGGTAGGTCAGTTGACTATGTCTTGGAGGGTACAGTTGGCCTAGCAGTAGAGCATGCGCATCCGTTGGGGGAGTTTCAGTCAGCTCCAGTGGCCAACCAGTTTATGGGCAGACTCCCTAAGTTGTCTTGATATGACACTCATACACGGGATCACGGGGTGGTCAACATACCTTGGCAGGAGCTTGTCGGAGGAGGTGGAATTGGCAGGCCACCAGATGGCGCCTTGTATGGGGCCAAGGACTCTTCACCTTTGTGTGGGGCATAGAGGACGCAGCGGAGCCGAACAATGGTGGTAACACTACTGAAACACAGGGAGATTCACTTCTCGGACCCCTCGAGGAGGGTTTGGAGTGATGAACCATTAGTTGGCGGGTATAGTGATGCGACGGTGGAGGCGATGATACCGATTGGGGGTAGTCCGACATGTAGAGGTACAACTCTAGGTCATCACAGCCAGGGATGTGTGGGAGCCTCTAGCATTGAGTAGTGGACTACCGGTGGACATGGAGTTGCATGGTGGTGTACAGTAGTGTGTGGGACTGCATTGTGGAGTAAGAGTGTCCTAAATCACATTGAGAGCACGCGAGGAGTGACCGATGCCTGGACACAGTCAAGGCACGAGACAGTACAGGGTGGCACAACAGTAGTAAGGGGTACCCAGCAGTGTACAGGGGTATGCCTCAATGAGCAGTGGCATGTCGAGGGGTACATGGATGATTGGTAGTATGCGAGGGCGTACGGAGCTGCACAACAGGGTCTTAGAGTATTTCCTCTAGGGAGACTCACGGACAGGGACACCAGGTTTACCTTTGGGGGTATTTCACCCAAGATCGATGGGGAGACAGATGAGCGATACTTGACGGTATCTGTGGGGACTCATGCACCTGACCCTCTACTACATCACTCATGGGCACAATCAATTTTGTCGATGTCCCTTGGCACCTTGGGCATGAGCAGCGGGGTACGCGAGGCTCACCCAAGATATTTGGATGACACTCAACACACTATGGGAGAGACTTCTCAGCAGTGGCACTGGGTTGGGGCGCTAGTTGACAGCCACAAGTTAGGGGATGAGATGATCCTCTGCAGAGGTGGCACATCAGTCATCGCTGAGCCTACACTTGGGGAGCGGGTCATGAGGGATACATGCGTCACTTTTCCCTCAGGGCATGTCGAGATCATGCATGAGCAGAGGATACTGGGTATAGCAGAGGTAGCATCCCAGTATGTGTCTGAGCTCCAGACATTGTATCGACACTTTATCGAGAGGGTGGATGGCATATTCAATGCAGATGAGGTTGCAGAGGTAGAACAGGAGGCCATTCCTTCTGTATGCCAGGGTGAGGACTCTTTTTCATATGAGTCCATAGGATCAGTTGAGGTCACTTCTGGGGAGTGAGAGTAGTCATGCAAAGATGGTGACAGTAGACCAGAGCTGCATTCCAGTGTCCAGGGTGAGAAGTCACGGGACTCTGCGGGAGATACTCTGGGTGAAGAGTCACTTGTGACGATTCAGCTAGAGCAGCAGGTGATGGAGCCTGAGTCAACAGAGGAGGACACTATTCACATCAGGCACAATATTCCTTTGGGGGAGAGCCAGATGGGCGCCCACATTGAGCCGATGAGGGATATGCGGCTAACATAGGGGTCAGCCATTGAGGTGGGACAGTCAGATGCACTGACATCGAGTACGGTGATAGCAGTTGTAGATCCATATCTTCTGGAGGTGTTGGAGGTTGATGGGATTGTTTTGCAGGGGGACGGTAGAAAACGGGAGCATGACATTCCTGATCAGGAGTGGGAGGAGCTGTTGGATATGGTGGAGCATCCATCTGTGGGTAGACACAGGGATGAGGCACATATAGACATACGTGCAGTCAGCAGAGCTGCAGTGTTTTTAGTGGGTAGCACTCTCCAGGAGTACATCGATGGAGCTTGCATCATATCTTGCCCAATTTGGCCCATTATAGAGAGAGGGCCTTCTACGTGCGCTTAATGCGACAGGCAGAGCAAGGAGTTGATTACGGGTCGGGCGACAATACCCAGCACCGATATGCGCTGTTGTTGCTACAAGATTCTTCTTCCGTGATGGACTGATGATTGGGCAGGAGATCATGATTTGGTACCCTTGATGGTATCGTTCGTAGGGAGCACAATGATAGGCCCGGACATAGCAAGAGGTTACAGAGTCCACTGCCGAGGGGCATAGGTCGGTTGCTTTCTTCAAAGAACTCTATCCCGATTTCAAGAGAGTAGGATCACTGTGGGATTGAGTCAGGCTTAGATTGGAGAGAGGATGACTTGGTATACTGGGCTGATGGGACAGCCGTACGCCGCGCATACAAAGGCAACAGGGGTCATGGTGTTCGCTTCAGGAGCATCGCTATACCAGAGGTTGGGCATGCTAGCCTCGAGCCATGGGACTTGGGAGATTATTGGCCATGGTGGCGATGGGATCCGGGAGGATTGTTGGTTGGCTGGTACCATGAGAGATCAGTTTGGGATCATGGAATTGAGAGATCCCTTCATATCAGGGTGATGCAAAGGAGAGGGAAGATTCAGTGGCGCATCTGAGATCCAGGTACCTTTTTGCAGTGTCTGTGGGGAGCACCAGCTAGAGAGGAGGCTTGTTCAGGCATTGCTTGAGGACAAGCAATTTTTTCCGGATGAGGATGCCACTTGGGAGAGCGAGAATATTTTGCAGCATCCATCACTTTAGTTGCTTAAGGACAAGCAACATTTTGCCGGGGGAGATTGTAATATTCCTAATTAGCGATAGCTAATTGGAATATTTGATTTTGTTTAGTTTGCTGTCTATAGTTTGTAAATAAATAAAAAGTGAGTGAATAGGGTCTAACTCACTTAAGTGAAATAAGACATCCACCTAGTAGCACAACGTTGTGACTTAAGTGGGAGTCAAGGGGGGCCTAACACCACGTAGAGGAGGGGGGCCTACGTACACTCTAGAAGTTTCTGCAAGCTTCTGCGCATATAAGGATGAGTATGTGGAGGAGAGAGAGGCTACGTTTGGTTTTGGAGGGAAACCAACATTATAAAAGATGGAGGAGCCTCCTCATTTCATTCATTCTTGAGTTGATGATTTTTGAGTGAGACGTCTGTCTTCTTGAGCACGCTGGCTGTTTAGCCTGTCTGCAACACTGTTTAGTGCATTGAGTGTCTCCGGTCGGAGATCTCGCCCTTAGCCCTGGGGGACTTCGAGTGCCTGCTCGGGCAAGGTTAGGTTTTCAGTATTTTGTGAGTAGTTTTGTTGTTTGGGTTTGTTGCGGAGCTGGAGCTTATAGAGACTGCATAGTCAATGGGAGAGAGGAAGCAGTCCATTGTGGAGGAGCTTCGGATTGGGGTTTATGCAGGTGATTTAGCCGGGATTTTGAGCAGAGGGTCAACCTTTTCCCCTAGGAGACTTTTGGAGGAGTTGAGGCAGTGTTTTAGCTGTTTCCATCTAGCTACTGCGCAGTTCCTTGGAGGCTAGCGTAATTCACTGGGGAGGTAGTTTCTGGTGATTTCTAGGGTTGGCCATTCTTGGTATGGTTTCTGGAGTTTGTCTGGGTTGTTGAGGAGAGGAGGTTTGCTGATTTACAGCTTATTCCGGCAAGGGAATCAACCCCTAGTCTTCAGTCCATTCCAGCAGTAGCAGCTACACGACAGTTTTCCAGCAGCTGGGATGCAGTTCATAGAGCAGCCATTTCTGGTATTCTCTGAGAGTGTTTTCTCACTTGCCTTGAGCAAGATTAACCTATTGTACTTCATTACATTTCTCAGATTAATAAAATGGCTCAGTATTTCCTCTCTATGTTTTGTGGATGAGTTTCCGTAGTTGCCATATTTGCCGTATTCTCTTTCTATGATATTATATGTCTATTATTGTTTTTGAGCATTCTAGTTCTATATCACTTGGTGCATTTATCTCTCACTCTTAGGCAGAGTCTGGAAAGGGCTAGGTAGCCTCCGGATCTCGTCCTCTTTTTAGAGGCGAAATATTCGGTAAATGCCCTCCCAGTCTATCTCTGGTTGGAGTTTGCCGTGTTTTAGAGATATCCCCGAAACATGATATTACAGTCAATAGGTAATGTTCAGAATGGGAACATATGACAGTGGTACCCCCAGATAGAAGACCGAGTGCTATAAAGGAGTCAAAATCTGGGGGTTGTGTGCCTGAGGTAAAATATTCCAGAGAAACCTTAACCGACCCTACAATGGAATGAAAAATATTAGTCGATAGAGAATATGGCATACCTTCAAAATATCGTGAGGGGTCAGTCCAAATGGCCGTAGAGTCGTATGGGTCTTCAAAATAGCCAAGGAGCTCCTCGTCCATCTCATCTGCCATTGAATGAAATGAAAACCGCGAACCGCAACCGTTAACCGACCAAAGAAGAGCAGGTCCCAACGAATATACTCGCGCGACCCCAGGAGAGAGACCACACATCGTTCAGGTAGGGAAGGGGAGGTAACAGAGGCAGGGAAGTTCAAATGCAGTGGAGGAAGGGTTCATCCAAGGTCACACGACGGTCGCAAGGTCGAATCACCTGGTGAGTTCAGAGCCATACCTTCCATTCCCTACTTCTTTAAGTGTTATATCCTTAAGAATTTGAATTATTTGTAGTATTGTAAAATATTCTATCTTTAATGTTTAGTTATAGTATTGTACAATATTCTATCTTTTTAAATTTTTGGTTAATAATAATGGTTAGTTTAAAGTATAAGAGACAACATATAGTTTTGGAGTGTGACATTTGGTTTAATGCATGAAACTAAAGATTAACATGTTTAATGTTATATTTAGGTTGTAATATTTAGTAACTTAAAAATAGAATCTGAATAGAAGGGAATAAAAAAAAAAACTGAACTAATAAGGATTTCGATTTTATGTAATGTATAGCTATGAACGATATCCATAACACAACACTATGGATGTGGGTGGAATAGGGTTAATATTTATGCTAAGTGGATAGAACATTAAAAAAAAGAGATGAAAGGTAAAAATAATAATTCTAACACCATTTGACTTCATTATTAAAATAAAGATATGCTAACCGCCAAATAACATGTATAAGAAGAACCAGTTACTTGTAGAAAAATTATCCACTCTAATAAGAAACAAGGTGAAGCTTCCACGGAGGGAACTGGAATATTATGTTGAAGTTTAATTGTAGAGTAGAAGCTGAAGGGTTGAAGTTTATTTGTAGAGTGGAATATTAAGGGTTTTGGAACCAGTTTAGGCTTAAGGGTTTTATAACTTTAAAAAATTGACAAAATAAAAGTGATTAAAAAAAATTTGTTTGAGTCGTGATGGAGATATGACATGAGAAGATAAATATGTGAATGTGTTATTAATATTCACACTATATTTCAATAGCTATGGCAATCTCTCTTAAAAAAAAACAACCATATTTATTTTTCAATATGGTGTACTCATATAAATATATGTATATAATTTTATATCAAATTACAAATTAATTTCTAGAATAATTTGAAATTTAATGATAAATAAATATGATAACCATATATAATTTAGATTTAACTTTCCTAATCATTTATATTTATTTATGTGTTAAAATAAATTAAGATATAAAAATATCATTCTATAAAAACTATATATTATTATAAATTATAATACTAAAAACTTTTTTAACAAAATAAAATTTACCTTTTACTCATTAAACTATAAATTATCATAAATTTTCTACAAAACTCATTAATATATATAGGCCACCATAATAATTATGCCAATATTCATTTATTATAATTACATGTGATTTAGAATTTTAATATATCAACCCATATATATATATATATATATATATATATATATATATATATATATATATATTATGCCAATATTCATTTATTATAATTATATGTGGTTTCGAATTTTAATATATCTTAAAATAAATCTTAAAAATATTGTATCTAAGTCCTTTGTAATCTATATCTACATATTCAGTCTTTTTTGAAATTGTAACAGTGCGAATTCACATAAACACATTTGAATGATTGTTTTATTTATGAAGAAAATAACCAGACTTAAAAGTTATTAGTTAATTATTGTTTGATATGTCTCATTTTAAATAAAGTGTGACGTGATAGTGAATTAATCTGTTGTGGCAGTGGCCGCACAATGAATAAGAACAATGGTATCATTCATAAAACTACGGAAAGCTATATATAGTAAGTTATAAGATATTAAATGTGGTGGGGTGTGTTTATTTTTAAATTTAAATTAAATTAAATTTAATGGTAGGTATATATTGCCTCACCACATTTAATATTGTATAGCTTATGATTTATTAGTTCCCTAAAACAATGATTTTGGAGAATTTGATACTTGCTAGATCTTTGAGCAGAAGTTGGTATACTTGTTAGATTTTTATTATTTTTTTACAAATATAATAATTACAGAAAGTATTTAAGCCACAAAATTACGAGGAATGGAACAATAAGATATTCAAAATTATAGCCAATAACATTACACATAAATATTGATAATTTTTTTTTTATAATTAATAAAAAAATAAATTATAAAATTTTACTATGGAAAATTAAAAATCATTTGACATTTTTATCAAAATAATAAATGGTCAACCCAAAACCTAAAGCATAATACTCAACAATCATAATAAGATCAAGATGATCAAGATGATAAGGTAGGATAAATAGAAAAATAATAAAAAAATCCCTTAAACCACTTTACCTTTCTTTTTTTGAATAATAACATAAAATAAATAAAAAAATGATAAAGAAATCCCTTAAAACCCCTTACTTTTCCTCTCTTAGTAATATCATAACCCCTTAAAAAAACTCATGTCAACAAGTCTAGGTCATCATCATTTATTCCCTGAAAAAATAACATATTTTACAATACCATGATACATCTAACCCATGGTAATTATTAGAATGGAAAATAAAAAATATCGATGCAAAATTTTAAACGAATTAAGATATAAAAAAGATAAATTAAAATGTTATAAACCAAATATTAAATAATATTATAAAAAAATTTAAAGTCGAATGCAGATTTTTAAATACAAAGCTAACATTCGCTTCATATTTATAGATACAATTTTATAAAGCAAAATTTGATACTCACTCTTATCATTATATATAAAAGTATGATCAATGCTCAATTCATTTGTTAGGCCAACATAATGATTGTAACTATTGGTTTATTTGTTAACTAGTTGTTAAAGCTAATTATTAGAAGTTTTGCAAACAATTATTTTTATTATATTGAAAAAGAAATTTTGTGGACACAAATTTGATTTCTTGAATAATAAAAAGAAAACTCATTATGGAATTAGTTCCATAAGTGAAACATTGATAGTGAAACATTTCAAGATCTAAGGATTGGTTGAACAGAATTCAGTTGGAACAGTTATCCAACCTCCGAGAATAAAGATGGATTCCCAGTAAGGTTTGGGGATTCCCTGTTTTTGAAAAGAAAAAGTAAGAAAGTACTGAGAGAAAATTCTGCACTAGTGGTACTAGTGGAATAATCAGTTTTTCTGTGGATACTAGAATTGGAGATTGGACCGGATTGTCCCGAGATCTCTTCCAGGTTTCCTGTTCACCACGAGTCCCAGACTTGGAGCATGGGGGAGAGTTGGAGGACGTAATAGTCTCACTCGCGAATGGGAGGCAATAAAATATCAGTCACAGAGAAGCTAACAGATAAGTATACTCTGTTGCTGTAATTGATATTTGGAATTTGAAAGGTTTTTACTCTGAATATCCAGTTAAAATATTACTGTAAAATCTATTTATGGTTGTTACAGTTAATAGAAAATTATATATAAAAGTACAAGCTAGTTAAGTACAAAAAGGTAGAGGGCTGTAAACCCTGATCCCTCTGACGAAGGTTCTAGGTAGATCGTCCTCTAATACTATGATATTACACGGACAATATGGTCCAGATATTTTCTGTGGATTATTTGAATACAAAAATACAGTCGAACTGAAAGAACTAAACAGTAGATAGAAAAGCAAAGTGTAACCATGATTATATTACTTAAATAGAGTTACAAATCTGTATGTAACAATAATAGAGGAAATCTTCAGTAATGAGATAAAACTTGCAGAAAATATCATTCTGTAGCAAAGGAAAAACTTAGTATAGATAACACAGATAGACCCTAGTGTTATTACAAATAAAAGAGACAACAATTTATTGTACTAATTATGTTTCCGCAACAGGACTAATCTATGGCACAAATATTAAAGTTAAACAACATTGGAGAATTCCACTAAACTCTCAGCATCACCATTTATCTAATCGTATGAGAGGAAGTAAACCAAATATTAATTAATGGAAATCATTCTCTGATATGTCGTTTCAAGCTTAAGTACAGTAGGAAAATATATTCAAGTGCTACAGAGGCTCGAGAATTTCTCGGAGATATATGACAAACTATATTGATTTTAAAACAAAATTATCAATACGCATATCAGAAAATCCATTGTTAACATTTTACCACTGTGGAATGGCATTAATCGAACGTAGGGATGAAACCCTCGTTCTTAAACAGAGAAATAACAATATACAAGACTG
Source organism: Pinus albicaulis (assembly GCA_034641835.2). Lineage (NCBI taxonomy): Eukaryota > Viridiplantae > Streptophyta > Pinopsida > Pinales > Pinaceae > Pinus > Pinus albicaulis. The sequence goes on from CM076580.1 coordinate 1,791,433,818, forward strand.
TAAAATTAAATTACATTGCCATGGAAGGGCACTGTCCGAATGCAGGGAAAAGCCCTCGTTCCTAACCCAAAAAGAATATAACATTTGTAACCAAAAAGAAAGATAAGAATGTCATTTTTTTTTTATAAATGTAAACCTTATACAAAAGTACTTCGAAGCATAGCTTCATAAGGAAAAATTGACTGTGTAAACCAGTAGCAGTAGTCGCGAGTCGACTAAAACAAGAATAAACCTCGCCTGCAAATAGCAAGGGCGAGAATTATAAATCTGAAGAATTCATGAATAATGCTGGGTAGGGCTTCACAGTACCTACTTGTTATATAGCAAGGTGAAGTGGACTCTTAAACCCTTGCAGAGTCGTCAAGGTGGAATCAATAGGTATCTGAGCCATTACAGGGCTTGCGGTGGTAGAATCTACCTTACACAGTAAACAATGAAAATAAATAATAAGTATGTATATAGACAATTCCGAATAGGGTTACAAGCAAGTAATACTGGGAAAACAATATTTAACTGCAAATATAATGTAATTTTGAGTGTGTAAATAGGAGTAATACCTTTAAATTCAATTGGCAACTTGAAATGCTGTGTGAAGCAGCTAAGTGGGCTCTCGGATTCGCCAGCGGATGAACGGGACTGAAACAAAACCTTGTCTCCATGTCGGTTGACATAGTTACTATCTGAATATTTGATAACAGAATGCCAAAGTTCACATATCAACTAAGCGATAGACCAAACCAAGATGACTCCGCCGTAGCCTCTAAGGCATGCGAAAACAAAGGGTTGCAGAGCTCAACTCTTCCGCAAAGAAGAAGTGCAAATGAAAACTAGTTTAAGGGTTTGGGGGGAACAAAAGCGGCTGCGTACCCTAGAAGACTCATGAAGATCTCAACCTTGCAAATTACAAGGCGGTAGATTGAACGGTGGCTTAGGACGCCACGTAAACCATTCAACAACTGTTACCATAAAACCTATTCCGAGTTTCATTTAATGTGGATGGTGGAAAATGCGTAATGGAAATTAAAAATTTAACTCTTGAATTTAAGATTTCATGCTCGATGCCCTGAGTAGGGTGATTGGGAATCAAACTACCGCATATACCAAAAAATATATGTGTACTTATAAAGCAGATGTTATCATTCCGCCAATTTAAACAGTGTACGTTAACCAGAACTGTATGTGTTACTCGAAACTTTAGTTTGGAATTGATAATCTATAACAAGGGTCAAAGGTATAGTTACAATGTATAAGGTATGATAGTGGAATCGTGTACCATGATTGATATGTTAATCATCCTTATATATGTTTATTTGACCATATGATAAGTGAATCAATAGAAAATATAATTATGGTGTAATTATCTTAAAAATGATGTTTGAATAGTTAACTATGACTAGATAATTAATTATTTATTTATTTATGGTAAATTATGATTGAAATTGTTAAGGCATATGTTACAAGTGGTATAAGAGCAGCGTTGTAACGCTGGGACCCTCAAGGGTCAGCTAACGTTGTAAGTTGCATATTAATGAATGCACAGAGATCAAAGGGAAGAGTTTAATAGGATAATATGAGGAGGAAAATGACACAACAACCACCTCTAGGTGTTGGGGAGACACAACCCCGATCTGAAGTAAACCCATAAATGTGGATACAGCTGGGGGTAGAACAGCACCAACAAACAAGTCGCTTATTAGAGGAACAACAACACCAAACTAGTATCCTCTTAAATAATGTACAGAAAATACAAGAAGAAATGGAAAAGGTGCAAAATGATAATGCACGATTAATGCAAGAACAGGAGAGGATATTGAAAAGTCTCTCCAATAAGCAAAACCAAGAAAATGAAAAGCCCAGTATAGACAGAGAAAATAGGGAAAGAATGGAACAACATACCAAAGATCATGATACAAACAGAATGAACAGGAGTTAGTTGCAGCATAGTAACAAAAATAGAAATTTCAATGAAGCTGAATCTGATAACGTATCGGATTCGAAGGAAGTAAAAAGGCAGAAGGTAGAGCTTCAAGGTGAATTCAGGAAAATCAAGCCCCCTACGTTTGATGGAGTGGATGAGGAAGTAGCTGAAGCGTGGCTGATTAATATGAATACATATTTTTAGGTATATGAATACAACAGTAATCTTAAGGCAAGATTAGCTATTTATTAGCTAAGGGAGAAAGCCACCTTATGGTGGGAGGAAGTGAAAAATGTCCATAATATAGATGACCAAGATGTAACTTGGGATGGATTTCAATAGTATTTCAAGGATAAGTACTTAACCAAACGCTTTTACGATGAGAAAAGGAATTCCATGATTTGAAGTTAGGACAAATGACAATGGACGAATATATCACTAAATTTACTTCATTATTGCGTTATGTACCTTACTTGAGAGATGAAAAAGCTAAGGTGTAGAAATGACTAAGCAGTTTGCCGACTCATATGAAAGAGCGTATAGAATTTGTAAATCCTAAGACAATGGATGAGGCTATCAGAAAGGCCAGAATGTGCTACCAGTAAGAAAAAGCCAAAGTGGAGCAAGGTAAAAGCTGGCAGACCAAGAAGGAACATAAAGCTAGCTCTGGTTTTAAAAGAAACAAAACTAGTAATTTTAAAGGTACTGTGAGGAGTTTAGTTAGTAAGCAATTTGGTAAAAATAATCAAAGGGTAAGGTGGCCTGCAGATGATAAACCTGCAGAAGCTTCTAGTAAGCCGGAACAAGCGCAGAATGAGAAACCACCTTTACAATGGTGGGGCTGTGGGGAAGCTCATTATTATCGAAATTGTCCTCAGCGAGGAAGGAGCGAATCAGTAGCCAATCTACAGGAAGCCTCAACAGTGGGTGATGGTTCCAGAAACATACCCAGGATTAATGTTGCATTGGAGGATCGACAAGCTGACTATCAGCCCACAATGATTGAGCTGGAAGGTAAATTGTTATCCCAATTTGTTTCTATATTGGTAGATCATGGTGCAAGTTTAAGCTATATAAGTCCAAAAATAGTAGAATGTTGTAAATTATCAAGTCAAAAATTTAGAAAATCATGGCTAGTACAGTTAGCAATGGGAGCTAAGAGGAAAGTTAGTGCTAAAATACCGAACTGTGCACTAAAAATTAATGAACAACAGCTAACTGTGGACTTGAATATTTTACCACTGGGATTTTATGATGTGTTACTTGGTATGGATTGGCTAAAAAGGCATTGGACTCTGGTAGAATACAAAGAGAAAACTATTTAATATAGAAATCAAGATGGCACTTGCCAGGAAATACAAGGAATAAATAATCCCTTATAGCTGCGCCCAATCACAGCATCTCAAATGGGCAGGTGCATGAGAAAAGGATTCTGTTCAGGTGGGCTTTACTAACTCTAAGGAGAAGACTCCTGGGTTGGAAACTATACCAATAGTGCAAGAGTTCAAGGATGTATTTCTAGAAGAAATACCAGGTTTTCCACCTAGAAGGGATATAGATTTTACGATAGAATTGTTACTAGGAGCGTCACCAATTTCAAGAGCACCTTATCAAATGAGCATACCAGAATTAACCAAGTTAAAAATGCAGCTGCAGGAATTATTGGACAAGGGATATATACGACCAAGTGTATCACCTTGGGGAGCACCTGTATTATTTGTGAAGAAAAAGGACGGAACTATGAGGATGTGCATGGATTACCGTCAGTTGAATAAATTAACTGTTAAAAACAGATATCCGTTGCCACGAATAGATGATATATTTGATCAAGTAAAGGGAGCCACAGTATTTTCAAAGATAGATCTGAGATCGGGATATCATCAGATCCAAATTAAGGATGAAGATATACATAAAACTGCCTTCCTTACAAGGTATGGGCATTACGAATATGTGGTGCTACCTTTTGGGTTGATCAATGCACCAGCAACCTTCATGATATTAATGCATGGTATATTTCACCCCTATCTAGATAAATTTGTGCTGATATTTATTGATAACATTTTAGTTTACTCTAAGAACATAGAGGAACAAAAAGAACACTTGCGAATAGTACTGGAAATGTTGAGAAGACATCAATTATATGAAAAATTCAGCAAATGTGATTTCTTCAAGGAAGAAATACAGTACCTTGGACACGTAATCACTGCTGAAGGCATCGCAATAGTTCCTGAGAAAATCAGAACAATCATGGAAAGGAAGGTACCTCAAAATGTGGCAAACATACGATCATTTATGGGGCTGGCCGGTTACTACCGACGGTTTATTAAAGATTTTTGAAATGTTGCTTTTCCTATCACTTCATTGCAAAGGAAAGGAAAAGTATTTAAATGGATAAGGGAGTGTCAGGAAGGTTTTGAAAAGCTAAAAAAATTATTAACAACAGCCCTAGTATTAAGAGTAGCAGATCCTAATAAAGAATTTGAAGTTTACATGGATGCATGTAAATAAGGTGTTGAGGCGATTCTATCACAAGAAGGTAAAGTAATTGCTTATAAGTCCCGTAAATTAAAAGAACATGAACAATGGTATTCAACATATGAATTAGAGTTAACCGCAGTGGTGCATGCACTCTGGGTATGGAGGCACTATCTACTTGGGAAAAGATTTGTGCTCAAAACTGATCATGGCAGTTTAACCAGTTACTTTAAACAATCTAATCTTAACTCTCGCCAGGCAAGATGTAATGCTTTCCTAAGAGAATTTGAAATCGATATGCAACACGTAAAAGGTAAGGAGAACAGAGTAGCTAATGCCTTAAGCAGGAAATTGCATGGTATTTATGAAATATATTACAATGTGGTTGAGAGTAGATTTCTAGAGCAAATTAAAGCAGAAGTGGATAAAGATCCTGAGTATAAGTTTATGTGGCAGCAAACACAAGAACTCAAAGACCAAGGAAAATATGCAAATTATGAAATTGATATGGATGGGCTGTTAAGATTCCTGAAAATAATTTTCATTCCTAACAGGATGGAGTTGAAAGAAATGATTTTGGATGAATAACATCGTAGTAATTACTCCGGACATCCTGGTTATTGAAAGATGCTAACAACAATGAAGAAAGATTACTTCTGGCTAGGAATGAGGAAGGATATTGCAGAATATCTAAACATATGCATAGAATGCCAGCAGGTAAAAGTAGAGCACCGACATCCCGTTGGACTAATGCAGCGTATACCCATACCTGAGTGGAAATGGGAGGTGATCTCGCTATATTTTATTATCGGACTACCAAAGTCTAAGAAGCATAATGATTCAATCATGGTAGTGGTGGATCGGTTGAGTAAATCAGCCCACTTTATACCGGTACAATCCATTTATAAGACCGTGAAGATAACAGACATATTCATGCGAGAAATATTTAGATTGCATGGTATTCCAAAGACTGTCATTTCTGATAGGGATGTAAAATTTACATCAGCCTTTTGGAAAACACTGTTCACTGGGTTGGGAACTCAAATTAACTTCAGTACTGTGTATCATCCACAGACCGACGGTCAGACAGAGCGAGTGAACCAAATTTTGGAAGATATGTTATGTATGTATGTAATGCAACAGCCAACTAGGTGGGAGGAGTACCTACATCTAGTAGAGTTCACATACAACAATGGCTATAAATAATCACTCAAGATGAGTCCATTTGAAGCATTGTATGGGCATCAATATAGAACTCTTATTAATTGGAGTAGCCTGGAAAACAAGTTGATGCTTGGACCCGACATGTTGGCTGAAATGGAAAGAGAAGTAAAGAAAATCCGACAAAATTTGAAAGCAGCACATGACAGACAAAAGATATATGCGGATAAGAAGAGGACCTATCGGGAATTTGAAGTGGGGAATCATGTGTATGTAAGGATCAAGCCAAAGAAAAGCACCCTAAGATGGGCATCTTGTGCCAAGTTAGCCCCCAGATTCTGTGGTCCATTCCAAATATTGGAACGAGTAGGACCTGTGGCTTACCGTTTGGCTTTGCCTAGTCATATTTGAGTGCATAAAGTATTTCACGTATCACTATTGAAAAGATACATACATGATTCAAAACATATAATACACTGGAAGAATATTCAGGTAGAATATGTATACCAAATTGATTAAAAATGTTAAGATTTAAGCGAAATAAACTGAATTAAAAATCTGTGTTGCAGGTTGAGCCGGACGGAGAATTTCTAGTCAAAACTCATAGTATAATCGATCGGAGGGAAATAATGCTCTGGAAATGAGCCATTGCCCAGGTTAAAGTGCATTGGAAGCACTTTGGCCCAGAGGAAGCTACCTGGGAGGATGAAGGTTTTGTTCGAGAAGCCTATCATGAACTATTTGCTGAAGCAAAACGCGAACACCACAGATGATGTTCACTTCCAAGAGGGGAAGTTGTAACCACTAGTTTATTTGTTAACTAGTTGTTAAAGATAATTATTAGAAGTTTTGAAAACAATTATTTTTATTATATTGAAAAAGAAATTTTGTGGACATAAATTTAATTTCTTGAATAATAAAAATAAAACTGATTATGGAATTAGTTCCATAAGTGAAAGACTGATAGTGAAAAATTTCAAGATCTGAGGATTGGTTGAACAGAATTTAGTTGGAAAAGTTACCCAACCTTTGAGGATAAATATGGAATCCCAGTAAGGTTTGGGGGTTCCCTGTTTTTGAAAGGAAAAAGGAAGAAAGTACTGAGAGAAAATTTTGCACTAGTGGTACTAGTCGAATAATTAGTTTTTCTGTGGATACTGGAATTGGAGATTGGACCGGATTGTCCTGAGATCTCTTCCAGGTTTCTTGTTCACCACGAGTCCCAGACTTGGCGCACAGGGAGAGTTGGAGGACATAATAAAATCACTCGCGGACGGGAGGCAGTAAAATATTAGTCACAAAGAAGTTAACAGATAAGTATACTCTGTTGCTGTAATTGATATTTGGAATTTGAAAGGTTTTTATTCTGAATATCCAGTTGAAATATTACTGTAAAATCTATTTATGGTTGTTACATTTAAAGAAAATTCTATATAAAAGTACAAGCTAGTTAAGTACAAAAAGGTAGAGGACTGTAAACCCCGATCCCTCTGACAAAGGTTCTAGGTAGATCGTCCTCTAATAATATGATATTACACAGACAGTATGGTCTGGATATTTTCTGTGGGTTATTTGAATACAAAAATACAATCGAACTGAAAGAACTAAACAATAGATAGAAAAGCAAAGTGTAACCCTGATTATATTGCTTAAATAGAGTTACGAATCTGTATGTAACAACAATAGAGGAAATCTTTAGTAATGAGATAAAACTTGCAGAAAATATCATTCTGTAGCAAAGGAAAAACTCAGTATAGATAACACAGATATACCCTAGTGTTGTTACAAATAAAAGAGACAACAATTTATTGTACTAATTATGTTTCCGCAATAGGACTGATCTATGGCACATATATTAAAGTTAAACAACATTGGAAAATTCCACTAAACTATCAGCATCACCATTTATCTAACCGTATGAGAGGAAGTAAACCAAATATTAATTAATGGAAATCATTCTCTGATATGTCGTTTCTAGCTTAAGTATAGTAGGAACATATATTCAAGTGCTACAGAGGCTCGAGAATTTCTCCGAGATTTATGACAAACTATATTGATTTTAAAACAAAATTATCAATACGCATATCAGAAAATCCATTGTTAACATTTCACCGCTGTGGAATGGCATTAATTGAACGCAGGGATGAAACCCTCGTTCTTAAACAGAGAAATAACAATATACAACACTGTAAAATTAAATTACATTGCCATGTAAGGGCACTGTCCGAACGTAGGGAAAATCCCTTGTTCTTAACCTAAAAAAAATATAGCATTTGTAACTGAAAAGAATGATAAGAATGTCATTTTTTTTATAAATGTAAACCCTATACAAAAGTACTTCGAAGCATAGCTTCATAAGGAAAAATTGACTGTGTAAAGTTGTAGCAGTAGTCACGGGTCAACTAAAACAAGAATAAACCTCGCCTGCAAATAGCAAGGGCGAGAATTATAAATTTGAAGAATTCATGAATAATGCTGGGTAGGGCTTCACAGTACCTACCTATTATATAGCAAGGCGAAGCGGACTATTAAACCCTTGCAGATCCGTCAAGGTGGAATCAACAGGTATTCGAGCCATTGCAGGGCTTGTGGTGGTAGAATCTACCTTACACAGTAAACAATGAAAATAAATGGTAAGTATGTATATAGACAATTCTGAATAGGGTTACAAGTAAGTAATACTGGGAAAACAATATTTAACTGCAAATATAGTGTAATTCTGAGTATGTAAACATGAGTAATACCTTTAAATTCAACTGGAAACTTGAAATGCTGTGTGAAGTAGCTGAGTGGGCTCTTGGGTTCGCCAGCGGATGAACGAGACCGAAACAAAACCTTGTCTCCATTCCGGTTGACAGAGTTACTATCTGAAGATTTGATAACAGAAAGCCAAAGTTCACATATCAACTCTGCGATAGACCAAACCAAGATGACTCCGCTGTAGCTTCTAAGGCATGCGAAAACAAAGGGTTGCAGAGCTCAACTCTTCCGCAGAGAAGAAGTGCAAATGAAAACCAGTTCAAAGGTTTGGGGGGTAACAAAAGCGATTGCGTACCCTAGAAGACTCATGAAGATCTCAAACTTGAAAATTACGAGGCGGTAGATTGAACGGTGGCTCAGGACGCCACATAAACCATTCAACAGCTGTTACCATAAAACCTATTCCGAGTTTCATTTAATGCGGATGTTGGAAAATGTGTAATGTCAATTAATAATTTAACTCTTGAATTTAAGATTGCATGCTCGATGCCCTGAGTAGGGTGATTGGGAATCAAACCACTGCATATGCCAAAATTTTTTTGTGTACTTATAAAGTAGATGTTATCATTCCTCCAATTTAAACAATGTACGTTAACCAGAACTGTATGCGTTACCCGAAACTTTAGATTGGAATTGACAATCTATAACAAGGGTCAAATGTATAGTTACAATGTATAAGGTATGATAGTGGATTCGTGTACCATGATTGATATGTTTATCATCCTTATATATGTTGATTTGACCATATGATAAGTGAATCAATAGAAAATATAATTATTTGTTAGCCATCAGTATTTTTTACATGTTAGTGATGAATATATCTATAGCTGAGTTTTCTAGAAGCTGATTTCCTTATGTCAATTTGTCATCTAGAAAACCCTCATAAAACTTTTTCGCCCTTCTACTTTTCAGTCCGCCCATGTCAAAGTCAAAACTCATTATCACTATCCTATCTAGCTTCAGCCCTACTGGTCTGCCCATCAGCGCTAAAAGAAAAATCCAAGTCTGTTTCAAAAGCCTCCCCTAAGTTAGGAAGTGGCGCTTTAAGGCATTTTACCCTTGGCAACCATCAAAAAGCCAAAAAACCTCCATCTGCTACAGACCAATCATGATAGACCTCCCACTCTGCAAATAAAATTTATAACAGCTCTAAGTCGCGCCACTTATACCCCTAGGTCTCAGCATTGCATAGACCACAGTCTCAAGCTGATTATTAAGTGTTTTACAGTGTTTTATGGATTCTACAAAGACAGGAAATATAACTTCATCTCAGGAGAAAATTCTTGAATCTACATTCGTAAAACATTGCTTCTCAAGTAAACATGAGGCTTTGAGATATGTACGCAAGGCAGGAGAGTCACTCATCAAAACCTTGCAGCTTCCTTTCGACATGAAAAGCACGATGAAAGACACCAACATCTGTGTTGGTAATTTGTCATGGCCAAGAACCTCCTTCATTTACAGCGAGAGGGCTAGGCGCCTCCTTCATCTACAAGCACGGGCGGCGGCCAATATTGACTTTAAAGATTGCAAAAGCGCATTTTTGCTTGTTCTTTGAACAGTGAAACAATGAATCTAGGTTTACAAGTGCGAGAAGAAAGGGTGGTTGTTCTTCAAAAATCTTGACCTCCATAGTCACAGAGACTATCTTTCAAATAATTTGTCATAATATAAAGCAAATAGTGACATTTCAGTTCCCTTCAGCGAAGAGCAGTGCAGTGAGACAGTGACACCTTGACTAGGGTTTTTTTTTTCTGAAGCACAGTGGTGATTGCAAGCAGAGGTGCCAATATTAATGTTTTTCAAGTTTGTTTGCTTACCATCACATCCAAGGAACATCTTTGTCGAGCGAGGCTTATTCAACAATCTTAGGATACTTTTTTTGCAAGAGAAAGGGCCTCCTTCATTCATGAGCGAATGGCCAAGGCATTGTTGTTTTTAAAAGATTGATTGGTCTAAGATGCGGTGGAAAAGAGACAAAGGAGGAAAGCAAAAGTCTTTACACGGGTACAATGCGAATATGCATGCCATTGATACAAAAGGGGGCAGTTTCTTTAGGAGAAGGGGTCAAACAACACCTCACTGTCACATTCCAAAAAGTCTAAAAGAATTCCTTTCAAGGAAACAGAGAAAGATAGTATGAATGGATGCAACTAAAATATGGCACTTACAATCAAAGGAGGAAGCTTGTGAATCACCTGGAAACAAAAACTATCAACCAAGTTGGGAAAAGACAGACCACCTCCTTTTAAAAATGACAAAATAGCTTTCAATGCTCTTCAAAAGATCTTGAGTGGTTTTTCCTTGTTAAAAATATCACCAAAAGTGTCAAGCAGTGGACAGATCTGAACCTTGGAATGATTCTGTTACAAAAAAGATCAATGCACTGATCAAAGGAAATGATAACTGTGTTTCAAAGAGACCTGTTCCTCCTGGTTCATTGATTTCTCCTTTCAGATATACATCACAAATGATGGGAGGCAATTCAAGATTAGTTCCCAAAAGGACATTGTGAATAGGTATACAATTTTATGAATAGGCAAAGGAGTTTGTTTTGATAGACTGTCATTGTTTAGATGATTTGAAACAAACACAGTTTTTCATTATTCCAAAGGACAGATATATCATAGATGATACACCTACAGGCAGGGAAGTATTTTGAAAAAGAGGCGCCTTTCTCAAATCAGAGGGCCATGATCAAGTCCAAATAGGGTCAGCAAACTTGGCATCTACAGTGGGAAAAGGGTTGAAGAAGCAAGTAAAGACCGAGGCTGTCAAAGCAGGTTGACAATACAAACCCTGTCCTTTCAGAAACAAATCAGTTTTCAGGTATTTTCTTGACAGTTTTAAAGAGGGGTTACTTTACATCATAAATATCACCAGCATCATTAAACACAGTGACAGAGATGGTATGAAGGTTATTAAGTTATTACTCAAGGTTTGAATTTCGGTGTTAAAGTTGTCACCCAAGAAACAAAACGGGCAAGAAATCACCCTTCAAACCCATGTGCATAAATAAAACAAAGTTTTGACCTTTCAAGCCATTTTTGTTCTCTATGAGGAGGTTGATCCATGATTAACCCGGTCTAAAAACATAGAAAATTTCCAATGCATGCATCGCTTATGAATCCAAGTTGCAGATACGCCGAAGGGTATGGTTGAAAAAGGTCAAAAAGACTATGATTAACTTGCAAAACCCAACCGAAAGTTCATTTAACATTTAAAAATATGACCGTTGGGAGTTTTGTTATGTCGAGGGAGTAAGGTTGAAGAGTGCATTTCCATGTTCAAATCGAGCAAAGTCCTTTTGTTACCCTCGGCATCAAACAAATAAAGTTCCAGGTCAAATTGTAGGAGTTTGCACCGTTCAAACACCGCGCGACGCGCCTGGAAGGAGTTTTGAACGGGCGGTCAACGTAGGCGTGACGCGCCTGTACAATTGTGCGACGCGCCTGTACACGGCGCCCGACCCCGACCCGACAGACCGCCCGACTTGTTTTGTGCGCGCCGTTCTTTCCCTGAAGAGTGCCGCACAAGCCTAAAGACCTCCAGAGCTATCTCCGGCTCTCCATAAGAGATTCCCATCAAGTTTGGAGGTATTTTCACATGCTTTTCCCCCTCGGTTTCAAAAAATTGCTAAGTGACATGAAGGTTTAAATCAAACTATGGTGTGAGAGTAAGGGTTGGGACAAATTGTCAAGTTTGACCTAATGAAGTTGTGTTTTAATGATAGATTCACTGCTAGAAGTGCCTAAGAGAAAACAGTGTGTTGGAATTTTACAATTTCCTCATAACATAGCATACAGAACTTTCAAAACTCTGTCACTATACCAGAAAAATAGTGTTTTTTGCTGTGTGAGGTTTCGAGGTGTAAAGCTGTAATAAAATGTTGGATGTGTCATTTAAAGCACCTACAGGAGATAAGTGGTTTTGAAACTAAGAGCAATATGATTTCACTTTAATTAATCAAAGGACCAGGGATCCTATACTTTCAAAGCATCAAAGGACAGAAGTTAAACCTATAAACTACAGAAAGGGCAGTTTATTCCTGAGTTTTTCAACTTGATTGTTTTGTTCTTCAAGCTTATTTTAACACAAGTTGATATTCAGATAGGGCAGAGGTTTTTTCTACAAAGAACAGGGTTTACATATTAAACAGGAGTTTGGATTATGGGGAAGAAATAAGCTGCTACATCCCTTATTAAAACTATAGAGCTTGTTTCAATGCTATCACCATTGTTCCATAACAGTGAGATTGAATGTATGCCCACACTGAAGGTTAAATTTGTATAAGTGACATACCTATAGAAGGCAGTGAAGTATAATCAGAAAAGGGTTCTTGATCAAAGAGAAATTTATAGGTTGAAAGCTGCAGGAGAAAGTTGCTCACACTTCTCACAGAAAGGACAGTGTTCACTGTGTTTGCCACTTGATTGCCCTTTGTTTTTCCAGCTCGTATTGATAAGTGGATGTGCATATAGAGTAAAAGTCTTTTTCTGCAAAGGCAAGGGTTACATTGATAAGGGGACACTGATTATTTTGAAAGAGATAAGCTGCTACAACCTCTGTTGAAACTTTATAGCTTGTCACCTCTTTTCTCTGACTGTGACAATGATTGTTTAATTGCACTAAGGGTTGATTGCATATATGCAAGTTTGTTGAATGTTGGCACACTTAGACAAAGCAGGTTTTTAATGATTGCAAAGGTCTACCATGGGCAAAGATTAAGATGTATTGAGTGACCTCTCAAACATCACAAAGCAAGTGATTTTGACACTATAAACAGTTTTCTTCCTAACAGTCTTCCCTTCATTTCACTGTATTATTTCTTACTGAGAAGTTGTTGACTGAGATATTTTCAAGGTGGAAGGCCACTTTCTGAAAGAGCATGTTTTTAATGTTTGGGAATTTTACCTTGGAGACACAAATATAGATGTGTTGATTGACCTCTAAAAAAGTCACAAGAAAAAAGTGATTTCTTAACACTGTGCACAGGGATTTTACCCAGCAGTCTGTCTCTTCTTTACTATATGGTATCCTATTGAGAAATCTGCCTGGCTAAGGTACATTCAAGGTATAAAGCTACTTTTTAAAGAGAGCAGAGGTTGTGTATTATAAGAAACTTGTTGCAAACCATCCAAATCACATTGTTTCTCTGTCAAAGCAGTACATTGACACAGTTTGACTCCAAAAGGGCAGTTTACACACAGTGAGGCAGTTTGTTTCTTCCAAAGCATATTTAGGTCAAAATGCCTCCAAGGCAAGACAACAGGAGCGGTCCGCATAAAAGATATGAGCCAATCTCTACAGAAGAGGTTAATTCTCATCCATCTGTCCTTTTCAACTTCCATGAAGTAGGTTGCCTAGAGTTTTGCCAGAAAATACAAGAAGTCAAGAGTTTTTCGCCATTAACACACTTATGCGCCCTGAGATTCAAAGAAAAACATTTCCAAGTGGCAGGTCTTGATTTCAAGATTTCTCCAAGGTATGTGTCCAAGGCCACCAAGATTCCGTATCATGGCGAAAAATGGTTCAAACAGGCTCATCTTGACTTAGAAGATTACAAGCCTTTCATCAAGCCTGAACATAGAAAGGCTTTCACTGCTATTTTCCCTTTTTCATATCTCCTTGACATCTATGCTCCTCTTATGAAAGTCATAATGAAATATTTCACTTGTGAAGGGAGGTTTGATCGAATTTATGCCTACCATGTCCGATTATTGATGCATTTTACTAGAAGCAGGCAACTAAACCTCCCTTACTTTTTATTCAAGAGCATCGAGAAGATGGCATCTACTGTCCAGAAGAAGGCCCCACCTCTGCAAATACCTTCCCTTTTCCATCATTCTCTGATCAAGATTATCTTCCTACACCAGCTAGAGAAAAAAGAGGTTCCATGGGATGTATTCATCAGTCATCCAGATTTCTCTATTGTTCCTCCTGTCCATGTGTCTCCCACTCAGCCTATCCATCGCCCGGTACCTTTGTCCAGCAGGCCTACTCCTAGAAGGCTCAAAATGACTACAGGACAGCCAAGTCAACAGGAAGAAGGAGAGGGGAGTGAACAGCAGCAAGAGGAAAGGGAGAGGGATAGCAACAAAGAGAAGGAGAAGGTCAGCAACAAACAGAAAAAGATGAACATTAGGTACAAGAGGAAGAACAGCAGGTTGGGCAGGAAATTGAGCCACATCTTGAGCCACAAAGAGAGCAGGAAATCCAAGCACAGCAGCAGCTTGATTTTGGCGAAGAAGGGCAGCAGTTTGAAACACCAAATGAACAAGGCATTGATGTAGAACAGCAAGTTAAGGTTGGCGAATAGGAGCAGCAAAGTGAACAGCAAGAAGAAAACATCCAGCAGCCTCAAGAAGAGCAGCAAGTTCAAGAAGATGTCAAGGGTAAATCAGTTATGTCTCCTCCTCCCAAAAGAACCAAGCTTAGCACAGCAAGGAAGAGAGGGTCCAAGGCTTGCACTCTAACAGTGACAAAGGTTGTTCCTAGCAAAAGGAAATCTCCCAAAACGACACCTATTAGCATGCCAAGGAGGAAAAGCGCGAGATTGGCCTTCAAAGGGAAAAGCAAAGTTGGAGAAAGTACAAAACATGGAGGTGTATTAGCTGTCATCCCAATCCAAAGCATTGACAGTGATAATGAGGCTCGCCTTCTTGAAAACCTCCTAATTCATAAAGAGGGGCAAATTGAGGCATTAGAGGAGGATCTTCAAAGGGCAAGGAACTTCAACCACTTCTTAGAGATTCAAAACAAACAGATGAATGTTCACACAACTGTTCATGAAGCACGGGCGATCAAATATAAGAATGAGGCAGCTAAGGCGCAAGCAAGGATAGAAGAACTCATTGGTGAGTTTGATGAGGAAGAAGAGGGAGACCAGCCTAGGCGGAAGAGGCCTAGGACCATAGGGCTTAAAAGAGCCTTGGAAAAGCAGAAAGAAGAAGAACAAGCTCATCTCCAAGCCTTTCCTCTCACTGCACTCCTTGAGCAGGAAATTGAAGAAAACAAAGAGGCATGGCTTGAAAGAGCCAACAAACACTTGGAGATGAAGCTTGAAAGGGTTAACAGAGATCTAGAGCTACAAAGAAAGAGGACACAACACTTTCGAAAGTTGAATCAGTTTGCCCGGCGCAAAGTAAAGGCAACCCAAGAGAAATTGAAGAAGGCAAAGGGGAGGCGCCCGGCATGGAAAGAGGAGAAAAGCACATCAGCACTTGATATTTTGGCCTTAGCTTCGGAGCATGTTGTTATGGACCCCTGAGGGTCATGCGTGCCAATTTTGGGCCCATTTTGGCAAAAAAAAAATTTTGGCATTTTTTGGGTTTTTGGTCGAAAACTCATAATTTCGCCATTTCAGTTTGAGGATTTTTCAAGGGAGAAGGATGATACCAGTTGATGCCATAATTCTATGATCAGGTCCCCAGCGATTTTCAGAGCATTCGGAGATCATTCGCCCTCTCAAATTGGCGAAAAATGCTCACTTTTTGCACATTCTGCCCGCCATATCAGCAGTCTGCTATTTCCTGGTTTTTTACACACAGGTATAGATTTGGAGGACTTCCAGGCATCAGATTGAGGTGATTTCAGTTGTGCCAGAAAGTAGACATATAAATATTTCCAACGAGCTATCATGAGCCTCGTTTCAACACCGGGAAGGCTGCCATTTGTCTCCAGCAAGTCAGGAGACCTTTTTCTGATATAAATTTGAAGTATTTTTGTAATTTTTGAACCTCAAAAATCTGCTTTTTCCAAATGTGCGTTTAGCTATTTTTGCACTTGGAAAATGTTGCAAAGTCAATATAATTTCCGTTTTTAGCATTTTTTTAGATATTTTATGGGATATTTTGTGCCTTGGGCTTTGCAAAGCCTCAAGGACAAGTTTAGATATTTTTATTAGGCCAATGGGATAGCTAGTTGCACCATGAGGTTTTCCTCACTTGAGCCTATTTATTCCACAAGGCTTCATTGTAAAACAAGGCTGAACTTGAGAGAAGAATCAATATATTGGTCATATGAGCTTTGAAGAACATACTTGTGTTATGATTTTAGACTGCCTCTTGGATGCTTTTGATGAATGATGAAGGATTGTTGATGGATTCCATGACATGGAAGAATGGTATAGTGTTTCTTGCTTTGTTGTTGTCTTCTAGTTTTCATTCATGATACATGCTTCTTGCTGCTATAGATCAGTAGAGATTAATTTTGAGATATGCCCATGGAGGCACCTCAAAATTCCCGAATCTTCATAGCTTTATGTTTTCTTCTTCCTTAGTTATACTAAAGAATTCTTAACTGCTCTTTAGTAACTTAAGGATACTGTTTGCTAGTTTTATTTACAAGTTATATGCATGTTGAGTAGGATGTATGGTGTGCCCTGCTTACCTATAAGCTGTCCATAGTTCTTTCCATGAAACTATCTCTTTGACTGATTAGTTTATCATCTTGTTGAACCAAGGAGGCCTAGTCCCGATCTAGCCCTTTGCCTAAAACTATGAAAGCTTGTTTTTCAGAGTGCCCAATAACTTAAAGACTGTGTTTAGGAATTCCGGCATAGTATTTTGAGTTGTTAGTCCTTCTTATGTGTTTTCCCCAAAGTCTGATAGCCATTTCCCAAAGTTAGAGGGTCTTATACTTCTATGCATGGCTGGAATGTTTGATTTCTATGTATTAATTAGCTCATAGTTACATTTAGCATGATTAATGGCTTGCTATAACATGTTTATGTCTGCTATCAACTAATTACACTTGAAATCCCTCGTCTTTCACAAACTTGATGTCCATTTACTCCATTTTGCCCAAAGATCCTTTCTACCTTGAATCAAATCGGCCCTACAGCAGCCTTACATCATCATCTGATAGCTTCCTTGACCTTTTTGACCCCATAGCCTAGTTGATCTAACTTCTTGTTACCCATTTTATATCTTTGATCAGTTTTATCCCTCACAAACTTAAAAACAAAAAACAAAAAACATACTTCATAACTAGCCTAATATCAGAACACCACAAGAAAACACACCGATATCTTTTATATATAATAGAGAGAGCCCTCTCTAAGTCCGGGAAGGCTAGGTCCTTGGGCTCCAAAGCTTGGTTTGATGTTACATCATCATTTGGCTCACCAATCGGCCAAATCACGGGACCCTAACATAATGGCGATCACGGTGGGACCTATTGAGTTCATGATAGTCTAGCAAACTTTTATAGACTCCTTAGTCCTTCAAATTTTAACTTAAACCATCAGCCTTTAGAATCATTTAGTGTAAACTCTCTGTTTCACCATCTTAGCAAAGTGATGAATTAGGTTTATAACACTCTTACATCCTAGGCTGCACATAAAACTCAGAAAAAACCACAAAAAACTCCCTTAGATTGGCTTTTGACATTACTGGTGGTGGACCATACAAATATACCTCAAGAAAATTGAAATTCCACCTGGCGACTCCACTAACCTCTAGTAGGCCTTACTATTTTACCAAAATCTTTAGAATACCATCCGATTTATCCACCTCATCGCCACCCTAACATAATGGCGATCACGGTGGGACTTATTGAGTACATGACAGTCTAGCGAACTCTTATAGACTCTTTAGTCCTTCAATCCTAAACTCAGACCATCAGCCTCTAGAATCATTTAGTGTAAACTCTCTGTTTCACCATCTTAGCAAAGTGATGAATCAGGTTTATAACACTCTTACATCCTAGGCTGCACATAAAACTCAGAAAAAACCACAAAAAACTCCCTTAGATTGGTTTTTGTCAATATTGGTGGTGGACCATACACACATATCTCGAAAACAACCAATTTCCACCTGGCGACTCCACTAACCTCTAGTAGGCCTTACTATTTTACCGAACTCTAGGTTACTATCTGATAGACCTATCCCATCGCTCACTAACATAGCGGGAGATGGTGGGACACTGAGTACATGATAGTCTAGCAAACTCTTATAGACTCTTTGGTCCTTTAGATACTTAAACAAGCAAGCAGCCCATAGACCCATTTAGAGTAAACTCTTTTTGTTCTCATCACCCTAGCAAAGTGTTGAAACAAGTCTAGGATACTTTAACAAACCATAGGCTGCACATAAAACTCAGAAAATCGAAAACATTTTCAGATTAGTTACCGGCGGTGGACCATAGCTATCTTCACAAAAACAACCCAGTTCCACCTGGCGACTCCACTAATCCATCCCTTTTATTTTTGACCATCCTTCACCTTAGTAGAACTTTAGAGAGACCACTCATCCAAAACATTCACCAATACCATTCTCTCTAAACTCTAGATCCAAAATCTGGCTTCACGAAGAATCAACACCAGATCCCATCCAGACCCAAATCCTCCTATCATAGTAGATGACCCAGAGAAGATTCTGTGGCAAGCTTCCGAAACTGATCATCTAGCTTCTGGTAGATCCATCCGTAAAACAAGATCAGTACCTAAACATCTCACTATCCTACCAGATTCACCTTTTGAATTAGAGTCATCAAAAACTCTTCCCAGAAGCAAATCATATAGTAAGATAAACTTTGACGATCTTGAACCCCTAGACCCACCACAGAGTCCTAGTAGAGAAGCTTCACCTACCACTCCTCCTGACTTCCAGCTTCTCTATCAGTTTGGCTCCTATCATCCCAGATCTGCTCAAAACCAGATCACTAGTCCAAGTTCATCCGCCACACCTGGTCAAACCGCCACTGTTCCAAACACCTCATCTCAGCCTACTAGTCCTCATCTTGTACACCATCCATTAGCTCCAGTCATGGCAGCCTGGTACGCACCTTTGGTGTTGCCACCGCCTTTGGCTCCTCTCCCAAATAAATATCAAGACAAAATCCCACACTTTACCGGAGAAGACACCACCACAGCTCAACAACATGTAAGTAGGATTAGCGATGCTTTTGAATACATGGAAGTACACGACGAAACCGTCAGAATGAGAATATTCGCCCAAAGCCTGGGTGGAGAAACCAAAACATGGTTTAAAAGCTTGCCTCCAAATAGCATCCACAACATCCTAGAACTCTGCCAAGTCTTCACGAACAAGTGGGAAGTTTGAAGGAACCCTATTCAAATCCTGTCAGAATATAACAACTTAAAACGGGAAAATGGGGAAAGTGTCCAGGCATACTGCACTAGGTTCAACAGTGTGTATAACGCCCTCCCACCTCATTTCAAACCCCCACTTGGTTTAGTCTTGGCAAAATTCCCCGAGGGTTTTGATCCAGACATGACATATCATATGAGAGACAAGGATCCCCCTACCCTAGAGGAAATGCAACAAATAGCCATAAAAACAGAAGCCAACTTAGCAGAAAAAAGAGCCAGGACTAGATTAGAAGGAAAATTCCCATATAGAGATAAGGTCTCCACTTCATCTCCTTCCCTAGATCCTAGAATAGATGGCCTGATAAAATCCATGACAAAGATGTGGGAAAAAATGAGTGAAAAAGTGCCTCCTAGGGACAACCAACCAAACCCTCAAAACCAGAAACAAGGCTTTAGAAAATATCAGTCTCAAAATAAACCAAGAGGAAATGATCAACAGATCAGACCATCCTTCAGTGAGAATTATGTTGATGAAGAGAATAAGGATACCGCACCCATTGATGAAAATCATTGGAAACTCATAGGTTCTGATAACGAGAGTAAGGTTTACCTCACAGCAAAAGAGCAAGAGTTATGCTCCCCAAGTCAGGACGAAACCGACTATGAAGATCTCGAAGATCCTGCCATAGATTTTCAGAATGCCATTATAGAAGCTCATAGGCAGTATAACCTTAGAAGCAGAAAAAACCAAGACCACTCCAAGAAGAGTAACCCTGACACTGCTAAAACCTCTGACACCATCCTTAAAAAAGCCATGGATAGCAACAAAATTATGGCTAAGAAAATTGACCAAAACAAAGATAAAGCTATTCAAACAAGTCTTAGCTCGGATACTCCTAGTACCTCCACAAAGACTCCCGAGGCGACTGTGTCAAACAAGGTCTCAAACCAGAATCAACAAATTAAGAGCATAGAAAAGGTCATGTCCGAAAAATCTGAAACAAATCTGCCCAAACTACAAACTCCTTTTAGTTTCGAAGGGGAAGTTTCCGAAATAAAAATTACCATACCCCTTACCGAGCTAATAACTGTAGATAGGTATAGATCTCAAATTTTCAAAGTTTTTGACATAGGGAGCGAGGAAGATACTTTAAATCTAACTGAAAACAAACCCGAGCTCTTATTCGGCCCGAAAATAGAAGGTCAATACCAAGAAGGATCTGTTTCTCCTTCCTATGAGAGCCTGAACATACGGGACAAGATATTACATAATGCCATGTTAGATTCTGGTACCTCCCATAACCTCATGCCTAAAGCAGTCATGGAAAACCCGGGACTAGAAGTAACTCAACCTCTGGTAACTCAAGCAGTCATGGAAAACAATACTCCCATTTATTCCACTCATTCCAATTTAGATTCTTTTATCTTATACAATGAAAGTGATATAAACAAGCAGATAATGGAAAAGGAAGAAGCTCTCAAACCATCAGAAATGCATTTTCCCTTATTAGATGCAGAAACTAATAACCAAAACTTCTCTGATATTTCTCCTGTTAATCCTGCATATCATAAGTCAGAAAATAGATTTGTAAATCAAGTTGAAGAAATGCAATCTGATAGTCCAATGTGCATGGTTGATGACATTTCTTATGTTAATGATTCTCCAAGGTTTGATCAATATGTTGATGGTTGTGATTTCCAAACAGAAACTAACTTTGCAGAACACTCAGCTTTTGATTTTTGGGAGGAAGCTCAGTTTCATAAACTTGAGAAAAGTGAGCAGCCATTACAGGTCATCTATGACACTGATGAGGAGAGCATTGAGAGTTTATAAGTAAGTGAAGAGTCTCGGACTCTTTGCTCCACTTCATTTCAGTCCATCAGAGATAACAGTCACATAATTGGAAATCAGCAGTTCTTTAGCTTTGATGATAAGGTTGAGGAAGATGGTGAAATTCTTGAGCATGTTGTAAATGAGAAGCCTTTTCCTGAAATGGTTGAAGAAATCATTTTGGACATGGAATATTCCTTAACTCCAAATTTGCAGCCACCAAGTTCCATTGAGTTACAAATTGCAGATGAAGAAGGAGAGGTTGACAAACACATGAGAGTTGTCACACTGTCCTTTGAAGATAATTTGCTGTCAAAGTGTATCCCTACTCATCGACCTGATGACCTTCACACAGTTTTCAGCCTGCCCTATCAAAACACATCAGCTTGGATTGAAAAATACACTGCAATATATGATGAGTCTGACAGTTCCAGTGATCATGAGCAAGGGGAAGAGTTGCTTTACCGGGAGAGTCCCAAATATAGTCAAGTGGAAGAAAGAGTAGTCCTGAATGAAGCCTATATCTCAAATCCTCTAGATCAGGTACTATTCCAAGATCCATTTGTTGTTTTCCTTGAGAAGTCTGAAAGAGTAATCCTGAATGAAGCCCATATCTCAAAACCCCTAGATAAGGTATTATTCCAAGATCTATTTGTTGTTTTCCTTGAGAAGTCTGAAAGAATAATATTGAATGAAACCTATATCTCAAAACCTCTAGATCAGATATTATTCCAAGATCCATTTGTTGTTTTCCTTGAGAAGTTTGAAGGAGTAGTGGGTTCTATCATGAACAATTTGCTGCCTAGAATGGGGAAAAACTTACACACTACTGTCCGAAAACAAACCAAGTGGGAGTGGCCTTTTCATTATTTCTGCATCATAAAAGAACTAAACCAGAATGACCCATGTGAGCATCTACTTGACTGGTTGCATTGGAAAGAAGAGTTCGCCAAGTGTATGTTATGTACAGTTTAAGATAGAATAGATAAACAACTGTAGAAAATAAGCTCAGTCTTGTGAGCACCTTTTTCATTTATAGTTTGTTTGAAGAAAAAGTAGAAAAAGAGGGCAGTTTCTAAAAAGCAGTAGTAAAGCCCCATGTTCCAAAAAATAGTCCTTCGGAAAGCGAGCAAGTCTAAATGCCGCTACTAGTACTTCAATGTCTTGTTCAGCTATCTAGCCTAATCATAGCCGAGCATGTTTAAATTTATTTGCTGATAAGTTAGTGAGTAAAGATAGTCAACATTGTGTAAGATTGACTTATCACAGAGCTTAGATTAGGGAGAGATTCTGGTTCCACATGCCTAAAATAGAACCAAAGAGAGAAGCGAGGGATGAAAAATACATTGTACATCTTAGCCCCGCTTGTCTAGTTTTCCTTTGTTGCAAAATAATATTTGTGTGCAGCTTGTCTTTTATGCCGCAAATGCATGACAAATCAGACCGTCTAATCCTGATTTGATCATTTTGAATTTCATGTTTTAGATTAGAGAAACAAAATCCTGTCAAACTGCTTAATCTTGACAGTCGATCTAGCATAGGTAGAGTAATGAAGGAGTTCATCAGTTTAATCTAAACTCCCGGCAGATATAAGAGTATAAATAGATAGGTTCATTTTGCAAAAAGAAAAATATACATTGTCAAAAGGCTGCTAGTTCAAATGCGCCAAAGAGAAGAAAAAATGTTAGGAAAGATAGTGGGGTAGGTAGAAGTATCATTGATGTTAACCATGCTGTCACTTTTCAGAAATAACATCAAAGAAGGGTGAATTTTTGCGCCAATGGGTAAGGCACTGGTCTTCATAAGCCAAAAATCTGAATTCTGGACACCTCCTGACGAGGAGCTACCCTCCCCAAATGGAGCCACTGTTAGTCATCAATATTTTTCACTTGTTAGTGATGACTAGATCCATAGCTGAGTTTTCTAGAAGCTGATTTCCATATGTCAATTTGTCATCTAGAAAACCCTCATAAAAACTTTTTTCGCCCTCCTACTTTTCAGTCCACCCATGTCAAAGTAAAAACTCATTATCACTATCCTATCTAGCTTCAGCCCTACTGGTCTGCCCATCAGCTTTAAAAGGCAAATCCAAGTCTGTTTCAAAAGCCTCCCCTATGTTAGGAAGTGGCGCTTTAAGGAATTTTACCCTTGGCAACCATCAAAGGGCCAAAAAACCTCCATCTGATACAGACCATTCATAACAGACCTCCCACTCTGCAAATCAAGTTGATCACAGCTCTAAGTCGTGCCACTTACACACCCCTAGGTCTCAGCAATGCATAAACCACAGTCTCAAGCTGATTATTAGGTGTTTTACAGTGTTTTATGGATTCTACAAAGACGAGAAATATAACTTCATCTCAGGAGAAAATTATTGAATGCACATTTAGAAGAATAGCTGCTTCTCAATGTAAACATGAGCCTGAGATATATCTGCAAGACAGAGAGTGACTCATCAAGACCTTGCAGCTTCCTTTCAGCATGAAATCACAGCAAAGGAAAGACACCACTGTCACAGCAAAATGGTAATTTTTCATGGCCAAGAACCTCCTTCATTTACAAGTAGAGGGTTAGGGCGCCTCCTTCATCTACAAGCAGAGGGCGCTAGCCAATATTGACTTTAAGGATTGCAAAAGCCCAGGTTTGTTTTTTACTGAACAGTGAAACTGTGACTCTAGGTTTTTCTGAATGTAAGTGATGATCATAACAGGGCTAGAGTCTGAAGTATGCAAGTTAAAGGGAAAACAGAGTTTTGATCTTGTAAAGGAAGTCATTTGAAGTTTTCAAATCATATGAACTAGAGAGACACATCATTAGCAAAAACAATTCTAATCATAAGCAGCCTGTTGTTTCAACAAGACCAAATTGAAGAAATGTTGACAAATCATGTCATTACACAGGCAGAAGAAAAGGTGGTTGTTTCTCAAAGGGTGCTAACCTCCCTACTCACAGAGATTATTTTTCAAAATAATTTGTCATAATTTGACCAAGGCAAATGGTTACATTTCAGTTCCCCTCAGCAAAGAGCAGTGCAGTGAGACAATGACACCTTGACTAGGGTTTTTCTGAAGCACAGTAGTGATTGCAGGCAGAGGTAAAAGTATTAATGTTTTCAAGTTTGTTTGCTTACCCTCATATCCAAGAAAAACCCTTGTCAGGCAG
The DNA here is from genome assembly GCA_034641835.2 of Pinus albicaulis. NCBI lineage: Eukaryota > Viridiplantae > Streptophyta > Pinopsida > Pinales > Pinaceae > Pinus > Pinus albicaulis. Next base: position 1,791,458,181 of record CM076580.1, read on the forward strand.
CCTTATCAAACAATCTTCAGATACTTTGCCAAGTGAAGGGCCTCCTTCATTCATGAGTAGATGGCCAAGGCATTGATTGTTTTTAAAGACTGATTGGTCAAAAGATGCAGTGGAAAGAGACAAAGGAGGAAAGCAAAAGTCATTACACAGGTAACAGATGGTGTTTATGTTTCAAAAGGTATTGGTTTTCCTACTCATAGGGAAATGTCTTTCAAACTATACATCATAGTGGACAGGAGACAATTTGAATATGCATGCCATTGATACAAAAAGGGGCAGTTTCCTTAGGAGAAGGGTGAAAACAACACCTCACTGTCACATTCCAAGAAGTCTAAAAGAGCTCCTTTCAAGTAAACAGAGAAAGATAGTATGAATGGATGAAACTAAAGTATGGCACTTACAATCAAAGGAGGATCTTATAAATCACCTAGAAGCAGAAACTACCAACCAAGTTGGAAGAAGACAGACCACCTCCTGTTAAAATGACAGAACAGCTTTCAATGCTCTTCAACAGTCTTGAGTGGTTTTTCCTTGTTAAAAATATCACCAAAAATGTCAAACAGTGGACAGATTTGAACCTTGGAATGATTATGTTACAAAAAGGATAAATGCACTGGTCAAAGGAAATGATAACTATGTTTCAAAGAGACTTGTTTCTCCTGATTCATAAATTTCTCCTTTCAGATATACATCACAAATGATGGGAGGCAATTCAAGATTAGTTCCCAAAAAGACATTGTAAATAGGCCTTGCAAGTTAGAATATTGTTCATAATAGGCAAGAACCGGCAGCCAATATCCACCTGTAAGGGTTTGGAAGGATTGAAACAAAACAAGTTTTCATTATTCAATAAGCGGAGATATTATTTAATGTGTTTTGGGAGGAATGTGGTAAGTTCCCTATTGTTGGACACGGCAAACTATAAAAATTGCGGCAAGAAGTTCCTTTTGCGGTGAAAGCAAAGCCCCGATGAAGCACCTACAAAAGCGAGAAAAAATATTTTTGAAAAGAGGCGCTTTTCTTAACTCAAAGAGCCATGACTAAATCCAAATAATGTCAGCAAAATGTAGGCACCTGCATTGAGAAAGAGGTTGAAAGAACAAGTTGGAGACAGAGATTGTCAAAGCATGTTGACAATACAAACCCTACTTTTTCAAACAACAAAACAGTCTTCATATTTTTTCAAAACAGTTTTGAAGTGGGTTTACATAATGAATATCATCAGCAAGGTATTATCCAAAGTTCGAATTTCGATGTTGAATTGTCACCAAAAAGGACAAAATCAACAGAAACCACCCCTCAGACCCATATGCCTAAATGGACAGAGTTCTGGCCTTTTAAGAAAAACTGTGTTTGTTTTCTTTGAAAAAGAGTTGAAAACTTTATTGACATTTTTGAAGGGCATACTATGTCTGTGTGAAATCATTTCATAAAGGGGCACCTATCAAAAATAAAGTCAACGTGATTTCCAAGTTTAGAGATACACCAAGGCGGCATTACAAAGGTTAAAAATAAAGTAATTTGAATGTCAAATATACATTTCAAAGGTTTAAGACGGGTGGGGGTTTGACATGTTGTGAGGAAGGTCAAAACTTTCATTTTCAATACACCGAGCAAGAAGTTGGGTGCCTACGCAATCTCCGGACATCAAAACATTTTTCGAGCAATTTGAAAGAATTTATCTGTTCGTTTGTGGCTGCGCGACGCACGATTTGCGCGACGCGCGCTCGAAGAAAATTTGAACGAGCGGTCAACGTATGCGCGGCGCGTGCGCGCGCGCGCGTGCATGCACGGCGCCGAACACGACCCGACGGAGCCCGCCGGGCGGTTTCGCGCATGAATTGAACTTTCCTACGAGGTGCCCACCCCGCGGACTAAAACCTCGGTGTCTCGACGGTCACAAGAGTTTTTCATCAAGTTTGAAGGTATTCTTATTTGATTTTCCCCTCAGTTTCAAAACTGCAAAGCGCTGTAAGGGTTTAAAAAAACCACTGTTCAAGTTTATAAAAGCGAGGTTTTAATGTGATAATGAGGTTAGAAACAAACACTAAAGGGATAAACTGAGCACTATCACGAGTAACCATTGCAATTTGCCATCAAAATTGAGTTAGAACATGGTCGAAATCTGTTAATTGTGTGTACTGTTTAAAGAAGAGAGGAAAATGAGGAGTTTCTGAAGGTGAAAATAGTCTGCCCCTATCTGAAACAAAATGATCATGAGATGAACACTTGTGTTCTTCTGAAAAATTCTCTGTAATCAAAGGGACAAAGGACAGTGTGTGGTTTTCATTTCTGTACAAAAGAGTCAGTAATACCACCATTGCAGTTAGAGGTGTTTCCTTTTGCAAAACTGTTTGAAGAACAATAAGGTGCTCAGAGGGTGAAAATAGTATATATTATTAAAACTGAACTTAGGGAAAGGTGGAGCATAAAGAGCAGTTTTTGTTGAAAAGAAATTAATGGTTGACCACGTACTTAATATGACTGTTGCAAGGCCTTCACTACCACCTTAAAGAAACCTCTCAATTTGTGTCACTTTGTTCCATATCAGTAAGATTGAATGTATGCCCACACTGGGGTTTATTTGTATAAGTGACATACCTATAGAAGGCAGTGAAGTATAATCAGAAAAGGGTTCTTGATCAAAGAGAAATTTATAGGTTGAAAGCTGCAGGAGAAAGTTGCTCACACTTCTCACAGAAAGGACAGTGTTCACTGTGTTTGCCACTTGATTGCCCTTTGTTTTTCCAGCTCGTATTGATAAGTGGATGTGCATATAGAGTAAAAGTCTTTTTCTGCAAAGGCAAGGGTTACATTGATAAGGGGACACTGATTATTTTGAAAGAGATAAGCTGCTACAACCTCTGTTGAAACTTTATAGCTTGTCACCTCTTTTCTCTGACTGTGACAATGATTGTTTAATTGCACTAAGGGTTGATTGCATATATGCAAGTTTGTTGAATGTTGGCACACTTAGACAAAGCAGGTTTTTAATGATTGCAAAGGTCTACCATGGGCAAAGATTAAGATGTATTGAGTGACCTCTCAAACATCACAAAGCAAGTGATTTTGACACTATAAACAGTTTTCTTCCTAACAGTCTTCCCTTCATTTCACTGTATTATTTCTTACTGAGAAGTTGTTGACTGAGATATTTTCAAGGTGGAAGGCCACTTTCTGAAAGAGCATGTTTTTAATGTTTGGGAATTTTACCTTGGAGACACAAATATAGATGTGTTGATTGACCTCTAAAAAAGTCACAAGAGCATGGTGATTTTGACACTTCTCATGACCAAATTCCTCCTTACTGGTCTGGCTCCTTCATTCACTTTGTTTGGTCTCTTGTTAGAAATACGTACGAGTACGAGAGTACATTCAAGATAGAAGGCCTTTTTCTGAAAGAGCAAGGGTTCTTTGTGTATTGTAAGGAAACTTGTTGCAACCATCCAAATCACATTGTTTCTCTGTCAAAGCAGTACATTGACACAATTTGGATCCAAGAAGGCAGTTTACACACAGTGAGGCAGTTTGTTTCTTCCAAAGAATATTTGGGTCAAAATTCCTCCAAGGAAAGACAACAGGAGTGGTCCGCATAAAAGATATGAGCCAATATCTACAGAAGAGGTTAATGCTCATCCATCCATCCTTTTCAACTTCCATGAAGTAGGTTGCCTAGATTTCTACCAGAAGATACAGGAAGTCAAAAGTTTTTTGCCATTACTTGTATACACAGAGATTCAAAGAGAAACATTTCCAAGTACGCGGTCTGATTTCAATATTTCTCAGAGTATGTGTCGAGCCACAAGATTCTTATCATGACGAAAAAAGTCGTTCAAACGAGCTCATCTTGACTTGAAGATTACAAGCCTTTCATCAAGCACGAGCACATCAAGCACGACATGAAGATGCTTTCTTGCTATTTTCCCTTTCCTACTCTCCTTACGGCCCACCTCTGCAAATACCTTCCCTTTTCCATCATTCTCTGATCAAGATTATCTTCCTACACCAGCTAGAGAAAAAAGAGGTTCCATGGGATGTATTCATCAGTCATCCAGATTTCTCTACTGTTCCTCCTATCCATGCGTCTCCCACTCAGCCTATCCATCGCCCGGTACCTTTGTTCAGCAAGCCTACTCCTAGAAGGCCCAGAATGACTACAGGACAGCCAAGTCAACAGGAAGGAGGAGAGGGGAGTGAACAACAGCAAGAGGAAAGGGATGAACAACAGCAAACAGAAGATGAGGGATAGCAGCAGGACAGTGGAGAAGGTCAGCAACAAACAGAAAATGATGAACATCAGGTACAAGAGGAAGAACAGCAGGTTGGGCAGGAAATTGAGCCACATCTTGAGCCACAAAGAGAGCAGGAAATCCAAGCACAGAAGCAGCTTGATTTTGGCGAAGGAGGGCAGCAGTTTGAAACACCAAATGAACAAGGCATTAATGTAGAACAGCAAGTTAAGGTTGGCGAACATGAGCAGCAAAGTGAACAACAAGAAGAAAACATCCAGCAGTCTCAAGAAGAGAAGCAAGTTCAAAAGGATGTCAAGGGTAAATCAGATATGTCTCCTCCTCCCAAAAGAACAAAGCTCAGCACAGCAAGGAAGAGAGGGTCTAAGGCTGCCACTCTAACAGTGACAAAGGTGGTTCCTAGCCAAAGGAAATTGCCCAAAAGGACACCTGCTAGAATGCCAAGGAGGAAAAGCGCAAGATTGGCCTTCAAAGGAAAAAGCAAAGTTGGAGAAAGTACAAAGCATGGAGGTGCATTGGATGTCATCCCTATCCAAAGCGATGACAGTGATAATGAGGCCCGCTTTCTTGAAAACCTCCTAATTCATAAAGAAGGGAAAATTGAGGCATTAGAGGAGGATCTTCAAAGGGCAAGGAACTTCAACCACTTCTTGGAGATTCAAAACAAATAGATGAATGTTCACACAGCTGTCCATGAAGCAAGGGCGATCAAATATAAGAATGAGGCAACTAAGGCGCAAGTAAGGATAAAAGAACTCATTGGTGAGTTTGATGAGGAAGAAGAGGAAGACCAGCCTAGGTGGAAGAGGCCTAGGACCATAGGGCTTAAAAGAGCCTTGGAAAAGCAGAAAGAAGAAGAACAAGCCCATCTCCAAGCCTTTCCTCTCACTGCACTCCTTGAGCAGGAAATTGAAGAAAACAAAGAGGCATGGCTTGAAAGAGCCAACAAACACTTGGAGATGAAGCTTGAAAGGGCGAACAGAGATCTAGAACTACAAAGAAAGAGGACACAGCACTTTCGAAAGTTGAATCAGTTTGCCCGACGCAAACTAAAGGCAGCCCAAGAGAAATTGAAGAAGGCAAAGGGAAAGCGCCCGGCACGGAAAGAGGAGAAAAGCATATCAGCCCTTGATGTTTTGGCCTCAGCTTCGGAGCATGTTGCTATGGACCCCTGAGGGTCATGTGTACCAATTTTGGGCCCATTTCGACAACTTTTTGTTTTTTGGCATTTTTTGGGTTTTTGGTCGAAAACTCATAATTTCGCCATTTCAGTTTGAGGATTTTTCAAAGGAGAAGGATGATACCAGTTGATGCCATAATTCTATGAGCAGGTCCTGAACGATTTTCAGGGCATTTGGAGATCATTCGCCCCCTCAAATTGGCGAAAAATGCTCACTTTTTGCACATTCTGCCCGCCATATCAGCAGTCTGCTATTTCCTGGCTTTTTACACACAGGTACAGATTTGGGGAACTTCCAGGCATCAGATTGAGGTGATTTCAGTTGCGCCGGAAAGTAGACACAGAGAGCTTTCCAACGGGCCATCATGAGCCCCGTTTTGAAACCGGGAAGGCTGCCAAATTTTTCCGGCAAGTCAGGGGACTTTTTCCTAATATAAATTTGAAGTATTTTTGTAATTTTTGAACCTCAAAAATCTGCTTTTTCCAAATGTGCGTTTAGCTATTTTTGCACTTGGAAAATGTTGCAAAGTCAATATAATTTCCGTTTTTAGCATTTTTTTAGATATTTTATGGGATATTTTGTGCCTTGGGCTTTGCAAAGCCTCAAGGACAAGTTTAGATATTTTGATTAGACCAATGGGATAGCTAGTTGCACCATGAGGTTTTCCTCACTTGAGCCTATTTATTCCACAAGGCTTCATTGTAAAACAAGGCTGAACTTGAGAGAAGAAGTAATATATTGGTCATATGAGATTTGAAGAACATACTTGTGTTATGATTTTGGACTGCCTCTTGGATGCTTTTGATGAATGATGAAGGGTTGTTGATGGATTCCATGACATGGTAGAATGGTATAGTGTTTCTTGATTTGTTGTTGTCTTCTAGTTTTCATTCATGATACATGCTTCTTGCTGCTATAGATCAGTAGAGATTAATTTTGAGATATGCCCATGGAGGCACCTCAAAATTCTTGAATCTTCATAGCTTTATGTTTTCTTCTTCCTTAGTTGTACTAAAGAATTCTTAACTGCTCTTTGGTAACTTAAGGATACTGTTTGCTAGTTTTATTCATAAGTTCTATGCATGTTGAGTAGGATGTATGGTGTGCCCTGCTTACCTATAAGCTGTCCATAGTTCTGTCCATAAAACTATCTCTTTGACTGATTAGTTTATCATCTTGTTGAACCAAGGAGGCCTAGTCCCGATCTAGCCCTTTGCCTAAAACTATGAAAGCTTGTTTGTAAAAGTGCCCAATAACTTAAAGACTGTGTTTAGGCATTCCGGCATAGTATTTTTAGTTGTTAGTCCGTCTTAAATGTTTTCCCCAAAGTCTGATAGCCATTTCCCAAAGTTAGAGGGTCTTATACTTCTATGCATGGCTGGAATGTTTGATTTCTATGTATTAATTAGCTCATAGTTACATTTAGCATGATTAATGGCTTGCTATAACATGTTTATGTCTGCTATCAACTAGTTATACTTGAAATCCCTCGTCTTTCACAAGCTTGATGTCCATTTACTCCATTTTGCCCAAAGATCCCTTCTACCGTGAATCAAATCGGCCCTACAGCAGCCTTGCATCATCATCTCATAGCTTCCTTGACCTGTTTGACCCCATAGCCCAGTTGATCTAACTTCTTGTTATCCATTTTTATATCTTTGATCAGTTTTATCCCTCACAAACTTAAAAAACCAAAAATCAAAAAACTCACTTCATAACTAGCCTAATATCAGAACACCATAAGCAAACACACCGATATCTTTTACATCTAATAGAGAGAGCCCTCTCTGAGTCCAGGAAGGCTAGGTCCTTGGGCTCCAAAGCTTGGTTTGATGTTACATTGTCATTTGGCTGCTTGATCGGCGAATCCGCGGGACCTAGCGATGGTCTCACAGAAATTCTAGGGCATAAACTTCATTGCCATCATTTAACCATGTGAGTTCCAGGTGCAATGGAAGCTCGGTAATTCCTTTCCACATTGTGAATGCCATGGTAAGGTAGCCATAGATGAATCGAGTGGCTCTTTTGTGAATTATCTTCATGAGCTACGGGTGGCTTAGGTGCCTTATTCTTTATGATTGGAACTATTGTGTGGTTGTCGGGGGGTGCATTAAACAAGGTGGATGGTAGGCTAGTGAGTGTTGGGCCGTTAATATGCCATTATTATTATCACTTGTGAATGTTTATTCCACCCATTTCTACCATTCTCCATCACGTCATTTATTATAATTTATTATTTAAATCCATTTTATAATGATTTATGCTCTTATGAATGAATATTATTTATTCTACTTTATTTCTAATAAATTGATGATTATGAATTATTTTATCAATGATAGTTTTAATAAGTTGGTTATAACATTATTCACCATTTTTAGCCTCCAAGGTAATTTCCAGATTGAAGATTTGATCATTAAAAGTGCCAACTCAGAAATGCGCTGGAATAAGGAGTGACAGTTTTACGGTTGCGATTCTGAGTAAATGAAGACAAATCGGGAAAATTCGGAACATGGGTTTTGTCCAGAACAGACCCAATTAACTTTAATAAAGAACGGTTTTCCCAAATTCGGCCTGTGTTGAGAGATTCGCAGAGTTCTTTAAGCACGATTTTCTCAGTTCTGTTGTTGCGGCCGTCCTCCAAATCTCAGCTACAAAGCCAAATTCGACTTGCTGTTGTTGAAAGATGGATGTAAATCTATTTTATTGTTGATCAATTGGTTGGAAGAAATTCAATATTATTATTAGAGATCCTATTTGCTATTTAATTTCTCCACCTTCTGATTATAAAAGGGGAAGCATGTATTGTGTATGAGGGGATGGAGAGACTTTTCTTATTGTAATTTGCAGAATTGTGCATTGGCTCTTGTTAAGAGAGTGTGAGCTGTTTGTAAACATTATTGATGCCTGATTAATAAAGGAGTTCACTGTTGTTCCATTTCTCAAGCGCTGGAGTAAAGCACAGCAACGCTTCACCGGTGGTTGAGGGCCCGGCCCTGGTGGAGCGATCTGCTGTTTGTATTTCTATTGGTTTATTTCTGTTGTGTGAAGTTCGTTTATTTATTGAGTTATTGATAATTGGATCAAATACAGAGTCATTGTTATTCCATTCTTTACAAGAAGCATGATTCATGATTCAATTGTTATAAAATGTTGTTTTTCTGTATCTAATTCTAGTTGTTATTCCTTTTGTTTATAAATTACGATAGTTGATTGTTGCGTGGCTGTCGACAGGATTAAAGAGTAGAAATCTAGTTTGCTTGGTTATGAATTGAATTCACTGTTTATTTTACGCTGCTATTCAATTCCTGTTCATTGCTTTTAGATTGATGTTCCTTTTCAGTTTGCGTTTTAGATTTCATTTCCTTTGAGTTGTTTTCACTTGCTTTGAGATCTCTAAACTGTAGAGGGCAGAGCTAATCATTCCAGGTCCCCAGATTTGGTCATCTCACATCGATTTCTAGGGAAAAGAGTTATTACTACTGCATCCCTAATCGATGTCTAGCAAGGTTGTTGTAGTGTAGTCTTTACATTTCTGTCATTTGTAATTAGATTTCTTTTCAGCGGATCTCTTTTTGGCTTATTTATTATTTGCATTTGTATTTCTATACTACATCTTCTGAGCATTACTCTTAGGTTCATTTTACATAATATCATAGCTGTTGTAACTTAATTGACATATTGTTTTTTAAAATGTTGTTTCTTTTCTAATTTCTCTTATATTTTATGTTTCAGGTGTTGCTTCATTCAAAGTGTAACTCATCCTCAGCATCAATACCGTGAACAACGAATTTGTTTTTTTTCACATTTGCATTTTCACATTTTTTTTGTGTGTATTTTTGTTTTTTTGTGTGCATTTCCTTTGTTGTTCCCTACAATGAACAACACTTTTTTTGAGTGTTTTTGCTGTTCCTTCAAAGAAGCAACACTTTGGGAGCAACCCTTCCTTCCTCTTGTGGGATTATTCCTAGTTCATCTCAACCACATTTTACTGATTCCCCTTCATGGCATGAAGTACACTATTTTTATAAGGACAAGAATTATGGATTCTATTGAAGCGAGTTAATATCATTCACGTTATGATCTTTAACAGGACAGCTCCTTGATGATAGATTATTTTCAAAATGGACACAATTATTTATATACTACTTTACTGCATTGTTTTCTGTTGAACATGATATTGATTGATCATCTTAATACCATGCTGGTTCCACCCTTCCTGGTTATAATCTTCTCTGTCTGTAATAAATGAGATTATGGGTATATTTTTCTATTGACATGTTCAACTTCTTCCACCATCCCTGCTCTTAAGGAGTACTGAGCCTCCCTCTTTTTATCATAAAATTGTGTAATAACAACAAAATTTTGTTCACAGATGGAGGATAGGGGGTCTCATTACGAGCGAGCCTACCATGTTCATAAGGTTGTAAGAAAGTGACATTCCCATTATGGCCACCACACCAGGGTTATGATCCATTGGATAGTCAAATTATCCTTGGAACAGGAGGTCTCATCACGAGCCGACCTGATCACTTTTGCTACATCCCAGTGAATGGCAGTGTGGTTATCTGGTTACCACGCCAGCACACTGGTCTCTTCTGTAAGAACAACACTGAAACTCTCTAGTTATAAATTGAGGATTTTGGCTCATATGGGTTAAAAAGCAACCCTGCCGAGGCTATGGACGCCTGCTGGCAGCAGCGGCTCTGCTTATGGTATTGAAGTTATATCTTATCGTCAATTATTATTATAATACCCTTTTCTTATTTTTCTTTTTATCAGAGAAGTTATTTCCTTAACTTTCTCCCTGTTTTGAACCTTTATGCATGAGAAATTGTTTTATGATCAATCGCATCATTTTCAGCTAGCATACTATCAGTAAAGCATCTTTTTGGCATATTGTTGTTCTTTTTCTCTTTTTCATCATCTATCATCAATTCAAAGCATCCTATCTCTTATTCATAACTATCGTTACACACTTTGCTCTCATTATAACCATAACTCCCGCTATCCTATCATTGATATGTGTACTCTGCTTCATTCACTGCTATATTGTTCATTCCCTTGCCTTGCCATCAGCACAACACCTCTCATATGCTTTATGGTCATGGAATTCCTTTTCCAATTGGAGGGGAGAATGTATGCATTATGGGATTGCATGCGATATGATTACTGCACTCTGCCATCACTTGTTGATTTGCCAAAATATTAGTATTGCATGTATACATAAGTTTTTCTGATTGAAAGTTTTGCATGCATCTTATATATTGCTATTCAAAACTAACACTATGGATTCAAGAACATTGTATGCCAAATAGTGATTTGTTTATAGGAGAACAACAAGTATGGGGCAGAATTCTATTCACAGCATGACCACACTATTGCAACTAACAGAAGAGGCTCGAGCAACTCGCGAACGTGAACAATTCTTCAGACATGATGTGCTCACCTGGATTCCACCTTTTGCATCACTTTCAGCACCAACTCTTCTTCAACAAATGCCAGTCCATATATGTCATTCCACATCTTTGGAGGTAAAACTTGAGGTAAAATCGCATAATTTTCTGATTTATTAAGAATTTAGGAGAATTTCATAAAAATCCATTTTGAGCATTATTTATCATCCTTCATTCCATATCTTTACCACTTTCCCTTTTTCAGCAGCATATCATTTTCGAGTATGGGGGAGTGTTCCTTTCATTCATTTCTTTCTTATGACCATGTTATTCATCTTCTTTATCATCCATTGCTATTCTTATTCACTCTCAACACCTCCCTTATTCCATGTTGTTTTACACCAAGCATAGAATTCAACAGCTGGTAGCAACCACCTCAATTTTTTTATAGCATCGCATGAGGGCATGCTAATTTTTCAGAGAGGGGGAGGAATTGCTACGCATGATGGATGTTTTCAATTTTCTTTCTCATTTAAGGCATACAATTTCATTTTTACACAATGCAGAAATTGATTTCCATAATATTTTAAAAAAAAAACCATGAACTCAATTCTTGTGATTTCTGGAAAACACAGACGTATCATTAATACAAACCCAGATAATTTCAAGATAAATTGGTTCATAAAATTTCGGAAATCATGCACTCTCACCTACAGCCATTTTGTTTATATCTCATGATACGTGCATCAAAACGATCTGATTTTTGGATCATAAAGGCATTCATATATTATAAATTTACTTGCCAAATTTCAACAAAAGCTGGTTTGTAGTTTTTGAGAAAATGGTTAATAAAGTTTGCTGTTACTTATATCATATTTTGTTGCAACTTCATATATACATATAGTTGAATGTCAATATAAAAATTGTTATGTCTTCATCAAGATTACTAAAAGTGAATATTCATTAATTAAGGAAGAATTCATTTGTTCTATCCATTTCATGAGCTGAGATGAACATATTTTTTATTGCTTGGTTAAAACATGGGTTTTTGTCTTTGGGTTGCATGAGGACATGCAATATATTCAGTTTTCGTTGCATGAGGACATGCAACATATTGAGTGTGGGGGTATGTTGGGCCGTTAATATGCCATTATTATTATCACTTGTGAATGCTTATTCCACCCATTTCTACCATTCTTCATTACGTCATTTATTATAATTTATTATTTAAATCCATTTTATAATGATTTATGCTCTTATGAATGAATATTATTTATTCTCCTTTATTTCTATTAAATTGATGATTATGCATGAATTTATCAATGATAGTTTTAATAAATTGGTTATAACATTATTCACCATTTTTAGCCTCCAAGATAATTTCCAGGTTGAAGATTTGATCATTAAAAGTGCCAACTCAGAAATGCGCTGGAATAAGGAGTGACAGTTTTGCGGTTGAGATTCTGAGCAAATGAAGACGAATCTGGAAAATACGGAACATGGGTTTTGTCCAGAACGGACCCAATTAACTTTAACAAAGAACGGTTTGCCCAAATTCGGCCTGTGTTGAGAGATTCGCAGAGTTCTTTGAGCACGATTTTCTCAGATCTGTGGTTGCGGCCGTCCTCCAAATCTCAGCTACAAAGCCAAATTCGACTTGCTGTTGTTGAAAGAGGGATGTAAATCTATTTTATTGTTGATCAATTGGTTGGAATAAATTCAATATTATTATTAGAGATCCTATTTGCTATTTAATTTCTCCACTTTCTGATTATAAAAGGGGAAGCATGTATTGTGTATGGGGAGATGGAGAGACTTTTCTTATTGTAATTTGCAGAATTGTGCATCGGCTCTTGTTAAGAGAGTGTGAGCTGTTTGTAAACATTATTAATGCCTGATTAATAAAAGAGTTCACTGTTGTTCCATTTCTCAAGCGTTGGAGTAAAGCACAGCAACACTTCACCGGTGGTTGAGGGCCCGACCCTGGTGGAGCGATCTGCTGTTTGTATTTCTATTAGTTTATTTCTGTTGTGTGAAGTTCATTTATTACAATTAAATAATTGAGATATTCCTAATTGGATCAAATACAGAGTCATTGTTATTCCATTCTTTACAAGAAGCATGATTCATGATTCAATTGTTATAAAATGTTGTTTTTCTGTATCTAATTCCAGTTGTTGTTCCTTTTGTTTATGAATTACGATAGTTGATTGTTGCGTGGCTGTCGACAGGATTAAAGAGTAGAAATCTAGTTTTCTTGGTTATGAATTGAATTCACTGTTTATTTTACGCTGCTATTCAATTCCTGTTCATTTCTTTTAGATTGTTGTTCCTTTCCAGTTTGCGTTTTAGATTTCATTTCCTTTGAGTTTTTTTCACTTGCTTTGAGATCTCTAAACTGTAGAGGGCAGAGCTAATCATTCCAGGTCCCCAGATTTGGTCATCTCACATCGATTTCTAGGGGAAAGAGTTAGTACTACTGCATCCCTAATCGATGTCTAACAAGGTTGTTGTAGTGTAGTCTTTACATTTCTGTCATTTGTAATTAGATTTCTTTTCAAGCAGATTTCTTTTCAAGCATTTATTATTTTTGCATTTGTATTTCTATACTACATCTTCACAAACATTACTCTTGAGTAAATAGCCGCCTCAGACTGAGTACACTCTTGAAACAAAAAGTCGTCCCTGGGTTGACAATTAATGTGAGGTAATTAGGAGTTACAAAGACACCTTTTTTATCGCTCCACATGATGAACTCAGAGTCCATCCCCAGCCATATGGAAGAAAGCCTTCACCTTCAAACTCGGTCTAGCCGGGTACCCAAGCCTCCACTCGGTCGCCAGGAGCCTCCTTCTTCGGGTTCCTCTACAGGCCTCTTTCGACATCTGCCATAAAAGCCCAGTGTGGCCTCCACATATCCACGGCCCAAAGTTGAGGTTCATACTTAAGATTCCTAAGGGACCATTACGTCGAAACGCTGCTTCTGGTCGAGCTGCCCATTCATATAGCATAGTAGATGATTTGGCACAATCTCCTGCTGCCATTTCTACAATGGAGCTCCTCCAGTTGTGCCCTTCCCAAAAGAAGGCTCTACTATCTGCCCTGGGCGCTGTAGATCCTGCTGATGACCAAATGATTGTTTTTGATGCCACTCAATCAGACCATCCTCCTCTTCCTCCTTCCGTCGCCTTCCAAATCCCAGTCAAAATCCGGAACGCCACTGTATCCCGGTGTATATTTGATGAGGGGGCGTCCACCTGTGTGATGTCCGCTTCGGTTTGGAAGCAACTCGGATCCCCTGAGTTGGCCCCTTCCACGATCACCCTTCGAGCGTGGGATGGCCATGCCTCCCAGCCCATTGGCCTGTTTCGTAATTTTCTTGCTCACACTCCTCATGCGATAATCTAGAGTTTGCTTTGCGTTGACAAGTCATAGGCGCTTGCTAGCTAGACTTCTTTCTTCTATTGGGCGAAGCTACACCTATGCTAGTAACTCTGTCCCATCCGCGGTTTTCCGTAAGATGTCTTTCCCCCATAATGGAAAGATAGTCACCATTGACCATTTGACCTATCATGAGCCAAAATCTCAGACCTCACCTGAGATGCCCATCTCTTCTGTAGCCAACAAGCAAACCGTCGATTCCTTGACCAGTGTCTCCCTCGGCGTTTACAAGGATTCCTCCCTACTTGGAACTTTTCCTAGTCTCCCCCCTCCTCTTATCACTGACCCCAGCTCATCGAATGTTTGCATGATGCAATCGTCTCGGGCTACTCTCAAGCAACCCGCTTCGGCTAGTCAGCAACCTTGCCCTCCGCAACCTGCTCCTAGCCCTTCACCTGCAGTTGGTAGTCATGAGCCCCTTTACCCCCCTGGCATGGCTCCTCCAGGCCTTAGCCATTTTGGAGCCGTCCCACCTGGCCATTACCCCTTTGGTCAGATACCGTTCCTGGCTCCCCCACCAGGAGTGTACACGGTACCAGTCATGGCCACCCTCTCTCTCCTTAACCTGACCCTAGGCATACCTGTATGGTACATTGACCCTCTAGCCGCTACCCCACCCGGTCCCCCAAAACCCTACCTTGCTTTGACACCGGTTCAACTGGTCCCCCTCGCTTCCTCCGGGCCCCCCGCACCTCCCCAGGACCCTGCCCCTGTGGTGCCAGCCCCGGGGAAAAAAGAAAAAGCTCGTAAGGGGGCAACCAATCAGGACCAAGCCGCCCCGACAACCCCTACCCCTCCGCGACCGCCAAAGCCTGCTATCCAGTGCGCTTTGTGCGATATTGTCGGTCACGCCACCCATATGTGTCCTGAATTACCACACCTCAAGATCCTGGTCAACGAGACGTTTCCCGACTCTGATATCCCCGAAGTCTATGTCACTATCCCGAACTCTATCCCGAAACTCAAAACCTTGTGCACCAATCACCCTTGTGCCTTGTGCGATTTTGACGGCCATTACACCCATCTCTGTCCCCGCCTTGACGAGTATCGTTCCTCCTTGGACACGTACCGCCAATTCAAGGCTACGCATGACAAGATACCTTCTCACTTGTTTGCGAGTTCTACTTCGATAGGACCAAAGGATGTTCCTACTCTCATTCACATTCCTCCTCCCACTATCGAACCAACAGAGCCTTTGACCACCATTTTGTACCTATCATCATCCTTGCAGGATAGTTCCCCTAACCTTCGACCTGCAGACACTCTCAGTTCCCCCTCAGTCGACCTTGGATCCGTTGACATTGCACATCTGAGCCCTTCTCCTCAAGATGACCCATCCCAAATCACTACCTCATCGGGTGACCCTTCTTCCTCCAGTCTTCCCATCTTCCAATCTGATGAAGACATTATGGAAGCCATGACCAACCCTGACTTTCCGTGGGATGATATGCACCATCGTGCATATTTCCTCCCACAGCAGTCCCATGACCAATATGCTGTGGAAACCAAAGACTTCATTCTCCATGCAGTCGATTGGTTCAAAAATCCCATCCCTGCACCTGATGCTTTCAAAGAAGGAAACATGGCCAATATCTCTCCTACCATAAAAATTGACATTTCAGTAAAACCAAGAATCGAAGAATATATCACCTTGGGCGCCCAATGCACCCTAGAAGAAATTGAATCTTACACCAAGATTTTCAAAGAATTCCACGATATTTTCGCCTGGTCCTATTCTGAAATGCCCAGACTCGATCCTGCCATCGTCGAACACCATATCAACACATGGCCTGATGCCAAACCGGTACGTCAAAAGTTGAGACCCATTCATCCTTCCAGACGCGACGCTATCAAAGCCAAAATCGATAAGCTCAAGCAGGCTGATTTCATTTACCGCATTGAATACACCACTTGGGTTTCCAACCCAGTTCTCGTTCTCAAGAAAAAAGGCACCATCCGTGTCTGCACGGACTTTCGCGACTTGAACAAAGCTTGTCCCAAAGACAACTTCCCCACACCGTTCATTGACCAAATCATTGATGAGTGTGTGGGGCATGAGGTCCTATCGTTTATGGATGGTTTCTCCGGATACAACCAAATTTTTATCCGTCCTGCTGATCAACTAAAAACTGCGTTTATTAGTCCGTGGGGAACTTTTGCTTACCGGGTCATGCCTTTCGGCCTTAAAAATGCTGGCGCCACTTTTCAACGGGCCATGTCTTATTGCTTCCATGACTTAGCTCATATTATCCTTGCTTATTTAGACAACCTCACGGTGCGTTCTAAGCATCGGGCGCAGCACCTACACGATCTGCGTACCATTTTTCTCCGATGTCGCAAGTATAATATCCGCCTTAACCCGTTGAAATGTGTTTTTTGCGTTCCCGCCGGCCGTCTCTTAGGCTTCATAGTATCTAAGGATGATATCACTCTTGACCCTTTGAAATTTCAAGCCATTCTTGAACTTCCCATTCCGCGTACCCTCCGCTAGCTCCAAAGTCTCCAAGGCAAAGCTAATTTTCTTCGTCGGTTCGTCCCTGACTATGCCACCACCACACATGGGTTCCTTAGACTCCTTCGATCTAATATCCCATTTGTTTGGGATTCCTATGCTCATGAGTCTTTCGATGCCCTCAAGCAGGCTCTCACATTCGCTCCCTTGATCCGCCCTCCCGACTTTGATCGGGACTTCATCCTGTATATCTCCGCTTCCACCTATTCGGTCGCCAGAGTCCTTATCCAGGAAGATGAAAATGGTATCGAGCATGTGATTTACTATGTCATTAAGAACCTTGTAGGGCCTCCTGTCTCCTACTCATATGAAGAAAAATTAGCACTGGCTGTCGTGTTCTCAGTCCAAAAACTTCGTCATTATATCCTCATGCGCTCCACCAAGGTTGTGACTAATTCCAACCCCATGGCTTTCCTATTGAGTCGTCGTATCCTCACTGGGAAATACACCCGTTGGGTCATTATTCTTCAGGAATTCGACCTTGAATTTGTCACACCAAAGAGTAAGAAAGGCTTAGCCCTCGCTGAGCTCATTTATGAATTACCTACCGGATCGCAAGACCCTCCCGTTAATGATGATTTTCCTGATGAACACCTATTTTCCATTACTTCCGACGACCCGTGGTATGGCGATATTATTACTTATTTGCGAACCCAAAATTTTTCCCTCCACCTTGATCGTGAGGCTCGCCGACGTATCCGACACCAGGCCCCCCGATACCTCCTTATCGGTGACGACCTCTATCATCGTGGGGTTGATACTGTCCTTCGTCGTTGTCTCACACACGCTGAAGCTGAACAGGTCCTTAATGCCTGCCATAGCGGCGCTTGCGGTGGCCACCTCTCCGGTCTTGCTACTGTCCAGAAAGTCATGCGGGCTGGGTATTTTTGGCCTTCCCTCTTCAGTGATTGCATTGAGGCAGTCAAACACTGTCCCAATTTCCAACATTTTTCCCCTAAGGCGCGAGCTCCCCCAGCTCCCCTCCATCCGGTCGTCTCAACTGGTCCCTTCTGTAAATGGGGCATCAACTTTATGGAGTGTCGCCCGCCATCTGCTGGTAACCACAAGTATATCATCGTGGCTGTCGACTATTTCACCAAATGGGTCGAGGCCATGCCAACATTCAACAACACGGCAACTACCGCGGCCCTCTTTTTCTTTAACCTCGTTATAGCTTGATTCGGGGTTCCAAAAAAACTGGTCTCTGACCATGGCAGACATTTTGAAGATGAGATATGGCGTGAGCTATCCTCACTGTTGGGTTTTGAGCACCAATATTCCTCCTCCTATTACCCCCAAGGTAATGGCCAAGTTGAAGCAGTCAACAAAATCCTCAAGACCATGCTTCAACGAACAGTGAATAAGCACAAAACCAACTGGCATCTCATGCTCTTTCCTACCTTATGGGCCTATCGAACCTCTGTTAAAACCGCCACCGGGTTCACTCCTTTCCACCTAGTTTTTGGAGAGGAGGCAGTTTTACCGATCGAGTGTGAAATTCCTTCTCTGCAACTAGCCGTTGAACTTCTCCCTGACACCCAACCGCTAGAACAATGACTTATTATGCTTGAGCGTGCCTCCGAAGACCGCCGTATTGCCTTACAAACCATGGAAGCGGCCAAAAAACGCACCAAAGCTCAGTATGACCGAAAAGTCCAGCCTCGCACTTTTCACGAAGGCGACCTTGTTCTAGTATATGACCAGGCCCATGATTTCCTTGGTCATGGGAAGTTTGACTCATTATGGCTAGGCCCTTACATCATTAGTAAGGATCTCGGTAAGGGGGCATACCTCTTAGAGGATTTCGAAGGCCACCCCCTTCCTAATCCTCGCAATGCACTCTATCTTAAGAAATATTACCCTTAGCATTTCCCTTCTAAAATGCATGTTTTATTTTCTTTTAGATAGCCAGCATCTGTTTTTCCATTTTTATGATTTGCTCCTTCACCCAGACCCATTTTTTACAAGAAGGGCCACTTCACCTCCACTTTAAATCGAATTTCCTCACTTACGACACTTGTATTTGGGGTACCACTTCGCCTCCATACTTGTCCATGTTCGTGTTGATTTTCGTCATGATTTCCCACCTTGTACTCATGTTTTCATGGTCCCCCATTGGGCCTTCACTGTGTGGCAGCACCATCGAGTCCCCCTTGTTTAGCGCATCCAAGTTGAGTCATATACTTAACATTCATGGAGTCAGTCAGTCCTTGTACCCCACACTACTTGCGCCCTCAGGTCCTTCATTGATTGGTCTCTCTCTTGTGTATATATGTCACACATTATGACCGCCAGTCCCACTTTGTCCCTATCCCTTCTGTTATTGTGTCATTCTTATTCGCCCATGTCTTCATTCCTTCCTTTATGCTCTAACAAGGGAGTCGTCCATTCGCCTCGTCCATTCGCTACTCGATCCTTTCCATTTCCCTATCATCATTAGTGTCGGTTTTATGCATTCAGTTTGCATTCGCTCTACTATTTTCTCTTAGCATCTTAGTTGATATTTCTCATTACTCTGTGGCGAGACCTCCTTCTGTCGACATCGGCTGTTCATTCAGGAAGCGGTCTGAGGCTGGAGTGTACCTTGGTTCCAGCTTCCACTCTTGTTCGGTACCTCAGATCAGGAAAAGGGATCTCTCATTTCCCTTTGACTTGATTGTTTCTCCACTCCAGCTCCTTTCAGCATGACCGAGATCCGTATACTTGATGGTTCAGTGATCCAGCAGCAGCTCTTGATGATTCCCGGGTGTGTGTAAGATGTCTCAACCCTCCTGAGGGGGTGGCCCTGCAGGTAGCCCCCCACATGCCCGGATGACCTCCTCCTTGCAACCTTCGATGCAGCTCCAGATATTTGATGATGATGGCCTTAGCCACTTGCAGCGCCTCTTTGATTTGCATGTATTAGTCAGATTTTGTGAGCCCTTCCCCATGTACAGGGGCATTTGGGTTTATATTTATCCCATGTACTTAGATATTGTGCAGTCTGGTATTATCCCACAGGCACAGCATATGTGTAGATTACTCATTCTGTTGTATTTTTTATCTTGCTCTACAATATATGGTTGCTTGCTCGTCGTTCGGTCCCTTGTTTACACCTTGGACACACTATTCTTGTCACTTTATTCTCTCAGCGGAGCATAATGCCCTCCCATATATGAAGCCTGGTACCCTCTCATAAAAGAGACATTACCTGAGTTTTCTCTTGAGGGGTCTAGTTCTTGACTATCTACCTTGCATTTTCTCTCTCAGCTTCCTTTCGTTGTACGGTGATTGGATTCTTACAATGCCCGGTCACTTCTCCTGCTGATTTGCTCAACACTTTCAGCACGGCAGAGCTGATCATTACCATTTTTTGGTCATCTAACTATTATCATTAGATGGACCCAAGTACACCATGTAAGACCAATTTTACCCTAAGTAAAATTGCCTTCACTATGTTAAATAACTTAATAAACCACATTTATTAGGTTGTTTATGGTCCAAATAGGAAACCCCAAAAGGAAATATTAAACAAACCTATATTTGTTTGATTTTCCTCATGGAATAATTAATTAAACCATAATTTAATTATTATTCCCATTCATGTTTAACCCAAAAACAAAGAAATTAATTAGATAAACCTTTATTTATCTTATTATTTTCTAGGAATAATTATTTAAATCTTATTTAGATAATATTCCTTGTTAAATATGACCAAATCACCCACAAATAATTAAATAAATCATTATTTATTTTATTATCTTCTAACCGCTTCCTTAAAAAGATAAATAAATCATTTATTTATTTATTTTTGACAAATCAAGGGATTTGACCCAAGTCAAATACCTTTTCCCTCAAACAAATATAATAAAATATTCCATAAAAGGTGGATCTAGATTTGGTTAACATTATTTTAATCATGCACCAAGATCTAGAATGACCCAATATTTTGTTATAAGTAGGAGGGTTTTTCCCATCATTCTTCACCTTTTGTTGCCTATTAGATCACTCTGGATCTATGCACTTGGTCCCATTTTTCCATCATTTGCTGTGTGAGCTCCCATTGAGCTCTATTCTTTGCATTGGGTTTTCTACACCAACAAGAGAGAGAAATCTTAGATCTGAAGTGCTGAGGACTTCCAAGAACCCATCCCACTGAGGAGAATTGGATACGCCTTCTTATTTTCCTCCCAGGTGCCCAATTAATACAAAAATTCTTTCAAAAATTGTTCTTGTCTTGTCTATTGGTATATGGAGAAAACCCTTGTTTTTACTGCTTAATGTCTTTTCATGCATAGATCTGGTTTTTTGCAGCTCTTTTCTTGTTTAACTAACCGCAGATCTGAAGATATTGGCAGCCACTTTTGTTGTTAGGGCTATTAGTTATGCGTAGCTAAAGTGGTCCTTTTTCGTACACTTCGACAAAGGATTCATACTAACAATAGTGGTATGGAGCAAGGAGGAATGATCATAAAGGAGGCAAGACAAATATATTTTAACCCCTTAATACAAGAGAGCTTATGTCATCTCCCCTTCCTATTTCTTGTTTCAGGCATGTAGGATGCTATGAATTTTGTGAAAAGGTGTAGCAGGAACAAAACCACCCTGAAATAACTAGACTATTTATCATTAACTTGCATGAAAAACAAGTTAATATTGCAGGGATCACCTTTGAATTGTCTACAAATGCCATTTCCTATGCCACAGGAATACCTAGTGTAATGGAGAAATGGTTCAAGCAAGCTAACCATTACATGAGTTACTTTGAGGCATACCTTAAGCCCAGGTATAAAGACCACAACAAATACATCTTTCCTTTCTCTCACTTGCTTGATATATATGCACCTATGACGAAGATTATAATGAAGTATTTTACATGTGAGGGAATTTTTTTTTGTCTTTACTCATACCACATCAGGCTACTTATACATTTTACTAGAGTGAGGATGCTACACATAACCTATTACCTTTACCGAAGCATTGATAAAATGGCATACATAGTGCAAAAGTGAAACTACCCTCAACATATGAAAAGAATTTTCCATCACTCACTTATCAAAATGGTTTTTATTCACCAACTATAGCAGAAAGGCCTTCCATGGGAGACCTTAATTTCCAATGAGGTTTTTACTGCTCCACAAGGTCATCATCAACAAGACATTCCTTCATCTTCTAACCTTCCCATCCTTAATTCTCCATCACTTCCTGTTGTTCCTACATCTCCACTCACTCACATTCCTTCACCCCATGATGACCCTTCCACATCACCATCCACTCACATTCCTTCACCTCAGGATGATCCTCTTTCATCACCTTCCCACAGCCCTTCACCCTCATCTCCTAATACCAAAACATCCAGCAATGAGGCAGATGGCAGTGAGGCAGAGAACAGTGAGACATATGACACTGAGATGGTTGAAATATAACCTATTTCTTTGACCTATCAAAGAGGTCATAGGCAAGTGTTTTCTCCATAGATTATGGAAGGGGCCCTTCCTTCATCATCAACAAAACAACTTGACAAAGGTAAGGCAAAGGTTAAAGAGCAATTCATTGTTGAAAAAGAGGATGAGCATGAAATTGAACAAGAGTTTCAACTTATTGACCTTGAGAGTGAAGATGAGGATAGGATTACAAACATGTTGCTCAAGAGAAAGGATGCCCAGATTAGGGAGCTGCAAGCAAATCTTGGTAAGGCAAAGAATGTGATACACTTCCTTGAGGTAGAAAACAAGCAATTAGAAACAAAGAAAGCCATCAGTGATGTCAGAGCTATCAGAGCTCGGAAAGAGACTGGAAAGGCCAAGGAATTTCTAGATGAGGCCTTGGGCTCTCATGATGACATTGAGGATGAGGAAGAACAAATTCCTAGGAAGAGGCCAAGGAAAATTGGTTTGAAGAAGGCTTTGGCCAAGGAAAGAGAGAAAGAGACAACATTGGAAGAGCAGTTCACTCCAAGTGAGTTGTTGGCCATGGAAATCAACTCTGAAAGAGAATATTGGCTAGAAAGAGCTAATGTGCACCTAGAGGGTCAGCTTGAAAAGGAAATAAATACATTGACCTGCAGAAGAAGATGGCAAGGCATTATGCCATGAGGAACATAATTGCAAGGGCCAAGCTCAAAAGAGCCCTTGCAAAGATTGAAGCACAAAATGAGGCAAAGGAGAAGGAGAAACTTGACATCCTTGCTGATGTATCCTTCCAAGCCTCCCAAAAATTATCAACAAGGTAAATTCCAAATTTTGGCACTTTGGTGCTAGTTTTGATTTTTGATTGTTTGGCCAGCAGAAAAAAGGTCCAAACGCACAACGCCACTAGTGGTGCGCTCTATTTTGGGGCACTAAAATGAGGAAAACTCAGCATTTCCATGTTCCTCATGCCAAGGATATCACCCTCATAAAGTTTTAGATCATTTGGAGCATAATTGGTCCCTCAAAAGGGCCAAAAACTGCCTAAAAAACACCTTTCTTCCCTCTTTTCAGCACTTGCACTATGCCCTGAGTAGTCTTGGGAGAATGTGTGTTTGACTAGGAAAATGGGCACCAATTTAGAAATGAAAGGCATATTTGGAAACTAGGCAGGACAGGCTATCTAATGAGCTATCATGAAGCTTATTTGGACACATGGAAGGCCTCCAAAACTCAGCTGCAAAACAGGTGATTTTTCTAGTTTTGGTGTTGCGCCCTTGGCCCGGCGCTGCGCCCCTGCCAGAAAGTCAAAAAAAGACATAAGAAGTTATTAAAAAATATATTTTGAAGTCTTTAAGGACAAATATCTCTAAAATTAGCTAAGGATTTATGTTTGAAGTTATTTTTGTCATGAATTAGTTTGGATATTTTTGCCTTGGGCCTTTCATGGTCACAAAGGTCAAAATGCCTTAAATATGTAATAAATGAAAATTTTGAAACCCTAGTTAGGGTTTACTTCCTCACTTGACAGTTAAAAACTAATGTAAAGCCTCATAATATTTTTGGTTGATTATTGAGATGAATACATAGACTTGGAGTTGTGAGGAAATTGGCTTTGGAGTTATGTGATTGTTTTTGGACTGAGCATCAATGGAGAAAGCACCTTCATAGGATTCATGAACCTAGTTAATGGTGATGTTTCTCTAATCTAGTTATTGTTTCCTAATGTTTTCATATTGTTCCATATTTTCTCTTGCATTAGAACATAAATTTTAGGCTAAGATATGTTGTTAGAGGCACCTTAGGTCTGTCTGCTTCTATTGCTCAAATGTTTTCCTCTGCTAGGTCTGATTGAAGAATTCTTCATTGCTCTTTAATTCCACATAGCTTTTTTGTCTTCCAAATGATTAAATAGAGTCAAGCCAAAGAAGTTTATGGTATGCCCTATCCTTTGGTGTAGCTTGAATCATTGTTTTCTAGGCTTTTCTTTGAAGTTTTCTTATTAGGGTTTAGGCTAAAGAAGTTTATGGTATGCCCTGTCCTTTAGTATATCTTGAAATGGTTACTTTGAAGGTATTTATAGTTTTATTAAGGAATTTATGAGTTCCCTACCCTTTAATCATTACTTATGTGATATCTTGAATGTTTTATTTCTCTGAAGGTAGATAGCTATAAAAGTTAGGAGTTCCCTACTCTCTAGGGTTTGCTGGATAGTTGTTTTCAAGTTTAATTGATAGAGCTAGGTCCAAGAAGTTTATGGTGCACCCTGTCCTTTGATTCTTTCTTAATGCATAGTACTCTTATAGAATCTTCTTGTTATAGTTTATCTTAAAGTATTCTTAACTGCCCTTTAAACCTACTACATTCACAACTTAATGTTCATTTCACACTCACTAAACCTATTTAGATCCATTTGGCCTTGTTAACTTGCCCTATGAAACACCCTTGACCTATTGTTTTCCTTTTCAAGCCTTTCACAGACCCCATAGCCCAATGGTTTGAGTTTCTCTTACTCTATCTGTTCTAGTTAAAAACCTACCCAGACAAACAAAACAAAACAAGCAAACCCTATCATTATATCTAGCCTAAAATCAAAACCCTAAAATCAAGCAAGTTACATATTTTACACATATATAGAGAAAGCCCTCTCTGAGTCCAGGAAGGCTAGGTCCTAAGACTCCAAAGTTGGTTTGATGTTACCCTTGTCTATTTGGTATTTCCAATCTGAAAAATTACAGGGACCTAACATAATGGCGATCACGTTGGGACTCTGAGCAAGTGAAAACTTAGATATTCCTTTTTAAAAAACAAAAAAACTCAGAAAACCCAAAGGCATTTCAAGATTGGTATCCAATTTTTGATGGTGGACAAAAAAAAAATCTTCAAAACAATTAGTATCACCCACCTAGCAACTCCACTAGTTTCTAGTAGACCTAGTGACTCCACTATTTCTCAAAGACTCCCCTAGGAATGTATCAATCAGTCCTGATACTATAAGGCCCAATCACATACTGTATGAAATCAATATTATTACAGATAGGTTTGTTCACAAAACTCTCATAAAATTTCAGCCTCTCTGTGTTGTAGGTCTGAAATCTGATTTCACAAAGAATTAGCACCAGATCTCACCCTGACCCAAACCCTTCCACCATAGTTGATGAACCAGAAAGAATATTAAGAAAAAATTCTAGGACTAAAGATTCAACTAGTGTTAGACCCATTCAAAAAGCAATTTCTGCTCCTGAAAACCTCACATCCTTGCAAAATATCTAATTTGACTTACACCATAGAATAACCCTATTCAGAACTAGGTCTCAAAGTTAGATAGACCAGACAGACGTTGAGTCTAAAAAATTACAGCAGAGTCCTAGTAGAGAAGCCTCTCCTTCCACTCCTAATTTTTAGCTTCTCCAACACTTTGAATCCTTCCATTCCAAATCTACTCAAAATCAGTCAGTTGGTCCAAGTACATATGCCACTCCCATTCATACATCCACTGTGCAAACTACTCCATTTCATCCTCCACCTCCTCTCATAAACCCCCTTATTGTAAATCCTCATTGTATTCCATTACCTCCCATCATGGCAGCATGGAATGTTCCCCTGGCACTACCACAACCTTTACTTCCTATGCCATAGGACTACCAATCTAAAATCCCCCACTTTAGTGGAACTGATTCTACTACTGCTAAAAAACATGTAGACAAGATGAATGATTCTTTTGACTACTACGAAATAGAAGAGGAGACCATAAAAATGAGAATTTTTGCCCAAAGTTTAGGGGGAGAAGCTAATAAATGGTTCAAGAACTTAACCCCTAATAGCATTCATGATCTCCCTTCCCTTTATCAAACATTCATAAATAAGTGGGAGATTAAGAAAAATCCTCTTTAAATCCTCTCAGAATATAATAACCTTAAGAGAAATGTTGGGGAAAGTGTCCAAGACTACTGCACTAGGTTCAATAGTTTATACAATGCACTCCCACCTCACATGAAACCCCCATAAGGCCTAGCCTTAGTAAATTTTCCAGATAGATTTGATCCTGACATGGCCTAAAAATTGAGAGAAATAGATCCCCCAACCTTATAGGACATGCAAAGGGGAGCTGTAAGTGTAGAAGCCAATCTAATTGATAAGAGGGCTAAGATGAGAACAGAAAATAAGGTTACATACAAAGAGGAAACTATGGCCTCCACATCTGATGCTAAAATTGACATCCTAGTTAGGAAAATGGAAAGGATGATGGAGAGAATCAACTTAAATGAAAGAGCACCTCCTAGGGAAAACCAAGCAAATCCTCAAAATAGAAACATAAACCAAAACTTCAAAATAGACCCTCCTCAACTAAGAAAAAGAGAAAATGACCAATAAATTAGACCTCCTTTCCAATAAAACTATGTAGATGAAGAGGAAAGAGAGACTGAAGAGTTGAAAGAAAACCATGTAAATCTAATAGGCTCTGATAGCGAGGATGTTGTTTTTCTCACAGAAGAGGAACAAGGTCTGTTTTCCTCAAACCAAATTGAAATAACATACAAGGATTCTGAAGAGTACAAACTATGATTTAAAAATGCTATCATGGAGGTTCATAGATAGTATGACCTTCGAAGTAGGAAAACACAAGACCCCCCCAAAAATAACAAACTAGAAACTGTTGCTAGGAAGGCTCCTAAAAGCACTCCTAAAAAGACAATAGAAAATACCAACATGATGACTAAGAATGTTGATCAAAGAAAAAAAAAATCAGCCAACATGATGGTAACCAAAGCTGCCCTAGTACATCAACTGATGGCCCTGCAAAAACTACTTTAAATGAGATCCCAAACAAAACTCAACAAACTAAAGTTGTTGAAAATAACATGTATGATAAAACTGATGTAAACATACCAAGAACACATGCACCATTTAGTATTGAGACGAAATTTCCAAGATCAAAATAGCCATACCCCTTACTGAGTTACTGACCTATGATGTATATAGTTCCCAAGTTTTGAAGGCTTTGAACATAGGAAATGACACCAATACTCTAAATTTAACTGAAAACAAGCCAGCGTTGTTGTTTGTACCTGAGGTAGAGGGAAATTTTCAAGAGGGAGTTGTGCACCCATTCTATGTTAGTTTGAACATCCATGACAAAATCCTACACAATGCAATGTTGGACGCTAGTGCTTCACACAACCTCATGCCAAAGGTAGTTATGAAGAGATTAGGCCTCGAAATAACTAAACCATACAAATAATTTTACTCTTTTGATTCAAGTAGAGTTAAATGTATGGGTCTAATCAAAGACATGTGTGTCAATATGGCACAAATACCAACTAAGAGCCTAGTCATGGACATTGTAGTGGTTGATATTCCCCCAAAGTATGGCATGCTCTTGTATAGAGCATGGGGAGCCAAACTCCAAGGAAACCTCCAAATAGACATGACTTATGCTACCATTCCATTCTTTAACCAAACAAGA